>WOVY01000440.1:375000-559443 GCA_013436015.1 Rhipicephalus annulatus
ATTCGCCAGCAGCCCATTATGGTCCTCAGTCCGGTGAGACATCTACTGGCATGCCAGAAACGAGAACATAATCGGTCCCTACTTCCGAGCGCCCGCTTCGAGGCGTCGGCTCACCCAAAGAATTCTCGCACCGTGGTTCAAGGTTTATTGGGCCAAACCTGTGGCTGGTAAACGAAAAGTCCGATTACAGCACTACGCTAAGGCCCTGATAGTGGCGGTCAGAGCATCGGCTGTCGATCAACTGACAAGTGGTGAAGCACGTTGGCATTTATACACGTGCCGTCGAATATTCTAGCGTGATCGCTAGCTGCCAAGTGATTCCAGAATAGTATATATTGTTTGCATAGCGCGTGTAACTTTAACAAAATAATGGACTACAATCCCGTAGCTTTTCGAACACTGCAGCTGCGCTTTGCACAGAGATTTACTGGCAGTGAATTGGGGTGATAACAAAACTTGAGGAAGGAATGTGGCAGTGTTTTCACTTACATTCACGAATCATGGGAAATGTTGCTGAAGAGTTTGAGTCATAATGTGCCGTATGTTGCACATTGCGCCACATAGGAAGGCATATTTTTACTCGGCTAAAATTCAACTCTATTTGCCTACCTAGTCTAGAAGGACTATACTGAAAGTTTTAAAAATTACACGCACGTAACTTTAACCAGGTAGATAGAAGGGTAGGCCGGTGGTGCTGCAATGATGACACGGGGCGTACCTACGTGGGTGTTGTGATATATATAGCGAACAGCATTTTTGAGTAAGCGCTTTCGTGCAGAATGACCACAATTCTCACCATCAATCAGCGCTTGGCTTCTTCTCGGGCAGTAGACTGTCGGGGCACGTATGGTACCAATGAATTGTCCGAACGTGTATCTCAGACGATATAACCGAATGCCAAAAAAAAAAAAACGAACAGTCCATTCAAGCTTGTGTTCGTGAGAAAGGAGCACACACAAATAAAGTGATAGGGGAGGGAGAGAAAGCAGTGGTCGCGCGTTCTTGTTCGAAAAGGTCCCGCCCCCCCACATACTTCGTGAGCCAGGACGATAAAAAGAACAAATATTACAAAGAGACCGCGATGTCGGATGAATTAGTGGGCACACCCCGAGACGCAGCTGCGATGCGAGATATTGTTTTTCTCCTTCACTTCATCGCTCTTAATGTTTCCATACTGCTGTATAATACTAATAAAGCATCGCGATAGTTTTTTTTTATCATACCAGCATTTGCTCTATCACGGAGCACTGCGGGCGCGAATCTCTATTTTATGAAGAGAGAGAGCCAGAGTGCATGAAAAAATGTGCAACGTGACTCTGGCGTCAGCATCGAATCCAGCGATCATGGAATGCGCGCCGCGTTCTGTCCATTTGGTCGCCTTCCTGGCACTTCCCAGTTTGTATATATTGTCTTGGCTGTCGGTACTCTCGAGCTCTCAGTGTTGTTCTCGACAGCACAGAAAAAGTGGGCTTTGTCTGTACATTCCAGCTCCGTCTGCGCATCTATCGCAACATGTCCTTGCGTGTCATTCTGCACGCTTGAAAAATATTTTTTCATGGATAGGTATATACCGATGCACAATCGTAACATAATGAAAGCATCCCAAACTTGTAGGTTTGTTGCTACTTAGATGAAAACAATGATAATGAATTGTATGCGAACATTTATTATAGTACTGCGAAAATGAAAGTGATACGGGATGCCAAAACCCAAGGCAGCTTCGTCCTGATGGTGCATAGCCTGAAAGAAGGGCGGAGCCAGACAGCTTTTTTTGTTTCTTTTCGGGTTTTCTTTGTTTACTGTTATCTTTGTTTTTCTCTTTTTAGTTCTTTTGTTCTTCCTTTTTCGCTATTTTTGATTTATTTGTACAATTCTATTTTTTTCTTTCTTTCTCCCTCCTTTTTACTGGCCTACTCCTTCCCCCAATTCTTACACGTGGTTCTGTTACGCCACGTACGACAGCGTACAACAGCCCGGGTCCCGTAAAGTGCTTAGTACTTGAAAACAACTAACTCGGCACACGTTGGGGTTGCAATAGGTACGAGGTTTGTGCGTGAAAATGTGAAAACACGAACAGGCACCACCGCAAAAGTTCGGGACTGCTGCTGCGCGCTTGCTTGTTTTCCGATGTTTCGTTGGGGCTGAAAGCTCGCCCGGTTGACTCGCGCGGAAGGCCCACAGAAAACTCATAAATGGGACGGTGCAAAGAGCTCTTCTCAGAGTGGAATAAGCGCAGCGCAATAAAAAGTTCTTTGGAGAACAACTGAGCAATGTATATGAAGGGAAATGTGCGCGTAGACTGCAAAAAAAAAAAAACAAATACATGCAGAGTACTCATAGATTGAAGACAGGACAGTTTATAGATAAGCACGCCCGAGGCACAAAATTTTTTGAAGGAAGGGGGCGTGTGTGTTCGGACCCCTCAGGCACTCCCCTCCTGGGATAAGTAACGCCCATACTCTCAACACGAACGCTTCGAGCAGAGCCAATTATACCTTCAAGCATGAGATTCGTCGCGACATGAACGAAGTTACCTCGAGTGATAGCGCATACTAGTCGTTACACATACAAAAAAAATTGCCACGAGCAAGTGCTTAAGTACTCTTTCTAAAAAACGCGAAAATATAATGGAGGAAAAGATCGAGGAAATTGGAAGCCAACTACAGATAATTTAATCTGTAAAGAGCCTAAGAGGTGTTGTAAGGCGAAAATTAGGAATAAAGAGACAGTGATTTTTATACAAAGTGCACAAACGATACAGGGAGAAGGCGGAGATTGAAAATGATGGCAAAAACATAAAGGGAAGGAGAATATCTTTGTCATAAAACAAGGGGCAGTTCTTCGCGAGTTGAAGTCATGGCTTGTCGCATGAAAATGACAAAACAACAAAACGACAACAAAATTACAGGAATAAATATTGATAATATATAGGACCAAACATATTTGTGCCAAAAGAAAGACCCAGAAACTACAGAAATCACTGCATAGAATGTCAGGACATTCACCTAAGGAGACTAGAGAAAGGCGAGCGCCTTTATTACGTGCTTCGAATATAAATGTTGGTAGTTATCGTAACTGGTAACTTATTCAACCAAAATATGTTTTAATATACTGTCGAAGAGTAAAACAGAAGTGAAACTGATAAAATAGTAGTCTTTACGGGGCCTAGCTAACGGTACAGGAGAAACTAAGAGCTTATATTTAAGAGCAACGAAGACATAGCCGGGTTGCGGGACTGCAACAAATGGAGCATTATTTGGACACTGGGCAAGCCAGGTGTCTACTGGTTGCTATTTGGTTGCAAACTAATCAATCAATCATAATCATCATCATTATCACAATCATCATCATCACCACCACCATCATCATCATCATTATCATAAATCAATCACTCTTGTGACGCTGACGCTCATACTGAAGCTCATGGCACAATAAAAAAGAAAGAAACACGTACAGAGAAAGGCGCACAACGCGCAAGCGCCATACACAAATACAGGCGCTAAACATACGTGGTGTGACGATCAAGTGCGTAAAAACACTGGGGACGAAGTGGAAGCAACTGTATTAGGGCACAAACTAGCAACTGATAATTTGTTGCCAGATACACATATGCAGTGCTAAGAGGCGTGTTTAGGATTACTAGCAAGTGGAAAGTTATTTTCAGACGCACACATATAGCATACAAAGACACGCGGGAATTTCATGGTCTTAAGCACGTGTCTTGTTGATTTATTTATTCCCGAAGTTTAACATCACAAAACCACCATGTGATTATGAGAGACGCCTTAGTCTGGAGGGCTCCGGAAATTTCGACCACCTGGGGTTCTTTAACGTGCACCTAAATATCAGTACACGGGCCTACAACATTTCCGCCTCCATGGGAAATGCAGCCGCCACAGCCGAAATTAGATTCCGCAACCTGCGGGTCAGCAGCCGAGTACCTTAGCCACTAGACAACCGCGGCGGGGCAGCGCGTGTCTTGTTGCTGTATATCGTGTGCCTGAAAAGAAATTTTCGCTTGCCAGTCTACGGCTGCCTCAGGTTTCAACTTCGTCTCTCGTGTTCTGTTTACGGTGATCGTCGCAATGGGTTGCCAACTCGCCCAGTGCTTCATTCATCTAAGCCTTCATCATGCAGTCCAATTATGCCTTATCTGCCCCGAGTGATGTTGCTTTACATCTGTGGACCCGAGGGGAAAGGATTTGGAACTGTGCTTCGGTTTGCTAAGATTCGCGGTTGCCCATATAAATATCTCGATATGGGAGAGGGAGGTTACAGGACAGACAGTGATGCGAACTAGATGGTGTCCGGTTTGTTGCTCCCAGCTTAGAAAATAAAACAAGAACGTAAAAGAAAGAAATCCTCGTTATGGTGCTGCACACATGAAATATGTGTTCTACAGTGACAGCTACACAGAAAGGAGAGCGCAAACGAGTGCGGACCTACCATCACACGCACATACAATACGTGCGCGCCTGTAAAGAACTGCATTGTCTTGCTGTTTTTTTCTCTCGTCTAGACACGTTTGCGAAAATATCATCTACGAAATGGCGCACACGTGCTTTGAAATTGACTTCTCGATCAAGCGATCGAAATTAGATCGAAGAGCGGAAAACACGACTCACGCGTTTTCCATTTTACATAGAACTTCTTTTTATATTACATTGCGTGCCAGCAACATGCACTTATCGTACGGTATTGCTCATCAGTCAGGCTGATGGTGACGATGATCGTTCATTTAATTTTTGTTCTCTTATGTTTTATACCCGTTCTTTTTCTGACTGCTGGTTATCGAATTCGAAATACGTGGTCAGGAGCATGCTGAGTTTTACCCTTCATTCGGTTGCAAAAACTGGTTCCACTTTGCCTCTTTGTATAGTAGCATCTCCTTATCTGGTTAGCGTCCCATGTTCCCTTTTATTGGTTTGTCTTATTCCGAATACGGCCGCGTCTTTGAGTTATGCACCTGCATATATAAAATGTGTTCTTAGTAGCTGGATCAGTATTCATTTAGAGAAAAGTGCGCGGTGCACTTGCAAAGAATGTCGCTAATACATACGAAAGCGAAAGGGCAAGTGGCTGAGTATTTCTAGGTTATTCGCATTTCATACTTCTCATTTTATTAATACCAATCAGGAGAAATATGAAGAACTTACGTTCAAAAAAAAAGCCATACGTATGTTTCTCTTTCCTATGTTCACTTTAGACATACTAGATGACCTTTAAGAATAAACAAGACCGACTCTCCCATTACCTAAGGTATAGCTTGGTTAAGCGGTTGGCTAGCGTTTTTTTTGTGCGGATCATATCTGTAACAGATAGGATCATTACAGAAGTGTAAGAAGGAAAATAAAGTTTACGACGATAACGCCTAGCAAAATAGAGGTAAGGAAACCTCGGGTAAAAAGTGATTATACACTAGAACCAAACATTGTGCGGCAATAACAGAAATAAATATTATCGGCACATAATGTTTGATATTTGCTTATGCTGGAAGTTGTGGCCCAGGTGGTGCTTTAATATCAAGAAACAAAATTTTGAAAACTTTGCACTAGCGCTGCTCTTTCGCATGTCTATTCTGTTCGCTTGTTACTTTTTTTGGGTCATCCCATTTATAATCGGCAGCACGCAAGGATCATATAAAATGAAAATTTAAACGAGCGAGAGTTTTGACTATCAGATGGAACTTACGACAGAGATACTAGCGGATGCGGTGGTAAGCATTGGAATATCGAGTTACAGAAACAATCAATATCACAAAGTGGTTTAATCAAGAATTTAAACAAAATCAGCATGAACTCGGATGGCAACGTTTTCAACTTATGCAATCGAACACAGCATAGCGAACATAAAATCAAACGTGTTATGCATTCATAAATTTTTGCTGCCGCACGTCCTTTCACCAGAAAGGAGTGCGCGTATACTTTTGACTTAATGTCGTTTCGTGAAGGAAAAGCGAATGTGGAGTGGGAGAACCCAAAGTTACAATTTATACCAACGATACTACAATTTAAAGGAATAGTTTAAACAACTAATGCATTGAAGGTGCTTCGTAGACTAGCGTCATATTTTTACCTGATGATTGAGATTACTTGACGTGCTGGGCCTCTTCTTCTGTAGAATATACTTAGACGGGAACACTTACAATAGATCAGATTTTTACCGGATCTTGCAGAATAGCAATTTAGACTTGAGGGAAGGCAACATTTTCGACAATTGCAGTAACATTCTTTTGCGCGCAAGTGCTGTCACAGTACAATTCTGTTGATTTTTTCAGCCCCGCACTACGAGTGAACGATAAATTTATTTACTAATAGCTATATGAACACTTAAAGCACACTGACAGGCTACGCTGTCCGCCTCAGTTTTATGGGCTTTAACACTTCTATGAGAACTGACACACTTATTGCATTATTGCATTAAGCACACCTAAAAAAAAGTTTTGTTGTCTTGCTCACGTCTAAATTGCATGTAAGTGTAGTTCCGGTGAATATGTGTAAGAATAACGTATGCTTTTTTGTGCTTTTACTTGCGTACGACACTTTCTGTATGCTCTCACTGCTTGCTGAACTGTATCCGGCTGGGAAGCCTAGTCAAGCTCGCAGGAGCTTTTTGTTTTTATGTCATTACTTGCTGAAGTGAAAAAAAAATGATTGATTGATCTCCGGCCTGAGTTTCGACAAGTCTGGCCTTTGCTCCCGCTCTTCAGATTAGAGACAGTGCTTTACGAACTAAGTGTTCAATATAGTCCCACTTATGTAACCACAGCCCACAACCGCGGTACACATGGTTCGAGCATTCGCTTCCAGTTTGGGAAGTACAGGGCTCGATTCCCAGTGCTGACTGGGAAACCACGGGTTTTTTCTAGTTTGTAGAGGACTACATAAACCTCGCGTTAGGTTGTTACTAGGTTTTCTAAAGGTCCAAAGAAGTCTGTGAAGGGCCCTGGGCGCACTAAAACTTAGCACAGCCCTGTAAAAGTATTTGAGCATCCGCCGCTGCTGAGACGTGTCAACAACAACCGCCGCTGCAGTGGGTGGCAGAGAATCGATGCCGCCGGTAATCTACTAGTTAAAAAGGTACAAGCGCATTTCTGACCTGATGCTCGGTGGAACGAAGTTCTTAGTCGCTTGGGAGGGTACCCGCCTTGAGAAAAACTGGTGGCATGGGACCTCCAGACCTAAAATTAAGGTCATCCCCTCTCTCCTTCTTTCACCTACGTAACCCCTCCCGGCTATGGCTACAAGTATGCTGGGACTACTGAGACCAGTATGCCCTTGCACTGAACAACCCGTGCTTTCTGTCACACTCGCTCCAATAAAATCTTTTGGCAAGGGCTTCTCCTAAGTTTTTCCTAGGCTGCCAGTATTTTCCATAATAATCATCGGAGTTTTCCGAATCAAAACACTGATATTATCACGAAAGACGCCATAGTGGAGGGTAACAGAAATTTCATCATCTGGTGTTCTTTTAGATGTCCTGACATCGCACAATACACGTACCTTCAGCATTACCAGAATTTTTTTTCTTCTCCATCAATAACAAAATTCTCATTCTGAAACAATGAAAAAGTCATCGACCATTCATGGTACGCGAAGACGGCGAAAAAAATTGACAGTACAATGATACAGAGAACACAAATGACACCACTTTTGCTAAAACGTTCATTAAAACATATGACTTTTAAGACAAATAATCGACATACTCGCGAGCCGTTTCAGCAAATTGTTTCCGTAAAAAATGTCAAAAGGACATAAAAATCTAGTCTCGTACATTGACCAGCAAAAAATGTTGACGATAGCTTTCATTTGGAAAGCACATCTCTTCACAAGAAAAGGTAATGTTAAGCTGACAAACTTAATCGACTTCTTTTCTTTCGAAAATATTGAATATTGTCCGTATTATTCTTACTTTCGTCTACAAGGCAGAGTTTTTGTGCTTTTCACGTTTTTTGCGAGCGCTCTTTTTTAGAATGACCAAGCAAATGTCCCTTCTCACGAATCCGGCTGCAGAAAAAAAAAAACGCCGTTTATATTTTTTGGTTCGGTCTTTCTTGAGTTGTTTGCAAGTGTCATTATTTCAACTGATTCACGCAGTTTGCAGTCCTTCATAAATAACTCTAATTTACCTTTTTATTTTTTTAAATGCGAAACATTTGTTTGCGTACTGCATGAACCTTTTATCATCTGGCTATCTATCTAGTTAGCTAGCTAGCCAGCCACCAACGTCTGAGTGCTCTTGTGATCACCCCTTAACATGGGGTACACAAACTTGCTATAAGAGGCTAAAATTGTTTGTCGAATACAACTCGCTTCTCATGAGATGAAGAATGCGACAATCTTGTCGCGTACGCCTTCGAACCCTTTCTGGTAGACACGTGTCGCACATGCCCGATTACCTGCAGCCGTGTGCCGCAGGTGATCGACATTTATATATTCTCGGAAACGGGCAGAACATACATTAGTAATTTGAGAAAAAGCTGGCATCACCATCGTGGACACTACAAATGCGAAAAAATAAATGTCAGGGCCCCAGCAGAAATTGCACCCAAGCATTCTGCGTAGCACTCAAAAATAGAGTTTTCGAGCACAAAGCCACGCCAGGTCTTGAAAGCAGTTTTCGAACAAACCCTAACCTTCTCGAAACGCCCATTGTGGTTGCTGTGCTGGCAATCCAGTTTTACTAACACTACATTTGTGCTCCTATAATACATATAGCTGCCGCATCAGGCTAACGTCTGCTATAGTTGAGTGTCATTTACTGAAGTTTAGATCTGAAAAACGGAGGAAGCGTCAAAGCAGTGAAGAGGAAACTTGGGATAGGCAAAAGTCGGATGTACGCACTAAGGGACAAAGAAGGCAAAATAACTACTAATATGGATAGGATAGTTGAAATAGCGGAGGAATTTTACAGAGGTCTGTACAGTAGCCGAGACAACCACGACCTTAATACTATAAGAACTAGCAGTAACCCAGATGACACCCCACCAGTAATGATAGAAGAAGTCAGAAAAGCTTTGGAGAGCATGCAAAGAGGCAAAGCTGCTGGTGAGGATCATGTAACATCAGATCTGCTGAAAGATGGAGGACAGATTGTGTTAGGAAAACTAGCCACCCTGTTTACGAGGTGTCTCCTGACGGGAAGAGTACCAGAGTCTTGGAAGAACGCTAACATCATCTTAATACATAAGAAAGGAGATTACCAGGACTTGAAGAATTACAGGCCGATCAGCTTGCTCTCTGTAGTATACAAGCTATTCACAAAGGTAATTGCTAACAGAGTAAAGAAAACATTAGAATTCAATCAACCAAACGAACAAGCAGGATTTCGAACAGGCTACTCAACAATTGACCACATTCATACTATCAACCAGGTAATCGAGAAATGCTCAGAGTATAACCAACCACTATACATAGCCTTCATAGATTACGAGAAGGCGTTTGATTCAGTAGAAATATCAGCCGTCATGCAGACACTGCGGCATCAGGGCGTAGATGAAGTATATATAAACATTCTCGAATAAATCTACAGGGGATCAACTGCTACCATAGTGCTTCATGAAAAAAGCGACAGAATACCAATCCAGAAGGGTGTAAGGCAGGGGGACACAATCTCCCCAATGCTATTTACCGCGTGCTTACAGGAGGTTATCAGAAGCCTAGAATGGGAACAGTTAGGAATAAGAGTTAATGGAGAGTACCTTAGTAACCTGCGCTTCGCCGATGACATTGCATTGCTGAGTAACTCAGGGAACAAACTGCAATTTATGATTACGGAGTTAGACAAGGAGAGCAGAAAGGTGGGTCTTAAAATTAATCTACAGAAAACGAAAGTAATGTACAACCTCGGAAAGGAGCAGCGCTTTTAGATAGGTAATAGTGCACTTGAAGTTGTAAAAGACTATGTCTACTTAGGGCAGGTAATAACCGTGGAGCCGAACCACGACATTGAAGTAACTAGAAGAATAAGAATGGGGTGGAGCACATTCGGCAAGCACTCTCAAATTATGGCAGGTAGATTGCCACTATCCTTCAAGAGGAAGGTACATAACAGCTGTATCTTGCCGGTACTTAGCTACGGAGCAGAAACCTGGAGACTTACAAAGAGGGTTCAGCTTAAATTGAGGACGACGCAGCGAGCAATGGAAAGAAAAATGGTAGGTGTGACCTTAAAAGACAACAAGATAGCAGAGTGGATTAGGGGACAAACGGGGGTTAAGGATATCATAGTTGAAATAAAGAAGAGGAAATGGACATGGGCCGGGCATGTAGCGCGTAAACAGGATAATCGCTGGTAATTAAGGGTAACTAACTGGATTCCCAGAGAAGGGAAGTGGGTTAGGGGGAGACAGAAGGTTAGGTGGGCGGATGAGATTAAGAATTTCGCGGGTATAAATTGGCAGCTGCAGGCACAGGGCCGGATTAACTGGCGGAACATGGGAGGGGCCTTTGTCCTGCAGTGGACGTAGTCAGGCTGATGATGATGATGATGATGATGATGAGATCTTCGCGAGGACAAGTTTACCACTGAAAATATAATCCACGGCGGCGACAACAGCGAGCGAGATGCCCCGGAATACCACAGGCGTAGCAGACGAGCTGGCTATCCGGTGTTCGCCAAGGGCTCACAGTTGCTCTAGGAGACGAGAAGGACGGATTTGCCAGATGAACCGGATGTGGTGGCCTGTGGGAGTTGGTGGTTGGACTTAATGAAGGGGGTACAGGTATGGCACGAGGTGGAGTGACGGCATCTGCATAAGTAAGCGGTGCAGTAAATTGTACTGCCGACACGTGTGAGGGAAGAGCCTCAGCATCTTGTGCCTGTTTAGCACGGCGAAGCGAGTAGTCCGATGCAGTAGGGGTCTCGTTGGTGGCGGCCACAATAGAGAGTATCGAGAAACGTCCTCTCGGATGTATAGCTGAATTTGAGGTGTCAATGCCGAATAGTTAAAATCGCTGCTTCTGTACCAGAGGCGAAAGGTCCTCTGTTGGCGCACCAGTGCGACGTGTACGACTAGTGTGACGTGTGGAAATTCGCTGCTTGAGTAGCCCATCAAAACTTTGACAACGCTGAACCCCTGCGGTGACCGTCTGTGAGTTTTTGGCCGCAAGTATATGAAAAGCATCGTCGTGAATGTATTTCATTATATCCTTTATTCTGTCCGCCTCCACCATACTCGCATCCACGCGCTTACAGAGACCGATGACAACTTCAGTGTAGCTCATGAAGCTAACCAATTTGTTGACGTCGTCCATGCAGGCTGTGCTAAGCGTAAAGTTGATGCATAGGTGGGCGGCCAGAAAGAGAAGTCATGATCTCTTTAAAAACTGACCTAGTGGGGCTTCAGCTTAGTTGTTGGTGAACCATAGGTTGAAGAACCATAAGTAGAAGATGACGTGAGTCAGCTTCGCAGTGTCATCCCACTTGTTTATCGCGCTGGCACGCTGGTTGTCCACCAGCCAATCCTCGATATCTCAATTTTCAGTGCTGTTGTAGACTGATCGGTCTCGTGGATGAAGTCAACACTAGGCCACATGACAGACGGGGGTGTGGAAGAGGTTTTGAGGTGTTCGGCGCGTTTGGCCATTCCAAAATCAGATGGTAGCTTATGGCTGAGGTGCTTCAAGACGTGGTAGAGGATTACCCAGCACATCTACTTATGCAAAAAGCGTGTTATTTTACGAACACTTTTTATTACTCTTGACGAAGTGCTAGTCAAACAAGCTGGTCCAGGTAGAAACCCGGCAAGCACGAGCCACGCGAACGTCAACGTCTTTTTTCACGCTGGCACCGCTATGCTGCGGTATCATACAAACGTCTTACATGACACATGCGATCAAATGAAATCTCTTCAATTTCCTACCTCCACATCCTTCCTTCCAGCTGTAGCATAGCCATCTCTATGCGTAGGGCCCGCAAGCTACAGTGATTAGTTAACATCCTGCATTTTTATTATTCTTTTTTTTAACGTCTAGTCTTCTTCTCTCTTCCCATTTCTTTTTTTTACCGCTCTATCGCTAACCATGTATCTATTGCTGACAGCACACTTATCCCACTAACAAAGCACGCTCAGAGTTCAGGCAGGAAGATGCGCTTGGTGACAGCGGTGTAGATTGGCTTGCTATGTTTTATACGCTCTTACAGCACTGAGAGAAATGGGCAGCCTACCGCGTTTTGGCTACGGAGTGGGGTGACATCCCAGAAACGTGCTTTCTGCTGTCAGTCGGCCTTAGAGACGCCCCCATTTATACCGCATATCGGACATTGGAGCCAGCAAATTACCAAATTGTCCCCTTACTCACTTCCCCTTTTTTAATGCTCCCCATAACTTCAACCCGTCTCTACAGATCATGAGCTTCAACATACGTCAACGGTTCCAAGAAGGAAGCCAAACGATTCGGGAAAGTATGTTGTACGTTCCCAAGGGCGCCCACGCACAGAAGCTTTAACGGGGAAGACAAAAACGAAGGACCTCAACTTGCGGCCTGCGCTCGTTGCCGGAACTGTCCCGCTTCCCTATTGAGATGGCGGTCACGGCGCGTGTTGTCCGGCCATTAGGAGGCGGCACCCCAAACGAGAGACCACAAACCGCAGATCGATCCCTCCCCAAACCCTCCTCGTACACTCTCCTTGAAACAAACTCACCACCCCCTCTACCTTCCCACCCCTTAATCCCTCTACCCCTTTCGGGTACACAACTCCACAGCCAACATCTCTTCCGCTTTGCCTTTTCAGCAATGAGTTTGGCCGCCGTTAGGTGAAAGAGAGAGAGAGAGAGAACGCACAATTTAATGACGCCTGTTTCGCCCGATGCGACCAAACTGCGTCGAACCTGATGAGGTAAAGGTATCAACAGCGCCGACGTGTCCCGCATCGCAGGGTGCATCCCGCAGCCGTTTTCTGAAAGAGCTGGTGGGCCTTTCCTGGCGACTGATGTAACGAGATTTTTGTCGTTCTCTCTTTCTCGCTGCGTTCTGTAAAAAGTGTCATATTTACGCACGATGACATCGTTCTGAGCAAGCGCTTACCTGAAATCCCGTTTTGGAGGAAATAATGAGTCCAGTTCTTCACAAACTGAGCGATACTTTTGTACACCAAATGTAGTACCGCGATGCAGTTTTCTAGCATGGTTAATGCGCAAATAATAATAATAATAATAATAATAATAATAATAATAATAATAATAATAATAATAATAATAATAATAATATACGAGGTGTTACGTCCCACAACCACGATATGATCATAAGAGACGCCATATATAGGGGAGGGCTCCGGATACTTTTACGATCTGGTGTTTTTTAGCGTACGCTGACATCGTGCAGTATACACGGGCTTGTACCATTTTCGCTGCATCGAAATGCGACGACCACTGCTGAGATCGAACCCCCGATCTGCGGGGAGCAGCCCAGCCCCGTAACCGCTACGCCACGGCGGCAAACAACACGATCGTTTTGTGGCTCGTAGCGAAGTGAACAACACGTAAAAAGAAGAGTGAGTATATGAAGCAAGCAATACTAACAAGTTCAACAGTTTTCCCTGTAAAAATGGCCAGTGGTCACAGCGCCTTCGAGAATTCTGTGCCGAAGCACAGGGTTCTGAAGGAACAGTCTGAATGTGTTCAGAGTGCTCGATTTCGACCAGCTCAACGAAGCATGAACCACCAGCGCATTCTGGAGCACCTGAAAGCGACCGGTCTTATGTACCACTAGTATACGAGACGCATACAGTATACCTAGGCCAGCTTTTACAGAGGAAAAATGTTGTCTGTCACTGTCGATAAAACATTTCCTAGGTAAACACTGCCCGTGGATGAACACCTCGAAAATTGATCGGAGCATCGCGGTTGCTTGCGGCATGCGCTTGTGTTCAGGAAGCGATAAAGAGCATCATGCTAAAGCTGCACTAAGCCACTATAATCACCACCATTCACAGAGTCTAATAGTTACACGCAAAGGAAATATATAAGAAAGACTCGCACGAATATGAACATTAGGGGCGCTTCGCTTGGTTGATATTATAGGGGAATTCAGCGCCGGAGTGTAAGTAAAGCGGGCGCACGTAAAAACACGTGTTTCATTACAAAGGCAAATAAAGGGAGCGTACAGGAAAGAGAGGTCCGGTCCTGTAGAGCTCCGATAATTTGCATGAATTGTTCGTGCGCCGGCGCATAGAATTAACCACGCCCGAAGCGGGCGTGTTAATCCGTGCACCGTTGCATAGCTTCATCCTGACAAAGAAAGAAAGGAGGGAGAACCTGAACACGAAGAGGATATTTTAGTACGCATAATTAGTCACGAATGAATTCCTTCGCACGTCGGTCTAACGCCTCCAAAGGCGGTGATTGCCCTCAACGGAGAGGCTCCTTTGTGAGATTAGCGCTTGGCTGGTGGCTGATAATTTCGTTGCTTTAGCGCCGACTAATCAGATACCATAGCGTAATATTTGTTGCTTTTAAAGCTTAGAAAGTGTTTTCACGCCATGCTTATTGTTGTGTGAATTTTTATGCTAATATAGGCACAGAAAGAGTTGCATGCTTGGCAGTACATACACCTTTGAGCCTACAGCACAGTAACATGCATGCGAAGTCACGCGCCCTGTGAAGTGATGCATGAAGTTTAAATTATACTATCAGGGCCAAAGAAACTGTAAGTGGTGCTTTATCACGCATTTCAAAGATAAAGACCGTATTCTTTCTAACGCAAATAAGCTGAAAAATACCACGTATAGCATTTCGCAAGATTACTTGCCTAACACCCGCTTGATACACAAGCAGCTGATTGCGTTTGGCAAAGCCCAATCCCGACCCTAGACCCTATAAACTTGCATACCGAAAATTAACCATCGATAAGGTCACCTACATTCTTGACCCGACTACGCAAACGGTAGTCCCACGTGCCCCGTAGCTATCTGCTAAAGTCCGTACCGAGTCTAATGTAAACCTTATTTCGCTCATCTATACTAATATTAGGAGTCTACTGCCCAAACGCGATGCCTTACACAGCCTAATTCAAGCAAGTGACTGTAACTTAGTTCTCCTAACCGAAACGTGGCTTAATGCATCTATCTTGGACTCTGAATTGCTTCCTCTGTTCAACAACTTCGATATTTTCCGTTGCGATCGCAAAAACAAGCGGGGCGGTGGAGTGTTAATCGCCGCTCACCATAGTTTACAATGCTGCGCTGTTGATATTCCTTCGAGTCTTGAAGTAGTCTTTATTCACTGAAAAGCTGCCGTTCCACCCGTTGTCATTGGCATCTGCCATCGCCCCCCTGATTCCGATCCTTCTTTCGTTGGTGAGCTTCATGATGCTCTACAACTATTAACGTCAGCGTCGGATAACGCCCCTATTCTCCTCCTTGGTGATTTTAACTTTCCGGCGATAACTTGGTCTGATCTAGCATTAGCAATGTCGAAAACGAACACTGAAAGTGACTTCATAGATACTTGCCTTACTTTCAACTTATCTCAAATGATTAGCTTTCCTACGCGAACGACTTTTAATTCATCAAGCTTACTGGATTTATTTCTCACGACCCAACCAGATAAAGTTTCGTCCGTTTCTAGTCCGAGCAGCTTCAGTGATCATGCCGTCATTCATGCCACTTTTCAATGCAACTTGCCTAATCCAAAAAAGTAAAGACGATAACCCTATACAACAAAGCAAATTATCAAGGAATGAATGATGAACTAGCTTCCTTTTCCGATTGGTTCCTCGTGAATTTTTCCAAACGTTCTGTTGACGAGAACTGGGAGCTCTTCAAAAACAAAATGCAGCAATTATTAAACATGTACATCCCCACAGTTACCATCACAGAACGGCCTACTTCGCCATGGTACAATAATACTTTGAAACGACTTAGCAACAAAAAGAAAAGACAATTTCGGTCAGCCAAAAAATCAAAATCCAGTAACGCTTGGGAAAAATATCGTGAAACTGAAAAACTTTACGCATCCATGATCTCGGACGCTAAGCGGACGTTCTTCTCGTCAACCCTACCAGACATGCTACGAACAAACCCCAAAAAGTTCTGGAACACTATCAACCCAACCCATGCTAAACCCTTTTCTTTACTAGATGAAGATAATATTCTCATCCCGGAGTTCAAGGTCGCCGAAACACTAAACTCCACGTTTTGCTCAGTGTTTACTGATGAACCTGACGATGCATTTTCATGTGTTCCCGATGTATCTCCATGTGTGCCGTCCCATGATTGTCCTGCTATGCCCAGTGTCATTTTCGAACCAAATGGCATCATACAAGTCATTGATTCCTTAAAATTGACGTCATCAGCTGGTATTGATTGTATAAATTCTAAAGTTCTAAAAAATACCAAACATCTCTGTGCTGTCATATTGTCGCACATCTTTCAGCAATCACTGTCATCTGGAGTGGTGCCACGGGACTGGAAGGTTGGCAAGGTCATTCCGATACCCAAAAAAGGTCCGTCATCCTCACCTTCAAACTACCGGCCCATATCACTAACATGCGTGTGCTGTAAAATAATGGAACATGTAATTTATTCTCAAACAGTCCAATTCCTGATCTCTGTAAACTTTTTCCATCCCAGTCAGCACGGATTTCAGAAAGGCCTCTCCTGTGACACACAACTAGCGCTCTTTATTAACGACATCAGCTCAAGTATAGATCAGAATGTTCCTGTAGATGCCCTTTTCCTAGATTTTGAAAAAGCTTTCGATAAAGTACCCCATAAACACCTTTTTTTAAACTTTCCCGCTTAAACATTGACCCAGCAGTTTTAGAATGGATACGAAATTTTTTGTCAAACCGGGAACAGTTCGTTTACTCCAACCAGACATCATCTACCACGTGTCCTGTCCTTTCAGGTGTACCTCAGGGTACGGTGCTCGGTCCCCTCCTATTTTTAATTTATGTTAACGACCTACCTAGCAATATATCGTCCCAAATCCGTCTATTCGCTGACGATTGCGTGATTTATCGTCCTATTAACTGCCCTAATGACTCCCAGATCCTTCAAAATGATCTAATAACTATAGAAACCTGGTGCAAAAAATGGCTCATGACTTTGAACATTAGGAAAACCTCCGTCATCTCTTTTCATCGCAGGAAATCTCACCCGGCTACTTCATACTTTTTTTCTGGTTGCGAAATATCCCTGGTGAATTCCTACAAATATTTAGGTATAAACATTACGCCAGATCTTACTTGGTCCTCCCACATAACAAACATTTCTAACGAAGCAAACAAAGTCCTTGGTTACCTAAGAAGAAATTTACGACTTGCTCCCCCTTCTGTTAAACTTTTAGCATATCAAACACTAGTTCGTCCGAAGCTTGAATACGCTTGCGCCGTCTGGGATCCCCACCAACCTAATCTATCCAAAACATTAGAATCTGTCCAAAATAGAGCATCTAGGTTTATATATTCCGATTACTCGCGCCACACAAGCGTTACGAACTTAAAGATTAAAGCCCATCTTCCCAGCCTTGAACTGCGACGCAAAGTCGCTAGATTAGCTCTGTTTCATAAATTTTTTCACTCACTGTCCGACGCATCTGTTATCATGCCCGCGCATCGCATATCTTCCCGCACTAACCACAACAACTCAGTTTACCCTGCGCATGCCCGTACAACTGCTCACCTTCGGTCATTCTTCGTTCAGACAGCAAAGGATTGGAATGACCTTCCGTCCCACGTCGTGCGCCACTCCAGCCCCATTATTTTCAAAGCGCACATGGAAGAAACCCTGTATTGCCCACCCCTCATGTAACACCCCTCCCTGGGGTTTTTGAGGTATAATAAATAAATAAATAAATAAATAAATAAATAAATGTCTAGCCACCTACAGGCCAATTTCTTGCATGGGGGAAACCAGGATTGCTTGCTGAGTACAATTTTTTAAGGTGGCACAAAAAAAAAGAGTTGCCAGACGAGATGAATGACGAACCATCTGCGTTATTAATGCGCGTAAAAGTTGCCTTTCATTTTCATTCGTACCATTACTTTTGCTAGTTTTTCTGGAACATCCTGGATAAACTAGAAAGAAAAGGCTCGTTTTTTATTATAAACGTAAACAGTAGAAAGTTATGATTGTGAAGTAAAAATAAATATCTGCACCATTAGCAAGTCACGTAGGACCACTTATACCAACTGAAGCTTGTACCGAGCGTGAAGAAAGAAGGCATGCGTTCTTGCCATTTCATCTATAGTGTAAATACCTATATAGATCATTATCAACACTGTGATTATATTGTTACAACAAAAACGTATGCTTATCGATATTCGGAGGTGTAGACAATAGCTGGTGCAATGGCGGGCTGAAGCCAGTCTCTTCACACTTCGTTTAGTTGTCTGTCCTAGACCAAAACTTTATTGCCTTATGCCACAAGCACAGTATACAGCCTTGTGACACTACACCGCGCCTTAAAAGTGCACACCTGGTGCTTGTCCCCGTAGGTGTTATTGAAGTGGAGACTTCAATAGCACCTACGGCTTCAGTATTTCGCTTGCACAACAGCACACAATGATAGCGTTGAGTGCACTGAATTGACGACTCGCTGTGTGTCGTATTTAGGATCAGTGACTTGGCGCAAAATTTTGTATGGCCCGTCAACGCACAATAAAACTTTTCAGGGAAGCCGAAGCGACGAGATTGGGTCCACAAGAAGACTAGCGAACCGGGTGTATGCGAAACGTCCCAGTGGCGGTGATCATACAGGTCATTCTGATATAGGCCTCAGATGCCATGAATCGTTCTCGGGCAATACGTTGTGCAGTCTCGGCTCATGCTGTGGCATCGGTAACGTATTTGACCGGCGAGCTTTAACGAGCGGGAAGGAGCGTGTTAAGGAGCAGAGATGGTTCTCGTCCATGAACAAGATCGAACGGGGAATAGCTTGTGGTGTCATACTTGGAGAATTTATAAGTGAATGTGACGTAGGGTCATGTTGCGTCCCAGTCGTGGTGGCCTGCAGAAACATACATTGACAACATGTCAGTGAGAGTGCGGTTAAGGCACTGTGTAAGTTCATTAAATTGTAGATTGTGTGCAATAGAGATTTGTGGTTCGTGGAAAAGGAACGAGCGACATTCTTGATGACGCGGGTTGATAGGTGTCGCTCTTGGTCGGTGATATGCAAGATGAGGCCATGCAGTAGAAGGTCGGCAACATCGGTAGTGCAGCTATAGTTGGATGGGCGTGGGTGATTGTGTAACGTGTCGCGTAGAGGGTCGCTATGGCGACCCCCTTGTCCCCGGAGGCAGACGTTGGAAATGGCCCGAGAAGGTCAAGCCTTACGTGGCAGAATGGCTCGACAGGAATCTCAATAGTGTCAAGAAGACCAGTTGAAAGTGTTGTAAAACATTTTAGAGGTTGAAAAAGGTCCCAGTTGCTGACGTACTTTTGCACAGAGCTAGAAAGGTATGGCCAGAAAAAATGATGCCGGATGCGATGACAAGTGCGGGTCGCTCCCAGGTGACCAATGGTAGGTTCATCATGTGGTTGGCGGAGAATAACTACACGCAAGTGGTAAAACAGGACGAAGAGATGGTCAGGGCAATAGGGGTGCATGTTGTGGTGGCAGAGAACCCCACATCGAAGGAAGTTCAAGTTAAAGGAAGTGCTCGGAGTAGCGGAACTCAGGCTTTCTATGATGAGGCTTATAGCCGAGTCATAGCATTGCTCATCAGCTGTGTCAAAAATGTCTGATACTGATATGACGCAAGCCTCAGTGGCTCTTCCTGCGACGTCTGGCGGATTCACTGGATATCGTGACAGACTGATACCGTGTTATAACCACGGTGATCATCCCGATAGTGTGTCCTGCTGAGCAGAGGTCTCCCTTATATGTCTCCTATTACACTAGCATTGTGTTAGCTGCGGCGCGCTATGAAAATAAGCTTGATTTCACCTGCACAACTTTCTCCCGCCGCCTAACATTCTTACCTGAGTGGTGTGTAATGGGTATGTGACGTAAGAAGGCAGGAATGGTTAGGAGAAGTAGATGAGGAAGAACTGACAATGGAACAAACATGGCGTATGAGCAAGACCACTTCTCCCGCATCTAGCGTCACACAAGTCGACAGGATGGAGACCTGCCTGCCCCTTCATCAGTCACTCATTATCGACGCAGTTCCCCAAAAGACGCCCTCACCATACATAAACTACCGAATCATCTCCTAGCAGGAAACAACGTCCATCACAATGCCATAACCATCGGCCGACCTTGACATCCCCAAGTACACCGGAGCAGCGGACGATGGACCCATGCAGGACTGGTTCCACCTGTTCGAACTCCACGCTACCGCTGCATCGTGGTCGGAACGGGAGATGATCACCGACTTCCCTGACTACATCTCCGGTGAGGCTTTCAAGTTTTACTTGACACACATATTCGAAAACGACGGATCGTGGCGAAAGATCAAAGATAAGATGATCGCCCGTTTTTGCGACTATGATGAAGACTTTTTTATTGCCAACCATCTGGAAAAAATCACACTTGGTCGCCACAGTCAAAAGCACTGCCCACGCATTGGGACACCAAGAATCAATTGGCCTTAAAAACAAGACCAATTAAAGTGCCCTCCCACTGAGAGACAGCCAGATCTGTTTGTAGGAAGAGTGCACCCTCCACTGAACCACGTTTTGCAACTGCCCGATTGAAAAGCAACCTTTACATCATCACTGCACTATAGCACTCACGTTAGAGAGCCACCCTGTGAACTGTACTCTTCTCCTTGCGCACTTCGACCACCCCTGCCTTTCCGTCACTTGGCTCTTCAGTTGCTCACAACGCTCACCTCGCATCTCACATGCTCACTATGGTTGATATAGATGTGAGGAACTCGGAAGATACTCAGACAGACTCTGGCACTTCTGTGCAGATGCATGCGTCAGAACAGCTCAACTCGTTAGTTACACAAAAAGACAAAATTTCCGACTAAAATCTAACCAAACCGCGCCTGTTGCGGTGTCACCATTCAGTGCACGGACACCTGTGAGTCTTAACAACACAGGAGGCTCGGAATCATCCACTCACACACGTTGCCGATAACCAGAAGCGTCCACTTGGAACGGCGTCACAAAAGCCTCCGAAGATCCTCCAGTAAATTGTAGCGCACAATATTCATTATACGAAATGCAGCATAACAGTCCAGAGACTGCCATCTGCTTACTGGACACCACATCACGTTGCCGAGAAAATCAGTGCCATGGTCAAAAACGACTGCCATCTCAGCTCTTTCCGCAGCAGCACCATCAATTCCAGCAAAAGCAAGCCCATGAACAACAAAGTCTCCAAGGGCTTCACCAACAGGAACGACGACGAACGGAAGCATCTTTGGAAGAACACTCAAAGATTAAACAAAGGCGTCTACAAGCGGGTCAAGTGAAGCGACGACAAATTCAACATGCCTCACTTAAGACAAACAAGTAATCTTATTCGATACATTTTCGCAAAAAGGAACATCGCACAAGTTTTCTCTTGAAGAGATCAAGACTTAGTCTACAATCAAAGCTGTTGGAAAAACAGAACGCAAAGCGATGAAGAAGGCGCAAAACCACACCCGGTATTCCGGAAGGACACAGAAATCACCACATGAGTCGTGGTCAACAAACACGCAGACATGTGGCGCTGCATGTGTACCAATGAAGGCAAAGAGCACGACGCCTACGAAAATCATGCTGCTGGTTCTCCAAAGCCTTCACACCACGTTTATTCTCACAAGAATTCAAGCAGTTTCATCATCTGAAATTTCCACGTTAAAGGTGTACTTGTGTTTTTCAGTATGCAACAGTCAGCCTCGCCCACCAGAACTCCGACTCTTACCGGACTGGTGCAGTCTCCTGTGACGCTATAGTGTGTTTACGGAAACTTCCTGGGACATGGGACGATCTTCCTTTTTTGACAGTGTTCACTTCTAAGCCCTGCATGTTCAGTTTTCGTTTCTGTTCGTCTGATACAACTTCTTTCGGGGGAGGGGGAATCCTGGGACGTAAGAAGGCAGGGATGGTTACGAGAAGTAGATGAGGAAAAAGTGACAATGGAACAAACATGGCGTATGAGCCAGGCCACGTCTCCCATTCATAATAGCATCACATGTCTTTCCTTGCCTCCATGCTTTTCTCTTTTCCTCTCTGTTTTACTGCATTATTCCTCTCTTTCCCCGTGTAGCGTAGTAAACTGGGGTCGAGTTAACCTTCTTCCTTTCCTATATTTCTTCTCTCTCTTTTTTTAGAAATCAAGTCTGTTTTCTCTGACGACTATCGGTTACCTTGTCATTTCATCGCAAGTTCTGCCTACGACAATTTCTTCTACTTTAAAATGTCCGTGTTTACATATATTAACAAAAGCTAAATCCAAAGAAGTTTTTATTAAACCTTTCTTGTTATCGTTCAAACTTTTGTTAACAATTTTTTGGAGTGTTTTCAGTAACGTCTCTAATGATCTACGTATCTGAGATCCGAGGCCATATTGAAGTTCGTTAGAGTATATGACTGACGAATCCTGTTAATAATAATAATAATAATAATAATAATAATAATAATAATAATAATAATAATAATAATAATAATAATAATAATAATAATAATAATAATAATAATAATAATAATGTTGATATTATTTATTATTATTATTATTATTATTATTATTATTATTATTATTATTATTATTATTATTATTATTATTATTATTATTATTATTATTATTATTCAGCCTGACTACGCCAACTGCAGGAAAAAGGTCCCACGTGTTCCTCCAGTCAACTCGGTTCTGTGCTTGCTGCTGCCACTTTATACACGCAAACCTCCTAATCTCATCTGTCCAAGTAACTTTCTGCCTCACCTTCACCCCCTTGCCTTTTCTTGGAATCCAGTCTGTGATATTTATTGACCAGTGGTTATCCTGCCTTCGTGCTACCTGCCCTGCCCTTGACCATTTCTGCTTTTTGATTTTATCTACGATGTCCTTAACACCCGCTTTTTCTCTGATGCGCTCTGCTACTTTGTTAACCGTTATGGTCACACTTATCAATGTCCTTTCCATTTCTTGCTGCATCGTCCTGAACGTAAGTTGAACCCCCTTTGTAATCCAACAAGCTTCTTCTCTGAGGTGCCAAGCATCGTTCGCCAAAATGATTGTGAAATACAACGATAAACTTCCCTCGGGCTTCACTCCTGCGTCTAAACCATCCATACCGCCTTGGTGTCTTATTCGACCCACAGTGCATCTTAGTGTACCAGCGATCTGGAGGAAATCTGAGCTATCGTCGCCTGTGCTGAAACAACTGTCTCTTCTTCTTTCGCACGAGAAATATTCAGACAGCATACATGTATACACCGATGTTTCCACGAACCACCAGTCTTCGTCAGGGGCAGCAGTTGTCCCAGCAAGAGGTGTTACCATCAGCTTTAAGACTGACCACTCCACGGCATCTACAGCAGCGGAACTAGCTGCTTTGCGCGCTGCACTTCGTGTGGTCAATCGGGAACCACCGCAACAATGGTCAATTTTCAGCGACTCAAGGGCTGCCCTACAATCTGTGCTCTCAGCACTGCGTCGCGGGCCATACGAACAGCTTGTTTTCGAAATTCGATGCCTTCTCCACACTTCACACGAGAAAGGGCATCATGTGACGCTTCAATGGCTGCCAAGTCACTGCGGCATCATAGGGAACGAACATGCCGATAGTGCCGCGCAGGAAGCCCTTGAAGGAACACGAGAAGAAGCCATACCACTTTCGCGGACCGATGCTGCCAGTAATCTTCGGCGACTTGCGCGTGAAATCACGTTTTCACTATGGTGCCCACCAAGCATCGATACGAATCGTCAACACCACCTGTCCTCTTTGATGACTCTCCGCATGCCCACTGGACTCGACCGAAGAGAAGCCACCCTTCTCCATCGCTTATGGCTAGGAGTGGCATTTACAAAATCTTATTCCTTCGTCATAGGAATGGCCGATAACGCTCTCTGCGATGCCTGTCATTGCGAAGAGACGCTACACCACACCCTGTGTGACTGTCCGTTGTATGAAATTCAGAGACAGTTTCTGGCGTCCGCTTTTGCGCGCATCGACAACAGCCAAATGTCTGTGGACACTATTCTGTCAAGTTCCCGAGAGAAGACATTGCAACAGAAGGCGACGAAAGCTCTGTTGAAATTCCTACGCGACACGGACTTGAACAAGCGACTGTAACAGCAACGTCACACACCGCGAAAGACAAGACTGGACTATGACTGAGTGTGCGCTCGTGTGCTGCCGAATGTGCTGTTTCTCTCTCTTCCCTCTCTGCTCTCTATTTTTCATCTCTCCCATCCCTCTCCCATGCGCAGGGTAGCAAACCGGGTGCCTATAGGCTGGTTAACCTCCCTGCCGTTCTTTTCCCCCTGTTTTCATTCCTTCCTTCTTTTCTGTAGGTAACTACAGGTAAGATGCAGCTGTTATATTCCTTCCTGTTGAAGGTTAGTGGCAATCTAGCAGTCATGATTTGAGAATGCTTGCCAAATGTGCTCTATGTTCTTATTCATCCAGTTACTTGAATCTCGTAGCAAATGAAGAGCCGAGCGACTTGTGCCAAGTAGACGCTCTCTTTTGCTTCAAGTGTGTTGCTACCTTTCTCGAAGCGCATTTCTCTTCCGAGGCTCTTGTACTTTACTTTCGTTTTCTGCAAAATAATTATAAGAACTACGTTTTTGCTCTCCTTGTCAAATGCAGTAATAATGAATTGCAATTTGTCCCCTGAGTTACTCAGCAATGAAATGTCATCAGTGAAGCGCAGGTTACTGAGGTACTCTCCGTTAACTCGTATCGACAACTTCCCATTCTAGGCCTCAGGACACTTCCAATAAGCACGGGGTAAATAGCGTTTGGGAGATCGTATCCCCTTGTCTTACATCCTTATTTATTGAAATTCTTCATAAAAAATACAGCACATGAAGTTAAAAAAATATTCAAATATATCTGCATGGCCAAGAAAAAACTCATTGTAATGATGATTGTAGTGGGTCATGCAAATCTCGGCACACACATTGTCAGTGACGCTCGCACGAGACGCTCGGCCCGGACTGTCGCTGATTTTAATAGCTAGGCCTACGCTCCTACCTGGTCTGGGATAACAGTTTTGACTGTCTCCGTTCTATATTATAATTGGTGGAGTTTGCTGGGTCTCCTTGCAATCCTGGAGTTGCGAAGCCGGACTCTACCTGCTGTCATGACCACTGCATCTGCCACAAGCCCTCCTCCTATGGCTTCCCAGGCCATCGTGTGCTCCGGCGCGGTCCGTCAGCGGGATCCTCCCATATTCAGCGGCACTGACGATCACGACGTCGACGACTGGCTGGCTACTTACGAACTCGTGAGTGTCTTGAACAAATGGGACGAAGCCACGAGACGGGCCACTGTCGGCATTTACCTCAGTGGCATTGCCCACTTATGGCTTCGGAACCATGAGACCGACGTTCCCACCTGGACAGCATTCAAAGCAAAGTTCAGCGAAGTCTTTGGTCGTCCTTCTGTCCGCAAACTTCGTGCGGAGCAGCGCCTTCAGTCGAGATCTCAACTGCCTGGTGAGAACTTTACAAGTTACATAGAAGACGTCATTGACTTGTGCAAGCGCGTCGATGTGAACATGACAGAGGTGGACCGCATCAAGCATATTTTTAAGGGTATTGACGAGGACGCTTTCCAGATGCTCATTTCAAAAAGCCCTGCTACTGTCGCCCAAGTTACCGAGCTCTGCCAAAGCTATGATGAGCTCCGCCGGCAACGTCTCGTCACCCGCCGTGCTGTCCCACATCAGGAATCGATGTCCGGCTTAACTCCCTCGCAAGACCCCGTCCTCCTCTCGCAGATCAAAGATTTCGTGCGCGAAGAAGTCGCCCGCCAACTCTCGCTCATCTCTGGCCTACCGGAGCGCAGTGCACCGCTTAGCCCTACTCTACGGACTATTATACGAGATCAAGTGTCTGAGGTCCTTCCTCCGCAGCTGGTGCCACCAGTCAATGCACCATTGACGTACACCGAAGCAGCAGCACGACCACGACCACAGACGTTCCAAGCGCCGCCTCCACAGCCTGCTCCTGTTTATGCCGCCCAGCCGCCACGACCTCCACTTCGCCGAGTCCCTAATCCATGGCGCACTGCCGACAACCGACCGATCTGCTTTTCGTGTGGTCTACCTGGGCACGTCGCACGTCTGTGCCGCCGCCGCCCACTCCACTCACGTGAAAACCTACGTCCATACGAGAACGATTACACGTACACTCAATACACCCCAGACCCCGAATTGTACGCTCCTCGTCCAAGCCACCGACCAGCTCCTGATCGCCGGTCTCCTTCTCCACGTCGACGCTCGCCCTCCCCGATGCGCCGACGCCCCCCTACAATCGACGCGGAAAACTAAATGACGCAGTTCCCGAGGCAAGAACTGCGTCTTCGTCGCAAAGCACAAGCCCTCTTCGTTCGCCGCCGAATGTAATTAATGCCGTTCTTGAAGGTGTACCCGTACTTGCCCTTATTGATACTGGTGCTGCAATTTCTGTCATCGCCGAAAAGAAAAAGTTTGCCGTTCAATTCGAAAAGTGACAACGCCTTACTTGGGTTCATGTCTTCATACTGCCACTGCACAGCCTGTGCAGCCTGTGGCCGCGTGTACTGCCAGACTTGTAATTCAAGGAGTGCCCTACACAGTCCAGTTTGTAGTACTCCCGCACTGTTCTCATGACATCATTTTAGGTTGGGATTTTCTCTCCCATCACCAAGCCGTCATTGATTGCGCCCGTGCCGAAGTCGCCTTTTGTCCCCTTGGTGATGCGCTACCAGTGCACGATCGCCCTTCCGACGCGAAGTTGGTCATTAGTGACGATACCCAAATCCCTCCACGCGCTACTGTCTTCGCACCTGTGTCGTGTTCCACCGTCGTCGACGCTACCGCATTCTTCACGCCTTCCGCTGCTTTCGTTCATCGCCACCTATCACCGCTCCCAACCGCTCTCGTTACTCTTCAAGGTGGTGCTACCAACGTGCCTGTGAAGAATCCGTTCCCATTCACGATTACGCTACTTCGAGGCGAATGTATTGGTTCGATAGAATCATTCGAAACCATCGCTACACTTGACGTTCCTGATGAATCATCGGAAGTCAGCGCCCTCTCCTGTAGTTCCGTGAATGACCCTTCCACCACCGACATTTTCAACCGTGTCATCGACGAAGGCCTAAACCCACAACAGAGGTGTGAGCTTTTGAGCCTCCTTAACAAGTTCCGACCATCTTTTGACAGTCACAGCGCTACTTTAGGTCGCACATCTACCGTATGCCACCAGATCGACACAGGTAATCACCCACCACTACGGCAGCGACCATACCGTGTTTCGCCAACTGAACGCCGTATCATCGATGAACAAGTAGGTGACATGCTAAAGCGAGGCGTCGTTCAACTGTCAAACAGTCCTTGGGCGTCGCCGGTTGTTTTAGTTAAAAAGAAGGATGGCAAGATACGCTTTTGCGTAGATTATCGTCGCCTAAACAAAATAACACGAAAGGATGTTTATCCTTTGCCTCGAATAGATGACGCCCTCGACTCTTTACAAGGCGCAGAGTTCTTTTCCTCCCTTGATCTACGCTCTGGGTACTGGCAAGTGCCTATGAATCCGGATGATAGGCCAAAAACTGCATTTGTTACACCAGACGGCTTATACGAATTTAACGTGATGCCATTCGGGCTATGCAATGCGCCGGCAACATTTGAGCGCATGATGGACACTATCCTACGAGGCCTCAAATGGAACACGTGTTTGTGCTACTTAGACGATGTAGTGGTATTCTCACCCGATTTTTCCACGCACCTTCGTCGCTTGGAACAGGTTCTACGCTGCCTCTCTGCAGCCGGCCTGCAACTCAACTTGAAGAAGTGTCACTTTGGAGCGCGCAAGCTGACCATTCTCGGACACGTCGTGTCAAAGGATGGCGTTCTTCCTGACCCCGCTAAGCTACGTGCTGTTCGCGAGTTCCCGAAGCCCGCGTCTCTCAAGCAGCTGCGTAGTTTCATTGGGCTTTGCTCATACTTCCGCCGCTTCGTCCGGGATTTCGCCTCCATCATGGCGCCTCTGACAGACCTACTTCAGGGAGACCGCAATCTATCTGCGTGGTCTCCAGCTTGCGACAGTGCCTTTGCGAAGCTCCGTGAACTGCTTACAACACCACCCATACTGCGTCATTTCGATTCAAGCGCTCCCACAGAAATCCACACAGATGCTAGCGGTGTCGGTCTTGGCGCTGTACTCGCACAACGAAAGCCTGGTTACCAAGAATATGTTGTTGCGTACGCGAGCCGCACTCTTACAAGAACAGAAGCAAATTATTCGGTAACTGAGAAAGAATGCCTAGCGATTATCTGGGCCATTACAAAATTTCGGCCTTATCTGTACGGCCGCCCTTTCGATGTTGTTACCGACCACCACGCGCTCTGCTGGTTATCCTCCCTCAAAGATCCCTCAGGACGCTTGGCACGATGGGCTTTACGGCTCCAAGAGTACGACATCCGCGTCATTTATCGCTCAGGCCAAAAGCACGCCGATGCCGATGCTCTTTCGCGTTCGCCTGTTTCTACTGATATTGCGAGTGTCTCCATCCAAGACAACTTCCTTCCACTATCAGGACCCATCAACATGGCTGCGGAGCAGCGCAAAGATTCGTGGATTGCGTCTCTGATGGATTACCTATCTGAAACACTCGCCCACCCGCCATCTCGAGCGCTACACCGACAAGCCTCTCACTTCGCGATCCGTGATGGAATACTTTATCGCCGCAACTACCACCCTGACGGTCGCAAATGGCTACTCGTCATACCCAGGCATCTCCGCGCCAGCATATGTGCTGCTTTCCATGCCGATCCGCAGTGTGCGCATGCCGGTTTGTTTAAAACCTACGCCAGACTACGTTTTCGGTTTTATTGGCGCGGCATGTACACATTCGTTCAAAAGTACATTCGATCTTGCACAGAGTGCCAACGCCGCAAGCACGATCCTAGCCGTCCTACTGCACCAATGCAGCCGTTACCGTGCCCAGTGCGACCATTCGACCGCGTTGGAATAGACCTTTATGGTCCTCTACCATATACATCAGCTGGGAATCGCTGGATTATTGTAGCGATCGACCATCTCACGAGATATGCAGAAACGGCCGCTCTACCAGCCGCAACGGCACGTGAAGTTGCGTCTTTCCTGCTGCAACGTTTTGTTCTGCGTCATGGCGCTCCACGTGAACTTTTGAGCGACCGAGGCCGCGTCTTTCTCGCGGATGTTATTCGAGAACTTCTTGCAGAATGCCATGTAATTCACCGCTGTACTACCGCATATCGCCCACAAACAAATGGCTTGACCGAGCATTTCAACCGTACTCTTGGCGACATGCTTTCTATGTATGTCGCCTCCGACCACACCAACTGGGATCTTATCCTTCCTTACGTAACGTACGCTTACAACACGGCACCTCAAGCGACGACAGGCTTTTCTCCATTCTTTTTACTTTATGGTCGAGAACCATCATCTCCAATTGACACCATTCTCCCCTACCGACCCGACTCATCCGAAGGCACACCACTTTCTGAAGCCGCGCGGTATGCGGAAGAATGTCGGCAATTAGCTCGCACCCTTACAACACAAGAACAAGGGCTACAGAAATTTCGTCACGACGATGGACGGTGTAACTACCAATTTTCGCCCAACTCTCTTGTTTGGCTGTGGGTGCCCCCCAGTGCTGCTCCTGGTACCTCTACAAAGTTTGTCAGCCGGTACCATGGACCTTATCGCGTCATAGAACAAACTTCCGCTGTTAACTACCTCATCGAACCCCTCACGGCCACTGTGGACCTGCGTCGCCGAGGCCGCGAAATCGTACATGTGAATCGCCTCAAACCATACCACGAACCACTTGTCCTCACGACACCTTAGAACACTTACTTGGCACCATCTTCAGCGAGGGGGAAATATGTAATGATGATTGTAGTGGGTCATGCAAATCTCGGCACACACATTGTCAGTGACGCTTGCACGAGACGCTCGGCCCGGACTGTCGCTGATTTTAATAGCTAGGCCTACGCTCCTACCTGGTCTGGGATAACAGTTTTGACTGTCTCCGTTCTATATTATATCATAATCGTTCTTTTAGTCAGAAATATTCCGAGTATCCCTCTTTACACCATTGTTGTGTTCCATTGCTCGGTTGCTTTGAAGGGCGGGAATAGTCTGCAAAATTTTCGGAGTACGCATCAGCGGCTCACTTCGACCGTTTCTTACACTTAGATCACTGAGACGCGTTTTTCCCGTTTCCCAGCTTCTCAGCTAGGTTTAACCCTCATTCGGAACGGGAGGAGGTCTTAGCGCGCTAAATGCGGCGATGTCAAAACACCAGCAAACATAACAACGAAGCAGGGAAGCCAACAACATTGCTTGCAAAACGCTGCTGCATGTCCCTAAACAACGGAGGCCTAGTGCTTGCAAAACAAGGCAGTTCGTGGTATGAATGCCAGGAGGAACCAAGATTATAGGAAAACATCAAAACGAGTGCTATGGCACACGTGATGCAAGCAAGACATCTCACAGAATCTCGGAAAGAAGGGCCAGAACACACGCTGCCATCGGAAGACCCTTGTGTAGGGGTGAGCCGCTTTTAGTCGGGACAAAAAACGGCACAGCACTGGGGACCGAGCGCACGGCGTATGCTGCCAGTGTGTTGAGATAGCAGAGAGAGAGAGCGAGGCGTAGTTGGAAGGAATCCGGGTGAGGGAGCATCAATTATTCCGAGCTCGCTCAGACAAAAGGAAAGCCCGGGCAGAAGAAGCCTTTAGAGAACCCGAGCTGTTGCTTCTTGCTCTTCTTTTTCCCGTTTCTCGTGGCAACAAGCGCTGCTCAAGAACTAACGGCGAGTTTCTCTCACGCATAGCCTATCTCACATCGTCCACTGCTTTCATACTCCCTCTCGCTCACTGTTTACACCCCAGCCTACAGGCTTCTGACAAGGAGTGCATTTCGCGTTTACTGTGGGTGTGGAGGATGCAGAGGATTTTTTTTTCGCAACGAAGTGTAGTGGTGGTGCATTGGGGAGGCCGCATGAGGGGGGGGGAGAGGAAGAAGGGCTCTCGCATTGGGGCGGCTATATCCACGGGGGACTAAAAGGAACGGTGCGTGGCGGAAGCGTTGGCCGGGGCTGACGCTGAGAGGCCGATTGCGAAAGCGAACCTTAACAGCGATATTCGCGCGACCCAGTTCTTGTCGTGCATTAGTGAAGTTGGCTGTCCAGTGACCAGGCGGATAACGAAAACACCACGTGCTGTCGTTCTCTGGCAAAGAAAACAAACAGAAATGAAAAGACCTTCGCATGCTCGCACAAGAGAACTGTTAGGTCACGACGCTATCCTTGCACTCCAAGCTTCTTTCTCTTAAATGTTTCACCCACTCTCTTTCTATTAAGTGTTTTACGACGGGGCCCACCATGGCTCAACTGACGTATTTCCCTGACGAATATCACGTCGTATAATATAGTATAATACATTTAAAAAAATGAGATGGAAGAAGTGTCGCGGGGCGTTGAACCAGCAACCTCTTTACCACCAGCGCGCGGCGCTAGCCACAAGATTACGTTACAGACGTTGTCAAGTTTGCTAAAGGCAAGCTGTTTATATACACCATATGCTGTTTGGCGGTCCCGGGCATTCCTCCGAGCTCCCCAACTTGAGCGCGTTCTCGTCATCCGCAACGAGATGGCTCAATGAGCTCACGTTGCGTAAAGCCGCGTTGAGTAGCGTTGGGCGAAGTCTAGACGTATTCGCTTCTCGCCACCTCCACGGAGAATAGCCTCTCTTGCGCGCGGGCTTATCAGATGCTTGATTCAGGAGATCACGAAGGTCACTTCACTCGCTGCCGTGGCCGCGTTTAACGAAAGGATCACGCTGCTCACACACGAAGAACAATTGTGGCAGTTGTTCGGGCTTGTCCTGTGTATGCTTGGGCGTTCGTTTCGTGCGTCTTTCTTTCCGTTGGAACAGCGCACTTTTAAGAGTCAGGCTTTGACAGTTGTTAGCCTGCGCTAGTCCTGTTTAGGCTCTGCTCATGCGTGCTTTTTGCTGGAGGTGCACGTGTACGCTGTAAATTTCGAGCTGATAGCCATTCTTGGCGTGGCATTGTAATTTGTTGCTGTAGCATTTATTCCTTCTCGCTTGTGGTGAAACAAGGCAAAATAAACTTTCAACTACCTCGGCGAAGACGCGTTTCATTTTCGTGCTAAACCGATTTCTAGAAGGGGAGATCAGCCACGTATTTTTTTGTATTTCTGTTCATTCGTAAATTAAAGGGATACAATGTCCTAGATTGGCTTCACGGCCATAGGCAAGATTTCGTTATTATTCTGAGTACACGATTATCTGCTTAACTTTCCAATACTCTGTTATTTTTGCCTTAACCGAGTGCATTGCTCAGTGTGTAGACGGAGAAGAGTGCCACAATGTTGATTGTCTTGTAGGCTTGAATTTCAAGTGTTTCCCGGCTTGCGTGACTGAAAAATACAAAGCTCTGTCCAAGGCTTGTATAGACAGCAAAGATGAGAATTGGTATTTTTTGCCCCACGAGTGATAAGTAAATGCTCCACTAGATATGCTTGACATGAAAAATTGGCCCCGTATCTACATGATAACCTGCAAATGTCGTTGAAAGACGATAGTCTTGCATGTGGAGAGAGTGAAAAAAACATTTATTTGATGTTCTGCGCAAGATAATCGGTGAATGGTATTCTGGAGGCGCTGCGTTTGAGTGCCTAGAGCATGCAAGAAAGGCGAACAAACGCATCAATTCACGTCACACATGAGACATGAGCGCCATCTGGTAGTTTTCTTGGAAAACGAAGCGCGTGGCTTTGAGATGGGTGTGCGCGCCCGTCTCAGAGGTGATAAGGTATAGAATGCAAGGCGACGGGTAGGTGCAACCATAGAATTTCCTATAATTAACTAGAGGGGACTCTGGCGCTGCGATCATTCAGCGACCATGGTGATGATGGGTAGTACACACATTTGCCTGATCTTCGTACTTGCAGGTGGCGAATCGTACTTGCGGCTTCGTTTATTGCTGTGTTTCGGTTTTGTTTTGAAAGAAAGATTCAACCCTTTTGAACTTCGTGTGCCGATTTGGAAAGCTAAGTTTAAAAGAATAAAATGGTGAAGCGCAACTGCTGAACATTTGCTAATATTTGTTTTGTAAGAAAACAGCTCCAAGCCACACAAACACACACGGAGCCAAAAGCAGGCCAAAAGTGCGAATATTATACAAATGTGTGTACTACCTATAATTCCCATGCTCACTGAAGCGCCGTGCGTTGCAGCTACCATAGATACTAGCGCCAGAGTTCCCTCTAGCATATATAAGGAAACTCTATGCGTGCCACCACCGTCTCGTCTTAGCAAAGCGTTGCAAACACTTGCTTTCTCGTGCAAGAATTGCATGGTCAGCGCAGCGTAATAAGCGCTACGGCCCTTAAAATTACTCATGCATGCCTTTTGTAGTAAAAGATGCACATGCAGAAGAATATGCATGTCGGTGATGGCCAGAGATGATGAATAACAAGTGGAAGCTGGTGAACCGGCAGTGTCGGAAGGCAGTGGCGATCGAGATAGGCCGTCAGCGTCCGAGTGTTTTCGTCCATAGCGATGAATCACACGTATATCGTACTCATATATTCGTAAAGCCCAGCGAGCCAGGCGTCCAGTCGGGTCTTTCAAGGACGACAGCCAGCATAGCGCGTGGTGGTCGGTAACAAAATCAATCTGACGCCCATAGAGGTAGGTGCGAAATTTACCGATTGCCCAAACAATTGCCAAGCACTCCTTTTCTGTGGCGGAGTAATTTGACTCCGCCTTTGTGAGGGTACGACTGACATATGCTACAGCGTACTCGCCAAAGTCTGATTTTCGCTGGGCGAGTACCACGCCAAGGCCGACACCGCTAGCGTCCGTGTGTATTTCTGTAGGCGCGTTGGGGTCATAGTGGCGCAGAATTGGAGGAGACGTGAGGAGTAGGTGAAGCTTCGTAAATGACTCATCGCAATGGGCACTCCACGCTGAGAGGTCGTTGCTGCCAGCGAGAAGCTGTGTCAAGGGGAATATGATGGAGGCGAAATTGCGGAAGCGCCGAAAATATGAACACAACCCAATAAAGCTTGCAATTGAGTGCTGGGCTTAAGATATTCGGCAACCGCTCGAAGTTTGGCAAGATCTGGCGAAATTCCTTCTTTGGAGACGACGTGGCCTAGGATGGTAAGCTGACGGGCGCAAAAATGACATTTCTTCAGCTTTAACTGCAAGCTGGCGTCCGTTTCCTCTTACACTGTTTGGGATTTGACCGCCCTGTTTACACCGTCTGAAGACTGTGCACGCCGACGGAACCTCATACTCCCATTTGCCGTCGTTACGCTTGTGCATGGTGCCGGTGTGGTCTACGCGTGCAATCCCTTTCCTTGCTCGACAACTCTGTTACGCGGCAAATGTGTTGGACATTTAGACAGTTTTGAGGCCATCTTCCCTTTGGATGCAACGTGCGAAAAGACACCGTTGACAATAAATGCCGTCACCTCCGCCGCAGCTACAACCTCCCCTGTCCAAGACATCTACCTGCGTAGCATTGATAACACATTTACGCCAGTCCAGCGCACAAAGGTTGTTCAACTGCTTCAACGCTTTCGTGCCTTTTTCGACGTTGGCGAGCCATTATTGGGGCGCACGTCTGCAGTGACTCATCGTATTGACACCCGTAATCATGCTCCCCTACGACAGCGTCCCTTCCGGGTATCGCAGGCCGAACGCCGCGTTATTAGTGACAACGTCGATGACATGTTGAAACGTGGCGTGATTCAGGAATCGAACAGTCCCTGGGCCTCTCCTGTCGTGCTGGTGCGGAAAAAAGACGGTGCAATAAGATTTTGCGTTGACTACCGCCGCCTAAACAAGATTACGCGGAAGGATGTTTATCCCCTACCCCGCACCTCCACCAAATGTAACAAGCGTGTTCTTCAGAGGAGTTTCAGCAAGAAACTCGCCAAGCAAGCAAGACAGCTGCAGCACAGAAAACAAGATGCAGAGAGTGCGACACACGAATTTCGTCGTCTTTTTTCTCCCTGGCACAGAGCTAGCGCCGATGTGCACCGGTAATATACGTGTTGTTATGGCGCCCCAGACATGTGCAATAATTGCTTTTTAATTGACAATTGCATACGTATGAACGCTGAACCTTGAGCAACGCTGGTGGGCGCTGCGAATTGGGTCAGCCGTTTCAAGTACCCAGTGCCGTTCAGAGTAGACAGACAGACAGACAGACAGACAGACAGACAGACAGACAGACAGACAGACAGACAGACAGACAGACAGACAGACAGACAGACAGACAGATTTTTTGCGTCGAAGGTCCCCAAGATAGACTAACGTCTTTAAAAAAGAATCTCAGACGCTGCTCGTCACACTGGCAACGCTGGCCCCACACCGCTACAAATACAAATGAGAGAAGCGTTGACCATGTATACCCTTTTCGGGGCTTAGTCGTGTTTTCAAACACACGTATTCTGTACTTCTGTACTCCTTTTATCACCTTTTGAGTAGGCTCAAGATGCGCAATCAGCGGGACAGTAAGGCGGCACCTCCGTCGACGTCTTGGATGTTATCATGCATCCATGTCGTCGAATGTATCCAGTTTGCTGCGATAACTTAAATGCGGAGTTCGTACTAAATATCTCGTACTAGTAGGTACTCGTAGTACTTTAGCGTTCAAGAAGGTCACGTGTCTTAAGTGGCATTTGAGAGAGAGCGAGAGATAAAGATGCAAGGAAAGGCAGGAAGGTTAACCAGACGCACATCCGGTTTGCTACCCTGCACTGGGGAAGGGATAAAGGGGAGAAAAGAGGTTGCAGAGAGATGAGAAGGTATACACAATCACGAGCACACTCGGGGAGCACACATAGTCTACAGGCGGTTGCTCACGTTTGTTGACTTTAGGTAAATTAGCAGTGCTTTAGTTGATTTCTGCGCAACTGAGGCAGATGCCCAAGGTCCTAGTATCTTCTGCACACAAAATGGTCCGGGGTCAAGTTGATTCAAAACCATCCGGAGCTGGCATCGCTGTGTGTCGTAGCAAGCGCAGCTGCACAGGACGTGTTCGATGGTCCCTTCAGCTCCGCAGTAGTTGCATGTAGGAGTGTCTGCCATACCAATGTGAAAGGAGTACACCTTTGTAAATGCAACACCCAACCAAAGGCGGCATAACAGTGTCGCATCGGAGCGGGAAAGTTGTGATGGTAGCTTTAGCTTGAGCGAAGGATCCAGTTCATAAAATTGACACCTTTGGAAGCTGGTAGACGACCAGAACGTGCGTGTGAGATCTTGAGCCAGCAGGTAAAGTTGTCTTGCTGCATCATTCCTTGATTGAGGAATCGAGACTACACGGGCTTCTTCATGGGCTGAGCGGGCTGCATCATCGGCTAATTGATTTCCGGTAATACAGATATGTCCAGGCAGTCATTGATATATATTATCATGCCCTCGTGCTAGAGCTTCATGATGGTAATGTCTTATTTTTTGTACCAATTGGTCATGACTCCTCCTACGCATGGCAGACTGCAAACTCTGAAGCGCTGCCTTCGAATCACAGAATATGACCCATTTTCCTGGACGTTCTTGAACGAGATATTGTAAAGCAGCCCTTATAGCAGCAAGCTCTGATGCCGTAGATGTAGTCATATGCGACAACTTAAACTTGATTGTCATTGCTGCAGACGAAATTACAGCGGCACCTGATGAGCTGCTGGACGAGACAGACCCATCAGTGTATATTTGCGTTCGGTCTAAGTACAACTCATGTAATAATAGCAGTGTTGCTTGCTTCAATGCTACTCTGGAGTGATTGCTTTTCTTTTTGGTTCCTGGAATTTCTAGACGTACTTGCGGCTGGTCGAGGCACCACAAAGGACATGCCATTCTCGCAGCTGGCGTATATTCTGATGGAATGCTGTTTAGGTGCTTGGCTATGACGTCTGAAAACGTAGCACGTGGTCTTCTGGAGGGTAGAAGGGCCAAGTGGTGGTCGAGGACACGGCTAGCATGTCGAATGTGCGCTCTGAGGCAATCCACAACTCTATATGTCCTGACCGGATGGTCTTTGGCAAGCATGATTGTGGCATAAGTAGAAGCGCATCGGGGCAGTCCTAGGCAGATACGCAGTGCCTGACCCTGCAAACTCTCCAATGAATGATTATTGGATTTGCAAGTGTTAGTCCGTACCGGCAAGCTGTAGCGCAATAGACCCAGAAATAGGGCCCTGTACAGCTGTAGCATGGAGGCCACAGAAGTTCCCCATGCTTTCCCGCACATGAATTTCATTATATGCACAATAGATAGCAGTCTCTTCTTCAAGTACGCACAATGTGGGCTCCACGAAAGACTTCTGTCGATTATTATGCCCAGGAAACGATGCATGGCATTTGATTACCCAAAGAAGTCTATGGACCTTCTCAAACAAACTAGTGACGCAATTTCGTTTAGTTTAAACGATAGAGCGTGTACATGCAGCTATATGAAAATGTGTGGTATCTCTCAGAGGTTGGAACAATGCACTGATTTTGTACAAAGAGCAATAAGGTCAGGGCGAACAGGACACAGAACATAAGAAATTTCACGACACAAGCGCTGCCTCTCAACTGAAAGCATTTGCGCTGACCACCTTAAGTATGTTCTGACCAGCCCATTTTGCTAGATTAATTCAAAGAAATTAGGTGAAAAGCATAAAGGAAACTTCTGCGTAAAGGAAACGTTCGTATAACTCCCGTATTGTTAATGTTGTTGCCGATGTGCACTACGTGATTTATCCCCTACATTGTAACTGTTATCCTGGTTGAACTGTTTCACAAATAGGCATACTCTGACGCTGAAATCCACGTAAGATATGTATTTAGAACCGGGCGGGCATCGTCAACGTGTATATCGTAATTGAAGGCATGTAGCTTGGTCTGGTGGCTGCTTTCGAGAGGCGTAGCAAGCATGGTAAGTACACGTTGCAGCAAAAATTTACGGAACACGAAATTCTCGTGGAAACTATATCCTTTCTTTGACGGTGACGATAGTGAGGTTGTCAAATAAATATCACAGCCTTTAGTAGTTTTTGAGACCTCTACGATTATCCACTACATAAGAAGTGTCACGCAGTAACAGTAGCATACACAAACAGCTTCCTGCGCAAGATACACCGATCCAACTCACCGGAACGCCATTGTGGTCATGCAGATGAAAACGTTCGCCATATTATTTTGGAATGCTCAAAGTACACAAATGAAAGAGATAAATTAAGAAAGAAGCCAGCAAGTTAGGACAGACGGCCATCACAATAAAGAAAACTTGGAGCATGGACTGAGATGCATGTTCAAAAAAAGGGGATTATCTTCCCGACAGACGTCTTAGTGGAGACCAGACTAAGTAAGCGCTTGTGATATACACTCAGGGGTTGAGAGATATGGAATGATGTGTTAGTACATGTAATGTGAGCAGAAACAGAAATGTGCCTGTGTGAACATTTTATGACAGTGTGAATTGCTGCAAGCAAACTGTATATTGAAATGCTATTTCAAGGAGGAGGAGGAGGAAGAAAGTTTAAGCGGAAAGACAGGGAGGTTAGCCAGTTCTTAGACCGGCTGGCTACCCTGTGCTGGGGAAAGGGGTGAGGGGAAAGATAGATGTTAAAAAGAAATGTTGCGAAGAGAGGGAGAAATTACAAAAAAAATTGCGAGAGAGGAAAGGCAACATCAAAGAGTATAAGACACTGAAGTCTGTCTCTGAGGCCAGTTGTCCGCAAAAAGCGCAGCAAAGCTTTGAAAGCCTTCTGGGCTGAGGATGGGCTTGGCCAATGACCCAGAATCCTTTGTTCCGACAAAGGCCGATTGTCTAGTCTATCCAGAGCTGCAGTGAGTTCTTGTCTTTGCACGTTGAAATGGGTGCACTCACACAGAAGGTGCGCGATGGTTTCTTCGCAACTGCAGTAAGTGCATGTAGGAGAGCTGGCCATCCCGATGAGATAAGAGTATGCGTTCGTGAAGGCCACCTCAAGCCACAGGCGGCATAGAAGAGTCTCCTCAGCTCGAGATATCCTTGGGGGAAGACGAAGCTGCAGATCGGGATCCAAGTTATGCAGGCGCGCGTTTGTGAAGTCTGTCGAGTTCCACTGTGCCAGTGTGAGGTCACGTGCAAGCGAACGAAGTCTTGTAGCTGCGTCGGTTCTTGAGAACGGGATGGCTGTGTATTGGGTACCATCGTGTGCAGATCTAGCTCGGTCATTGCCATATATACCGCAATGGCCTGGTATCCACTGATACACTATGCTGTGCTGTTTTTCGGTTGCTTGGTGATGAAGAAGCCTTATTTCAGCTACTAACTGTTCATTAGGTCCATGGCGAAAGGGTGATATAAGACATTGAAGAGATGCATTCGAGTCCGAGAAGATCGACCAAATTCCCGAAGGTTCTTTCGCTATAAACTGCAGAGCTGCACGAATGGCTGCAAGTTCTGCAGATGTCGACGACGTCAAATGCGATGTCATGAATTTAATTGTGATATTCCTCGCGGGAATAACCTCTGCCCCTGCAGAGCTTACTGAAGACACCGAGCCATCCGTGTAATTGTGAAGGCGTCCGTTGTGCTTCTCTTGCAGGAAAAGTAATGTGGCCTGTTTCAGGGCTAGATGCAACGATTTTTTTTATTTTGGATGCCAGGAATTGTGAGAAAGGCTTTGAGTGGGTGTAGGCACCATAATGGTATCGGCGGCTGTGCTGCTTGCGTGAAGTGCAATGGAAGCACTGCGCAATGCTGAGCTACAGTTGCGCTGAACGCTGAGTGGGGCCTGGAAGTTCGAAGTGAGGCTAGGTGATGAGATGGAAGCCGAGCGAAATGTCTTATGTGCATTCTCAAAGCGTCTACGCGGATGTATGCGTTGACTGGATAATCACGCGCAATGATGACTGTCGCTGCTGTAGACGCGCATCTCGGGAGACCAAGGCATATCCTCAGGGCTTGGGCTTGGATCGACTGGAGGACGCGCAAGTTTGTTCTTCGAATCCCGCAAAGCACAGGTAAGCTGTATCTCATATAACCCAGGAACAGAACAGTGTAGAGTTGGAGCATTGCTTGTACCGATGCACCCCACGTTTTTCCAGTAAGGAACCTCAGTACGTGGGTGATCATGGAGAGTTTAGTTTTCATGTGGGCGATGTGAGGGCTCCAGGAGAGGTTGCGATCAACTATGACTCCGAGGAATCGGTGGGTCTTCACGTAGTTGATCGTGTGTCCGTTAATTTTAATAACATATGGGCTCATAGCCTTATGCGTGAATGCTATAAGCGAGCATTTCCCTGATGACAGCTCTAGTCCCCGTTCTTCCAGGTACTTTGTCGCTATTTTTGCCGCTCTCTGAAGCCGGGCACGCAAATAAAGGCGTGTTACGCCTGACGCCGAGATGCAGATGTCATCTGCATATATTGATAGATGGACAGATTCTGGAAGCGCATCAACCAGGCCGAGTAGCGCTAGATTGAAAAGTGTGGGGCTAAGAACGCCGCCTTGAGGCACACCTCGATGGTTGCAATGGTGCGTTGTTGTGCCATTCTCCGTCTGTACAAAGAAAGTTCTGCCTTTCAGATAGCTGTGGATCCATTGGTATACCCGACCCCCTAATCCAACATTTTCCATGACATCCAGAATGGCTTCATGTGATACGTTATTGTATGCACCTTTCACGTCCAAGAACAACGCCGCAGATAAACGTTTCAGTCTTTTTTGATGCTGAACAGATGAGACCAGGTCTATAACGTTATCAATTGCGGACCTCCCACGCCGAAAGCTCGTCATAGCATGAGGGTATACCTCGTGGCGCTCCAGGTACCACTCTAGACGAGTCAAAATCATCCTCTCCATCGCTTTCCCGAAACAGCTGGTAAGCGCGATGGGGCGATAAGAGGTCAAGTGCAGAGGAGATTTACCTGGTTTAAGCACAGGTACGAGGCGGCTGGATTTCCATGAATGAGGGATAAATCCGCTGCTCCACGAGTCGTTGTACACGGATAGAAGGGCCCGTCGAGCTGCTTCTCCGAGGTTGCAAAGAGCCATGTACGTGATCCCATCCGGACCAGGCGATGAAGATCGTTTGCATGCCGTCAAGGCCGCTTGTAGTTCCTCTAGAGAGAAAAAGGTGTCCATTCTTGAATCTCTGGAAACTGGAGCGTTTTCTAGGTGGCGCGTGGTGCACGTGGACGCATGACTGGCAACTTTCATGCAGAAATCTTCTGCTACTTCAATTTCGGTGCGTTCTTGGTGGAGAGAAAGACACTTGAAGGGGCGATGTTGATGTGGCGATGTTCGTAGGCCACGGACAATCCTCCATGTCTGCGTCAAAGGCTTGTGTGGATCCAAAGATTCGCACAGATGTTTCCAGCGAAAGGATTGAAGTGAAATGATTCGCCGCTGAATTTTTTTCTGTAGGCGCCTTGCCTCCCTCAAGTCGTGAATAGACTTAGTGTGCCTATATCTTCTTTCTGCGCGACGACGGATCGCTCTGAGCCGTTCTAATTCCGCCTGATATTGACAATAATCTTAAGTATGTTGAATATGATAGGTCGCTTCTTGAGTAGCACCTCTAATCATATCCTCGAGGGTGTCAAGAGGAGGCGTTTTATTTTCTTGACACCTTTTTTCCGTCAGTGACCTGAACTTTGTCCAGTTGATGCGAGTCGAAGTGTCGTAGTTAGGCGATTTTTCCAGGCCCTTGATCTTCAAATAAGTTGGTATGTGGTCGCTTCCATGAGTTTCATAGTCTGCAAACCACTTGACCTTTCCATTTAGGCTTCGTGACACAAATGTCAAGTCAAGGCAGCTGCTGTATGTCGTTCCCCGTAGAAACGTTGGGCTTCCGTCGTTTACACAAAGCAGCTGCTGCTCCAGAGCAAAGGAGAATACTTGCCTTCCGCGACTGTCTGTCTTCTGACTTCCCCATAGTGGGTGGTGAGCGTTGAAATCTCCGGTGATGATCCATGGTCCAGGTGTGGCTGTTAACAGTGCACGTAGTCTTTCAGGTTCAAAACGGTTCGAAGGTGATATATATGCGCCTACGAGCGTGAAATTGAGGTCTCTACGTTTAACTGTCAAGCAGACATACTGGTTGTCATCGTGAGGTGCTACACGGTGCTCGATATAGGTAAGGTCGCATCTGATATATAAAATGACTTTACTCTGTTCGTTGCAGGTAGCGGACTTGAAGGCTTCGTACCTCGATAGTCGTATTGCATTGTGTAGCCCTGGCTCACAGATAACAATAATTGAAAACTGGTTTTTGAACACAAATTGTCGTATATCAGAAATGCGGGGCTTGAGGCCTCGGACATTCCACTGAAATATCGAAGCTCCTTTGACCTCTTTACGAAAGGCTTGCAGAGGCGGAGCCATGGTGCCTTTCCAGACTTGATAGCACCGGCTTAAGCGCATCCACTAACTGAAGTGCACTCTGAAGTGCATCCACTAACTGAAGTGCTATTTCAAATTTTCTAAGTGAGCTATTACGGTTTTTTTTCTGTCTGAATGTTCATTTTGGGTACCATTCATCATTATAATTTTTTTCGCTGCAGAACTTCCTGATAAAAAGTAGCCAAGGTAATATGGATCTCAATTTTTCCACAGCAAAACAGATAGAACAGGACAAAGCATGGATTCAAATCTATGTGAGAGTTGCCATCTAATAAACTTGCGGCGCCACGTGTACGTGATATCAGCGGGTTCGTTCAAGATTTTTGCGATTGCCTGCAGATACGGACGTTTACTCGGACGAGTGTAGACGGATAGACCCTCAGTCAAAGCCACCCGGTTGATGTGAATGCGCTATAGAGGGGACGCTCGACAATGGCGGGCGTTCATATTTCTCCACTATACCAGCAATATATGCGGAATACACCGAGGAAATCGTTGCGGAGTGTTGTTACAGAAAAACATTTTTCCCTGTATAAAACGTGCCATCAACGCCACAGTACCACAGTTTTTCTTGCGATCATGAACGTAAGCTTCCATAAACGGAAGCACCTCGCTGCTCATCCCATTTGTTACGAATACTTTCAGATAGAATTTTCTTTTGCTTCGCATACATTTGCCCGACCTCTCTTTGTTGTCGGCTCAGTGTTCTCGTTATTCATACAACGACCGACAGCGTTCGGATCTGCATTGCAGTCTATCTATGAGCTACTTTGATCAATTGTCCAAGAATTGCCCGGGCGGCGAACAAATAGGAACGCATGGGAACAGCACGGGAGGTCATTTCCGAGCGTTGTTGGGTAAACAATATGCGACCTATGATATACGCTATGATATACGAACGGGTTGTGTATCGCTAACCATAAGGGGTGACCTTCCAACATATCAAACTTACCAATTTACTCAGTTGAGTACTGCTTTAACGATCAGGCAAGCGAAGCGAATACATTTATAGTAGGCAATGCGACACATTTTTACTCGTGTGGGTAATTTCAGGATGATTCGGTATATGTTAGATATTGACTTTTTAGGAGCTGTTTGAACGTATACGAGTTCGAAGATCAGTTAGGAAGTTACAATACGTGGAATTCGGTGTCTGTAGAGGGGTGATCTTTATTGCAATCAAAGGGTTGGATAGTGCAGCTCTGCTCATGTGATGTCTCTGTTCCATATATAAGCCCCCAACCGGAGTTTCAAATTGAAGATATGTCTGACACCGACAGTGAGTGAGAATCAGGCACACTCTCATATTTATTTGCGAAGCAGGTTGCACAGATTTGTTTACGACGTCGGTTAGCATGAAACCTAAGTTTCACGCCGCAGCTTTGAGTACAGCGTGGTACATTTAGGCGACGCCGTAACAAAAAAGTACAAAAAGTAATAATTGCGTGGTAGTAGCCACAGCGCCAATCATCTGTGGTACTGATAGCTTACAAAACGCTTATAGGTCCAAAGTAACAATTTGCGAAAAAAAAAACAACATGAAGGAGTACTTACTGTTACTAAGTAGATTAAAACTGAATTCTCAGCGTAACGATGTGGAAATCTAGAGAAAGGTATTATGTATTGTATTTCTTTAAGCAGAAAGTGCAGCCAAACTCATGCGGTAAATAGTTTTATTAATCACTAGATATTCGGTCCCACAGATACTGCTTAAGAGTACATGGTCCCAAGTGTATCGTTGCCGAAACAATGCGTTGTATTGTCTGATAATCGTGATTTTTATTTTTAACTGTGTGTGTCAGACCGTATTACTGTGTTCATTCAGTTCAAATAATTTTATTCTTTTAATAGTGCTAACTGCTTCCGTGCTTGACATTGGTATCAACATTGTTCTATGCATATTTTTGCTTATGTCTGAGAAAAGTTGGAGAAAAAAAAGAACGTTCTCAAACTGCCCCCTCCTTTCTTCGAGTCAATGCATGTGAGGCCTTGATGTATATGGGGGGTTTAACGTCTCAAAACCACCATGTGATTATGAGAGACGCCGTAGTGGAGGGCTCCGGAAATTTTTACCGCCTGGGGTTCTTTAACGTGCGCTCAAATCTGAGCACATGGGCCCACAACGTTTCTGCCTCCATCGGAAATGCAGCCGCTGCAGCCAGGATTTAATCACGCGACCTGCGGGTTAGCAGCCGAGTACCTTAGCCACTAGAACACCGCGGCGGGGCAACGCATGTGTGGCCGATAAGTCGTTCCGCAAATTTAAATAAAGATACATAAAAATGAAAAGAAGGAGGGGAGAACGTTATAGATCAGCTGCTTATATATAAAAAACAAACAAAACTGTAAAAGACTTTGAGAACCAAATTATCTCTGGATATTTTGGTTCTTAAAGATGTTCAAAACAAAACCTCTCGAATATCACACAAGAAAACGGAAAAAGCAATGACGTAGGTCTCAATGAGGCATTAAAATTAGAGGATTAGCTGAATGGGTATATGTACACAAGTATAAAATTTATGTCCTAAATTACACAGACACACGCAAACGCCATCCATACCTGCTCGTACATAAAATCTTGTAGGTAATATGCAGCTTTTTGAATGATTAGTCTAAGGTTTACTAAGTGACTGTGATTTGATTTTTGGTTATTCGGATATTTGGTATTGTATGCGCTCTGTGATTACGGATTTGGGTAGGCTGCTTCTGTTCGTGAAGGCGACATGAATAATTGGTTTTTTGAATGCAGGGGTTTTTCGCGGAAAGACACTGGACGCTCATAGAATCATACGTGCGACACGGAAAGATCACGGCACAAAGTAACAGTGAGCCTTAAAAGTTAGCAAAGCCACCGTATAACTGAAGCATGCAAAGTCGAGATAGTTTGCATCTGCCAGCTAGTGCATGCAGATAAAGAAACTTCTCAAGGTAACTGAATCTTGATAAATTATCTTAATAAATGTATGAAGAGGGCAGCATGAATTCGAACATACCCTAGTAGGTTAATTAGGCAGGTCTTGGGGGGGGGCAGATATCGCTGGCACATATATTTATTTTGACGTAACGCTACATCTGACGTTTTTTTTTCTTTTTCACTTTAATGGCCGAGAAAGAAAGCTCTGCTAAGAAAACCTAGCTTGTTTGATAGATTATTTGCAATCTTTGCGATGCGGCTAGATCATTGGATTCCAATTAACAGTCCCATGCCGCCCGTGGATTTCAGTGACATTCACTATCAGCTGTGCGCACCGGAACAGAATAGCTGACACTGCTGTCTATGGTCCCAGTGGCAGCGAGGAAAATATTGCGCACGTAATGTCATTTTCCACACTACAGTTGCCACATACAATACCTCTCAGTTGCCGTAGCACGCCTCAATGACAAGCCGCTTACCGAACAATCAATTTCGGGGTGCCGGAATGCTCGAGCTTTCAACGAGAAAGCGACGAAGGCACTGCTGAAGTTTTTGTGGTCAGCGGGATTCACTGAACGACTATGACACTCCAGTGCTTGAGTATGCTTGTTTGTTTTTTGCTTCTCATTTATTGCGATAGCGATTAGATGGGCAGTCCAGGCTTGTTTTTGCCGGTGCTGTCACCATGCCTGTTATGTGCCTGATGTACGTATATAAGAATGGCAGACAGAATAATAAATCGAAAGATAGAATTTCCGATGCACTCGCCTGGGGATTCGATCCAGTTAGTCGCTATGCAACGTACTTTGTTAGACAACTGAACCATGGGGCATGCATCTGCCGGCGTAATGGTGAGTTACTAAATGCGAAGAATTTCTTTGCGCACTGCAAGCACGTTTGCTATCTATCTATCTATCTATCTATCTATCTATCTATCTATCTATCTATCTATCTATCTATCTATCTATCTATCTATCTATCTATCTATCTATCTATCTATCTATCTATCTATCTATCTATCTATCTATCTATCTATCTATCTATCTATCTATCTATCTATCTATCTATCTATCTATCTATCTTATCTATCTATCTATCTATCTATCTATCTATCTATCTATCTATCTATCTATCTATCTATCTATCTATCTATCTATCTATCTATCTATCTATCTATCTATCTATCTATCTATCTATCTATCTATCTAATTTCTGTCTGTCTGTCTATCTAATTTCTGTCTGTCTGTCTGTCTATCTCTCTGTCCGTCTGTCTGTCTGTCTGTCTGTCTGTCTGTCTGTCTGTCTGTCTGTCTGTCTGTCTGTCTGTCTGTCTGTCTGTCTGCCTGTCTGTCTATCTCTCTGCCCGTCCGTCTGTCTGTCTGTCTGTCTGTCTGTCTGTCTGTCTGTCTGTCTGTCTGTCTGTCTGTCTGTCTGTGTACCTATCTCTCTGTCCGTCCATCCGTCCATCTGTCCGTCTGTCTGTCTGTCTGTCTGTCTGTCTGTCTGTGTACCTATCTCTCTGTCCGTCCATCCGTCCGTCTGTCCGTCCGTCTGGCTGTCTGCCTGTCTATCTATCTCTCTGTCCGTCCGTCTGTCCGTCCGTCTGTCTGTCTGTCTGTCTGTCCGTCTGTCCGTCCGTCCGTCCGTCTGTCTGTCTGTCTGTCTGTCTGTCTGTCTGTCTGTCTGTCTGTCTGTCTGTCTGTCTGTCTGACTGTCTGTGTCTAGCCGCTTACGTGGGGTGCACTTTCGAGATCCCACCCTTAACTTGGCGTGAACCAAAATTAGCTTATGGGAGGGTAAGATGGTTTGGTGTATAAAACGCACTGGTCAAGACACGAGTAATGTCACCATTTTGTCACGTACGTCTTCAAACCCTTCCCGGCAGACAGTGGCACATACACGTGGGCGGGTATGTGCCACTGGTACGCGGGTATGTGTCACAGCAGAGAAGAAAGAAAGTTTAGGTGGAAAGGTAGGGAGGTTAGTCAGTTCTTAGACCGGCTGGCTACACTGTGCTGGGGAAAGGGGTGAGGGGAATGAAAGATGTTAAAAAGAAATGTTGCGAAGAGAGAAAGAAATTACAAGAAAAAAATTGCGACAGAGGAAAGGCCACAGCAGATTGATACACAGTACCTACTAAGGAACGTCGAGTACACACATAAATAGTTCTAACACATGAGCGTTAAGAAAAACCTGACAATGGCAGCGTTGACCGAACGAATGCAAAGAAGAAATGTCGGGGTCTCAGGAAAAATCGAATCCAAGCATTCTGCGTGGCAAACAAGCATTCTACCACACAGGCACGCCAGGTATCGGAACAACTTTTCAAATAGACCCTAACCTTCGTGAAACGTCAGTTGTGGTTGTACTGGCTGTCCAATTTTATAAACATGACATATGTACTGCTGAGACGCAGCCGTCACGTAGGGTTTCTGTCAAATGCAGTTAGGTGCCCACACTGACGTCGATTTATGTTGCTGTGTCCAGAGCCACCATTCGCGACAACACCAGCGCTTCATATCAGCTTATCGCTTCTAATTTTGCTAGTACTCATGTTCCTGTTGGTATCGTTGCGTAGGTGCAATCAACTGGTTATGCAAACATCTGCAACTTTTTAGCATATATATCTTCGTGAAACATTTGTACATATAATTAGCGTCATTTCGTAACTTATCGCTAAATAAACAAATTACAACATGGTCACTATCCCTCCTCATACATCACATTACGTCGATTCTCGATTTACGTGGGATCTGCCAAATGTTTTATGGACACCATTTACTGCTGACGGTAAGCAGATATCGCAGATGCTAAAGCGTGTTTTTTAGCATGCAACGCTCTTGCATTTTCTTTCAACTTTAAGACTTTCCTTAAGACGCGCCCTAAATTCTGGCCCCTTTCCGTACCCACTCGTGAAGTGGAAAAATAATCATGATAATAAAAACACAAGCACACCTAGCATTATTTTGCCACCGTGTGGCAAGAGGGTCACTGCACGTGCCACAGTTTAAAAGAGAAAGAAATATAGAATAAAGCGGAGTTCTTCATTGTCGACAATTGCAGCGCGTTGCCGAAACACAAAGGCGTAACTGTGACACTTAGTTCAGGTTTGTCCTGTATATACCAGTTTTTTTCTTTTAGCGTCCTTCTTTTGTGCTCCGGTAGTGCGCTGCAAACATAGAACTTGATATCGTTTATCATGCGTCACTCCAATGTCTTGCTAACACATTCATTGCTTTGCCCTCAGGGCAAAATTAAGACTTTTGCAATAGCTTCCTATTCAATTTCCTTGCTTTTTTTTCCTCATTTTCATAATCATTCCCGCTTACCCCTTCTCATCTGCTGGGTAGCAAATCAAATATTTTCTTCAGCTTAAAATTCCTAGCTTTCACTTGACATTTATCTCTCTGTTTCTCTCTTGTATGACACGATTGTTCCCGAGACGCTGCGTAAATTTGATTTTAGAAATATCAGTTGGCGTCATATACCGGTTTTGTATTCTCCTTAAGTTAGAAAACTTCATAGGATGGAACGACATTAAGCGAAGGATGGAATACTCTGGAGATCCACGATCCAAAACTACAATTTAATTAGTAGACATGGCTGTATGGAAGACTATAGATTAATTCTGACCACTTTAGGTTGTCTAACATTGTGGACCTAAAGATAAGCACATGCGTGCTTTTGCATTTCGCTTTTAGGGAAACTCTGCGGCCATCGCAGAGAGTCGAATCCACTTACTCAAGCTTACTTGCACTACACCTTAGCCGCTGCGCTATCATGACATCTATGTCACACAGAATGCTGTACGCAAGTTCATTATTAGCCACATCACACGCATCACCGATTCCTTGGAGAGAAACTCGGTCCTAGACTAGGCGACGTCGTCCCCATGACTCCGTTAATATCATCAACTAGACCGAACAATAGCCTGAGAGAGTGTCTTTTGTTACTTATCCAATTAATTAAGAATTGTCATTTTGGTTTACTGCACGCATTTCTTAAGAACGTCTTACATATAAACACATTTAAAAGCACCCAAGCGGGATTTCAAAACGTGATTTCTCCGCAGGATGGGGCTTAAAGCAGAGAAGCCAGTTTCAAATAAACTTAGCTAAAAGAGTTTTCGAATAGAGATCTGAAAATTGAAAGCATGTAATTTCTTTAGTTTTACGGGCGAGAATTATGGAATAATTGTGAAACAGGCAATGAATTTTCTACTACCTAAGGTTCTTTAACGTATACCAAAATCAATGTGCACGGGCTTGAAACTTCTCACCTGTATGGCAACGCGATCGCAGAGCTGGAGATCGAACCCGCGTCTTTGAATTCGACTTTGAAAGAAACCACATTTGAATGGAGTATATTTGATTGCGTTTAACGATGAACCATCACGGCCACTGAACGTGTTGCGAAGCCACCGATGCGTGTTTTAAGACCGCGTCGACATCTCTTCGATGCGCCGATGCTGCTCTGCATTGCTACATTGCCTTTGAAGTATAGCAATTCGCCACCTTTGGTTTCTCACCGTGAATACACTCTCGCCACGCCAGGATCTCTGGTTCCTTTTGCTCACCAGCTAACTCAATGCCGCTTGTGTAGACCCTGTGAGAGAAAACCGCAGACGAGCTGTCAGCAACGCAATTCGCTGGAGCTCAGCTGCAGTGCTCCTGGATACTTTTATCTAGTCAAGCGAGATGTCTAATGTCGTGAATTAGGATTCGCTGTACGAATGTAAATGCGCCGAAAAGAGATAGGGCAGTCCTGACTACAAGTTCAAAATAAGGCGAATAATAGGAGATGACGTTTGTTTCCCACCGTTGAGGTCAAATTTCGGTCATCTTTCCAGTCTCACTCAAGTGTATCGTAGCTTATCGGGATTCTTAGCCTGACTACGCTTAATCCAGGACAGATGCCTCTCCCACTGCTTTCCAATTAATACCTTTATGCACTTAATTCACTCACGTTATTCACACAATATTCTAGATCTCATTTGGTCCCTTAATATTCTGCCTCCGTTTCACGCACTTGCCGTCTTTTGGTTATGATAAAAATCCACTAGGCAGTCTTATGATTTCTTAAGGTTGCAACTTTCATTTTCTTCCACATGATTCGTTACGTCATATTTAATTTTATTTGAGTCTTTTAAGGTTTACGTCGCGTGGGAAAGTACGGGCAAGACACAAATGTTAAATACGTTTCTCTGGAGAACTACTGGAAAACTACTATTCATGATCTGACGCTGGGGACCAAAAGCGCTCCACTTCATTATTTGCCTTCGGCCTGCTTCGGTTTCGTGATTTGCATTGATACTTCTTAGCGTGATATCAAACGACATGCCGAGAAGTAAAGGTGTCTCAAACGTATGATACCTACGTTAGAAGGCGCTCCGTCGTGTCGTTTCGGCGACTTCGAAGAGCGTAAGCGGGCTTGGGGCCAGACACCAATCCTCCTCATTATAAGCAACTCGAGCGGAACAAAGAGACGATGAACCGAGTTACAAGAACCAATAAGCAACTCCGACGCTAAAGAAAGTGTATAGAAAACGGAAATGTTTGCAGGCATGGCAATTCATGTGATTCTTCGGATAGCCACGAAGCATCGACTGCCGAGGATCAACCAAGGCGATTCTGTACGAGAACAGCTCATTAGGTACAATCACAGGAATTATTTGTTGTGATTATCACCATAAGTACACCCACTTCTGTAAATAAGTTCTCCATATTTATGAAAATTAGTGCTTCTTTTTAACAAGGATGAATGAGGACGATGATGACGAACAAGAACAAGAACAACCACAACAACAACAACAAAATGATGAAAACAACAATGACGACGATGGCGACAATAATAAAAACAAAAACAACAGCAGCAACAACGACAACAAGTGTTTCATGTTTCTTTTTTCGTTCTATTATTGTCATCAGATCGCAACAATGGCACATTTGTTTGGCCTGGAGTTATTCACGTCATCCATGCGTGCTTCGTGTTTGCATCGTAATGAATTTAAAAAGCAATTTTCTTTCAATTACCTTAGATAGGCATGCATCAAATGACCTAGCTTCTGTCTGGCAAATCCTTGTTGATGTCTCGGTTATCCTCGCAAAAGCCCGAAGATAACGCTTGCACCGGAGCGGTGTCCGGCTTCGCCTTTTGTTGGCGGCACGTAACGTCGTGCTGCTCACGAACAAAGGTACGCCTGAGGCGCATGTGATTAATTGCTGCCGCGTTCCCGGCCGGAAGGCTTTGCCGACACTTGAAACGATGACATGAACACGAGCGCCTCCTTCCTCTCTCGCCCTCTATTTCAGCACTTCACAGCCACTAGTCCCTTTTTTCATTGATTACTTATTCGGGAATTCGCCAGTCACTCGTTTTATCCCGAGCGTCGGGTATTTATGTACTTGTTTCTTCTTATTTGTGAGTGCACTATTCTTCACTTGCTGCGTTTCAATGAGATTCAGGAAATTTCCCGCGAATAACTTGACGCCTGACAAAGAGAGCGTTTTGTCGGAATGAATTGAATGAATGCCTCGGAGCCACAAGCAACACGATGAACACGTGGTTAAAATTACGCGCGCGCGCACGCGAACACACACACACACACACACACACACACACACACACACACACACACACACACACACACACACACACACACACACACACACACACACACACACACACACACACACACACACACACACACACACACCACTGCCACTGCTACCTCCACTGCCACTGCCACTGCCACTGATCTGAGTGAATGTGCAGCCAAGTAATATAACCTACTCATCTTAGATTTGCAGGGCGTGACATCATCTGGGAGAAACGCTGTAAGACAAATTGTTCCCCCGTATAGCATGCCAGTGTGGTAGCACAGATAGCGAGCATGCAGGAGTTACTATAATAACGGATTGAAAGAAACGACAGAGGAGGTAGCGTGTGGGCCAAGAGCATAGTCGTAGAGCAAAAAAGAAGAGCATGCTGAGTAAAGCATGTCACGCGGTCATTTGCGAAATATGCTTATGCTCAAGGGACAGCGTAAAAAAACCTCTTTTTGCAGAACTTCCGGTGTCGGCGTCGTTGTCAATGGTTGTGAAGAAAAAATGGACGAGTGGTGGATACTTTGGCTTTTGGAAAAGGGAAGACTTGTGGTGAGGAAATAACTTTGCAACTGTACTTCAGTATAACTTATTGCTGGGTGAGCTAGTGGTTTATGACGTGGAACATATTTTTTTAGCTCAAACGTAGAAAACAAAAGAACTCGGAAAAGAAAAGAAGAAAACTATACGACGTCCAGTTGTTCTCAACTGTACTTGCGCTAGGCATTCAAGAAAAACTTGAAAAACCTTACGTTATTCGTACAGATGCTCCCTTGATTGTGCTACGATTGAGGTATCGACCTACAAATGAAGCTATAGGCTAGCGTGGTGAAGGCGATGTGTACGGGGTTTTATAACACTATCACGTTCTGCTCTTAAAGGCGATGAAGCTCAAGCGTCCTCCTGTTTGCCGAGTAATGCAGTGTCCATTGAAATGCATATTTCGCTCTTTGAATTGCCACAACAAAATCTTCAGTGATATCGTGTAATCAATGAACGGCACCAATAATTTCCACGCTTTATCGAAGAAGACAAGTGTGGTATCTGAAAGCAGATGATGGGCCGGCTTTGAATACGACTGATCTTCCCAAGTTAGCATTTGTTTTCTGATTTAACTAAATGGGACATAGTCACAAAAAGAATGTACAAGTACGCAGTGGACTTATCGCAGCTCGACAGGACATTTCTCAAAAAGAGGTTGCCTAAGCAAATAGTTGCGTTTCTTATAGAACGGTTTTATGCTCAGAAGCGACGTCTTTATGCAAGGACTGATTAAAGGTGACCTTTTAGCTGACCAGGACTTCCAAGGTACCGTTGTGGGTGCATGCTGAAATAATCTGCCTCGTTATAAACTTGTCTGCCCCGTGATTTAAAGACATGCTTGCCAGTCTAGTTGAGTCGTTTACAGAATGTCCAGAGTAGAAGACCGTTGCGCAAGGAGCTTTTTGATGATAACAAGCACTCTCAATAGATGAAGTTTCTGAGGCTCGTAAACAGTTAAACGCTCCTCCTGTGACTCTTGATAGATTCAGTTTGACCTGCTGTGATCTCCCGGCAGAAAGTGAAAAACGAAAGCTCTTTACGTTAGGCAGGTTAATCAAAGGAACCTACACTTCAGACGGTTATGGTTCTGAACCTCGGCGCGGAGACATGATAGTCGAATGACCTAATGTCTCCTAAAAGGGAAAACGAAAAATATAGTATTTTGAAAAGGCAGTAAGTCCCGACGAGAGTTGTGGCGATGTCTATGTCGCCCTGCTACTGCCATCAAAAGAGCCGGAGCCTTTTCAGGTCTACAGCGCTGATGCTCGTTAAGGTCGCAGTGGCCGCAGTTCGAGCTTGAGTGCTGATGCAGGTTGTCGCGTTTTGCATAGTGAGAGGAGTTGGTTGTTTGCGTTTTTGGAAGATTTTATTGCAAACCAAAAGGCCGAGTTTCGTAATGCGGCAATCAGTGTTCTTCTCGCTGTTATGAATGACGAAAAAGCAATGAATGAAAGAAAAAATTCTGCTGGTCGGCACAAACTGCGCTGCTGTTGTCTTAACGGGAACGAGTCAGAAGTATATAAAAAACCTTATTGTTCACACAAACGAACAAACAAAGAGTAGGGAAACTCTAAAACATTTCGAAGAGTCAGCAGGCTGAGCATGATTAAGTTAATGTTGGCCACCAGTATGAAAATATGGCGTACGCTTTCTCAAGCAGATCGAATGAAACGTGTTAAACATTGCGGTGGATGAATGGTTAAGAAACTGCTCCCCGTGAAGCTACAGGCTATATTAAGGGGCACAGCTTCTTGATTACGCTGAGGTCCGGTTTAAAGAAAAAATAATAAGCAACCAGCGAACCAAGCACTATGCCTTAAAACGCTTCAAGCAGCAAAATTAGACAATTCTGAAGACTAATCTGGTTATTTCTAGACATTATCTCGGTGATGCAGGTTTTAGGTTACTTCAAGGTTATTTCTAGACTTTATCTAAATGATGATAGGTAGATTTGACGTTGATTCTCGTCATATATATTTAAATTAAACCACAGACCGTCATACAAGACACGGTTGTCCAAACTCACGAGACGACATTTCACACTGTAGACAAGCGATCGCACCTGCGATAGATATAGGGCTACGTATTTGTTGGCGTACGGGCATTCCATCTCGTTGGAGTGTTCTCGCAGCAGCCATAGTGATTCCCGTTCTCTAGTGTTCTCTCAATGTACGTAATCGAAGTATTCGGTCCGCGGCCATAGCTTCGCTGCTATTCGTTGACAGGTCAAAAGTTCCCCATTTTCATTGTTAGCACGTTAATCACGAGTAGTGAAAGTGACCCAATTTGAGTGGCACAAACTCGTTCAGTTTACAGCGATCAGCCTACAAGTAACTATTTGCTAAGTAGCTTCGCTGTGAACATAGTTATGCCAGATTTGTAAAAAGCATGTAAAACGATCTAGTCAGCCGCAATAAATGCTGTGATTTTTATTTATATATGAAAAAATATGGGAAGGTGTGATGCGCTAGATCCGGCTATTCAAACGACATAGTACTGATATATTAAATAAGCACAAAGACCAAAAAAAATAATGAAGGAAGAAGAAAAACTAATCAGTAGCAATATTTACATTTACAACATGGGGTGTTTGACGCATGAGCACTGTCTCTCTCGAAGAAGCCAAATACACGAGATATGTTGCATCGAAGCACAACAGACATTCAATGGCTCGATCCTCTCGAACGGTGTAATGCCGACATGGTACCTGTTTGTTCACAAAGATTACGATATCGGAGGTACAGTGTAATTGATAAACTATTTATTAGATCCGATCCACGTCCAATGTTACCGATGCGGATATTTAGTACATATTTCCTTCGGGAATATTGGAGTTTTTTCTTCACGTAATTGTGGAACACTTTAGAATTTGTGAAGTTCCTCTCACTTCCTTTGCGAAAAGCATAGTTTACAGAGTCCCAGCTATAGACTTTCGGGAAATGAGGCTTCCTTGGAGTAGTGTCGTCGGAAGTCGTAGGTGCTATTATTGAAAAAACAGGAACGTAACGTCTTTTTAATGTCCTTCTTTGTCTATGCTAGATTAATTTTCTTATCACTTCTTTAGTAAAAGTGAAGTTGATAATTCTCAACACTGAACGCTCTTTGTGAGCTTTCCTTCATTTCATTAAAATTCTCCTATAAAAATTAAGAATAAATATGAACAGAAGTATTGTCCACTCCCCACACGATGCTTTGAAACCTTTTTTTTTCACGCGATGAAGTGGAGAAATAAAATCCAGATTTCACCTGCTACATTATTCGAAAATTTTAGAAAACAAGATGAAGCGTTTGTTCTCGCAGACAGATTTCTGTTTGAATACACGTTATTTTCATTAATTCGTGTGAAAAAACATCGCGGAATCATTTCTCCCCTATTTGAACCAGTACGTCAAGGCCCCTGTTTGATTAGAGTAAGATTTTTTTTGTACGTTAGTATGTGGAAACAGAACAACACAAGTGCGCACCTTTCACGTGGAAGACGAGCAAAACTTTATAGCCGGATTCCGATCCCCTCATTCTTCAGTCTTGAACCACTCGAACTTGACACTGTTATCGTGCTAATTTTTACCACGTTGGAAAACAGGTTCATGCGTAAAACAATAAGCCCAGCAACGCCTCCTGTGCTCATGCTCCACGAAGAACTTCCGTTTGAGGCTAGTGAATCGCACGCAATTGCTTCCGAGCGCATGTGCTCGGCTCGTTTCCTAGTGTTTCACTTGCAACGGTGCATGTTTTAAGAACTGTAAGAAAATATTTTTTGGACAAAGACACATGCGACAGGCGTGGTGCGTAAAGCCCGTTCGCGTATTTTCCCCTGGTCGCGTCAGTAAAGCTTAGTACTCGTTGACGCCAGGTTCTGTTTATCCCGAGAACAATTGTTGGTATACTTGCAGCCCCTCGAAGGTAATGTATTCCGCCTCATTGTTAACACAAAATACTGTTATCGTGAAACAATGTACCCGAGGCATTATGTGCAGGTTTGCGCAAGGAAAAAACACAAGCGTGTTGAAGCCACTTTTTTTAGCGAAATGTATCCCGGTGTGTGATCTTCTCGGCTGTACTATTTATCCGGTAGAGTGAAATATTCAGCGGGTGTAGCATTCTTTTGTCAAATGTTCTGCAACTTTCACTTTTTAAATGTGGGCTTCTTGAGGAAAATTCGGAAGATGCACCAGCTTAATTGATAATTTTCAAGAAAGAGTATACTTTATCCATCACGAAAAACAATGGTGTCATCCTAAATGATTTGTGCAGTTTAACGTCCCAAAATCACCATATATAATTCTGAGAGACGCCGTAGTGGAGTGCTCCGGAAATTTCGACTACTTTGGGTTATTTAACGTGCATTCAAGTCTGAGCACATGGCAATGGTGTCATCTTATATCACGTGTAACATTGGAAGGTGAAAGCCTGCTACGCGCTTGATAATGCTTTAAAAATTTAAATTCGTTTACGGAGTCCTCCACTACGACTACTGTCATATTTATATGGAGGTTTTAGGACGTTGAACATCACATAATTATTAATTAATTAATTAATTTACAATCGTAAACCACACTTTCTTCAAGACTTCTTGAGCCGCAGTGTTAGAGACACGGAATAAATTACTTTGAGATTCTATGTCTCCAGCAATAGTCATACCACATCCACTGAAGATTCCTGCACCTCGCGTGGTGCGGTAATAATATTAAAAAGCTTAGTTTCACCACAGCGACTAAGCAATGAATGAGATATCAACCAATCGTAATGTTGTAAAAAGTGACGCTGGCATCTAACTCATTTTGATCCTATCTTACGCAACTCTACAAAACGCTGGTGTAAGAGAATGCGGCTGCTTTAGGGACACTTTTTTGAATAGCCTCTTTGAATTGAGAGCGCAGCACATAAACCACACTTTCTCCAAGACTTCATGAGCCGCAGTGAGGCTGCGAGCTGGCCCATGATGGCTGCCGAGACGGCGATATAGTGTCTAATAATGTTTTATGCTATCCTGTGGTATTAAACACTATCAAAATGTCATCAAAACGCAAAACACTATGGTTTCGCGTTTTTTATTTCTTAACCTTTCATTTGTTCTTCGCAACTTTCCCGTCTCTAGCATGGAGATGTAAGTTGAAACTTGCTACGTCCGCCAAGCTTACCTGCCTTCAAATACTCCATTCTTTCGCTTATCGCAGATAAACCACAGTTTTTGCACCGTACTAATTGAGTGATTAAGGATTGACTCTTCAACAACGGCGTGTACCACACATTCGCCCAACTTAGCAAACCAAAGGAGACAAAGCAACAGACATGAAAATCTATCCAGTGCTATGTTTAGGGTCTAGGCTTAAAAACAATAAAGGAAGAGGAGACTAGCGTCGCCAAATGAAAAGGAAATTGAATTACCATCCACGGTAGCGACAAAAGAGCGGACAAAAGCTGAGAGGGGGAACTATGAAATTATGTGGCGTCCCCTTCTCTTCCTCACTTCACGAAGTGCTGGCTTATATGGAGTTCTCCCACAGACCGCCTGCCGGAGAATTTCAGTCTCACACGCTTGACGTGCTGGGAACGAAATCCAAACTCTGGAAGTTTAGGCACGCTTGAATGAACGCTTCCACTGTCTTTGCGTTTGTACTTTCCTCCCCGATTTTTGCTGTGTATTCTGATTCAACTCTTACTGGCGTCTCGGTGCCCTTCCTCCCCTCTTCCTTTCTGGAGCTCCCCAAAGAGGACGTTCGTCTCTCTAGGCGCATCCTATATTTCTGATATTTATTCTTTTTGCATATCTTTTTTGTTGTATATTTATCTATATATGTCGTTCGAGACCTGCTTCTCGCGAAGCATAATTGGTTCGAGCGCAGCTTTGCGTGAACGGATCGCGGACGTAACTCGGAGACCACGCGTCGCTGGCAGCGAGAGAGAACTTCGTGGGACAACAGCAAAAATCAGTCCAGGACAGTAATCCGTCGAAAAAAAAGAAAATGTGCATTGCCAGGCAAAATATTATTAAATGAAAGAAATCTGCCTCTGCTATACGCACGTGATGCTATCATCAAGTGTTTGGTGCCTCTTAACGCGAAGGCTCATTAGCAGAGTAAGTGGCGGCGCTCCAGCATTGCACTTGCACGGACAAGATTCATCGTATTCCAACGCCCGAAAGATGCCGCGTAAACTTTGTCATCATATATGCCTTAGAATAAAGTCAAATATCAATCCACGTCTGATCCCCACATTCATACACGACTGGGGGCAATTTAGGGAGATTATGGACAGTATCACGCATGCCCCGACTCGGGGGCTTTTTGAGTGACTGGGCACGTAGGAACGCGGGTCTAGGAGTTAACCCCTGGGTTAAGCTACATATACATCTTTGAAGGCGAAAGCCTAAGGTACCCGATTAAACGCGAAATGCGAACGCTGGCGTCGGTAGCGTCCACACGAGGGGTGCTAAAAGTGATGAGCTGATGACACCACCCTATTATGTCATCTCGACACCAGAGGTCACCGCATTACTGGACATCGTGGCATACCTATCCCGTCACTACGAGGTCACACGACATGTCATTATACGATAAAGTCTTCTCGTGCCTATAACACTAGGTCAGTGGAAGACCGATCACTGAGGCATGTTCAAAAGGTGATGATTGATGATTGATGGGGGTAACGTCCCAAAACCACGACATGGTTATGAGAGACGTCGCCGTAGAGGGCTCCAGAAATTTTGACTATGCGGGGTTTTTTCGTATGCATCTAAATAAAAGTACACGAGCCTCAAGTATTTTCGGCTCCATTGAAAATTGGGCCACCGAAGCCGCGATTCAATCTCGCGACATGCGGATCAGCATTCAAGCACCTTAACCACTAGCCTAGCACAGGGGTACGGTCCAACGATGCGAGATGCAGAAAGCTTTCATTTCTAGATGCGAAGCAGCTTTTGCTCGGAGCTCTGTCTGTCCCTCTGCGCCCGTCCGCTCCCCCACTGCAGAAGATGCCCCAACTCCCCCCTTCTCCTCGCTTCAGTGCGAGGAGGTGTGGTGAAAAAGGATGCAGAGCCCTGCCTCCGCTTCATTTCTCTTCACCCCTTTACCTCTGCCACACCAGTATGCTCCCTGCGTTCCGTTCTCATAGCAGCGCTGGGTGTTCACTTAGGGGCACACACCAGGACTGTGCGCGCGTGCTTGCTTGGTAATTCCGCACTCATGGCAACTCCCGTTACCAAACCATTCAGAATTTGGCCTCCACAGTGCTGTCAAAAGCTATTTCAGTGGTGCCTGCCTTTTAATAAGCTGAGGTATGGGACTGCATTTCCCACTTATCGGGCACAAAGTCCGTTCTACCATTGCCTAACCTTGCGCAAGGGCAGTTCTTGACGGGCCGTCTCTGCAAGTGAAATAATATAATTAAACATGTTTTTATTGATTGAGAAAGCTGGTGTACAAGATAATAACTGGAGAAGTATAAAAAATATGAAAAATATTTTTCAAACATAGTCAGAAGTTTCCGCTGAGTGCTCTTTTCTTAAAGTTAGCGTGATTATATATGTTGATTGAAAAGTTAAAATAATATGGGCTTGGTAGTTTTTTGCATAAGGATGCTAAAAAAGTAACTCGGAATTTTGACGGCTCTGTCGTGAGCTCTTTTTGAAGTAAAGACCTGCAAATTAGGCAAAAAGGACGTTTAATTTGAGAGTTTACATCAAAGCCTTCGAACGCGGAGTCATCTCCGACCAGGCGTTACGTATCCTGCGCAATGCGGACCCGAGTGCACTGAAGCACCACACTGTCATCTGGTTCCCCGCCCATCTCGGCCAGGTGCCGGGTGCCCTACCCAACCTCAACGAGATCGCCCATGATGCAGCGCGCGCACTTACCGACCGCACTGCCACAGGGCAACCTCATCTTGCTGGGTTGGATACCAATCGGGATGCACCAATTACGTACAATGAAATTACAAAGCACTTTTACTTGGAACGCCGCATTTTTCCACCCCCACATCCGAAACTTAACCGACCGCAGGCATTAACCCTACGCCTATTACAGACACACACGTACCCAAACCTTGCCACGCTTCACGTTTATTATCCCGATGCATACCCCAGCGACACATGCCCATCATGTGGACACACAGCGACACTCGAACATATGCTCTGGGAGTGTAGAACAACTCCTCCCGACTCTACCTCAAGCAAGTGGGAGAGGTCCCTCAGGAGCTCACTTCTCGCCGACCAGCGATGGGCCGTCCAGCAGGCCCACGAAGCGGCCGCCAGGTACTCCCTGTCGGTCCCTACGTGGGAGACGCCCGCTACGCGCTAAGCGCGTCCTGCAGGACCGAAATAAAGTTTTTCCATTCCATTCCATATAGAAAAATCTACACTACGTAGATGTTTGAATTACAATTGAGCGTAAGCGCAAGTACGTATTTATTTCGCTAAGAAAATTTGAGGTACGTGGCTTTAATATTGTTTGTGTAATTCATCGCCAAATTTGAAAAAAAAGAAACAGCAGAGCAGCTAAGCGTGGCACTCCATCTCTTCGCCACTAATGATTTGCTTGGCTGCGAAAAAAAATATCCTACAGCAAAACCGATTGCGGATCTCTTATTTCCAGTCATCAGGCAACAATATATGAAATTTTCAAAGAAGTTTAAGGGGGCCACCAGCCATGCTTTGTTCAATTTCACGTCGAATCATGTTTGAGCCAAAAGTCAGCGTTGTTCGTAAATGAAAAATTGAGAAAGATTCAAATAAAATAAATAATGAAAATCCTAAGTTCAAAAGACAATCAAATGGTGGCCTTCTAAGCGTCAAGTATATGTTCTACCACAGAACAAAGCTTTTTCTAGACACTGACACAGAAAAAACACCATATAATCTGCATGCAGGCTGGAAGAATCTCCTTAACACATTTATTATTGTGTGGCATATGCGCAGAGTCGTGCCAAGGGTCAAAACTTGTGAATTGTGCAACGAGTGAATGTCTTAAAGGTGTATCCATTAAATAGTAATCATATATACTTAATCATTATTATAAGCATAAGCATAAAAAATGAGCAGCTTCGTAGGTTGGCGAGTTGCGATACGGACAGGTGGTGGGCCCTTCACTGATCCGCAGAAAGAAGAATTGTGCTACAGTAGACACTGCGTAACTGTACTCGAAGTAGGCATTCCAGGATAGCTTGAAACTTCCAGTGTTGCACGTACTAACATTCATTTCCTCGCAGCATAGTTTAGACATGCACCGAGAACCGAAGCTACGCTAGCTATTAAGAAAGGGATGCGCACGTGGCTTAATTAGTCTATCACATTCTTCTCTTGAAGCCGAAGCTCTAGCGTCCTCCTAGCGTTTATAGCGATTCAAATGCTTTTAAGGGGTTGGTACCCTTCACACACTGCACATTTCGTGCGCAGGAACAGTGGAGGCAAAACCTTTATTCGCTTGACGGCTCTGTTGTTGGGTGACGACTCTGGCATTCATTTCGTCTCTTATGAAAGAAAATTAAAATGAGCAAACAAGGACTTCGGATAATAAATGTTTCGACAGCTGCAAAATTTACAGCTCGTTGCCCACTGAAATTAATTGAACCTGTTCTTACCGTGTAAACTTTCCCGATACTGACTGCTGTTTTTTTTGTTTTCACGCTACTTTTATTACAGTCTACTAATTAAAAAAAGAGCAGAGCCTTTATTATTTTTTTAAATCCTTTTATACATGTCTTAAAAAAATTCAATATCCATGCCTTCAGTCAGCATTCATTTTGACTAAAGCGGAATGCTCAAAATATTTAACCGTGCCTTCCTTAAGGAGCTAATTAGGTGAAACTAATGATCAGCGTTAGAAAAAGCAGTGACTTTTATATTTAAAATCTTGCAACGAAGCAGAGAGCAAGTAACACACACACACACACACACACACACACACACACACACACATATATATATATATATATATTACACAAATGAAAACCAGAAGGCTGTCATGCGTTACAGCAAGTTGGGCTCGCACACTTACTGTGGAGTCATCGTTATAGAGACCGCGAAATAAGGGAACAACTCGACTCAGCCGTTTCTTCGTGTCATCTTGTTTAATGTCCTCTAATTAGTTCCTTGAAGGGAGGCCACTGCTTCGACGTACATTCTAAGCCAGGACTACTTGTTTGAATTCGAAAAAAAAGAACAGCTAAAGCAAGCGCAGGAACTTACTTCGAGCTCGTTATCGATAATTGAAGGATAAGACCATTTTAGTCAGCGCCGTCTGCAGTTCCGAAACGCAACACTGGAATACGACGGTGAAGAATTGATGCGACAGAATTTAAAAATATATATAATAAATCTAAACTCTAAGTAATTTATGGTTTTGGCTCTTGTGTTCCAAGTCCGAGATGTCTATTTTTACTTTTTTTTCCCTCTCTTGCTCCTATATTGAGCCAATTGGACAGCTTCTTTCTTGGCTGTAAGGTCTGAGGAGCATGGTTCTAATGCGCAGGCTTCGGAAAAATAAAGGAAGCAACGTCTGTAAGTAGCTTATCTCTCGTTCGAGCCTTACTGACGGTGCCAGCGTTCTCGAGAACCGGCTCCTTAATAACTCATTTCTTTGGCTCCTCTCTAATTTCACATGCAGACCTGTCGAGACTGCAAGGGAGAAGCGCTGATTTTGTGTCGAACAAAGACAGATTTTTCCCGTTTCAATTAATTTAAGAGTACTTTCAGTCCAGCTCGACGGGATTAAGCGTGATTTTAAGCCCTCACTTCGCCATCAGTCGAAGGAATTTGCAGCTGGCAAAATTTAGTGTTTATTTTTTGTGGAGGTACGTCTGTTTTTATTTTTAAGGGTTCGAATCCACGTGATGCAGTGAGCGAAGAAGTGTCGCGTTAATTACATCACTGTTCACGCACAGGTGACTATAGAGCAGCCAAGCACAAACTTAAGTTACAGCGACTTGTAAATGAATCAGGAAGCGCATTTAAAGGTTCTATACCAAGAATATTTTTATAAAAGATGGTGATGTTTGTAACGAGGATTCGTAGTTTTGTGATTCCGCATATGAAGCATATTATATCACGACAGCCTGCAACAATAATTCATTATTATTGTTAGACGCTTGGTTGCCTATATATAAGATATATTTACAAAAGTAACAGAAAGAAACAGTTCAGATGGCTGACAAACACTCTGGCACACCTGTCCGCTTCTCCGGCTTTTCGACCTCTTTTACTTCATCTTAAAGTAACAATAAGTCGTTGCACAAAAAAAGGGAACGGGAAAAATGACATTAATTGCCGATTTGGTATCCTTAACCCCGGTTTGCTCCCTGACCCACTCTGCTCTCTTCTTGTCTATTAAGGTTACACCTATCATTTTCCTTCCCGTCGCTTGCCGCGTCGTTCTCAATTTAAGCTGAACCATTCTTGCAATCCTCCAGGGTTCTGAACTGTATACGTCATTACCGGCAGTGTGCAGTTGTTATATACATTCCTAATGAGGGTTAGTGGCAGATTTATTCTCATAATTTGAGAATGCTTGCCATATGTGATCTACCCCATTCTAATTTTTTAGTTATTTCACTCTCATGGTTCGACTCCGCGGTTAGTACCTGGCCTAAGCAGACAACTTCCAGCGTCTTTCCGCCTATAGCAAAGAGCTGTTTTCTGCCGAGAATGTTGCAAATTACTTTGATTTTGTGCAGTTTAGTTTCCAGAAGTACTATTCTGGTTTACTTTTCCAGTCCAGTAATTGTGAACTGTAATTAATCCCCTTGGTTACTCATCAAGGCAAGGATATACCCCTCCCCCCAAAGACCTCAGCAGAGAGCAGTCGGTTGCATGGAGACAGCTGCCGACTAATACGTACCCTAATCTCAGTCTTCTGAGTAAAATCTATCTTGGAATATATGTTCACAAATGCCTGCTATGCAGAGAACACCCTACACTTTACCACGTGACTTGGGCCTGCCAACACACACTGGTAGTGCCAAGAAACTGTACAATCACACCGGAGCAGTGGGAGGCTGCGCTGTCCTGCTCTAAGCCTGAAAAAACAGCTCAAGGTGATCGACAGAGCTTGCAAGATGGCAAAGGCCACAGAGGCCCTGGACTGAGGGTTCCGCCTTCACCGGAAAAAATATTTGTATTAAAGTTTTGCATTCATTCATTCATCAAGGCAATGGCATCAGTGAATCGCAGGTTACTCAGATACTCTACATTAACTATTATTCCCAACTCTTCCCAACCTAGGGTCCTGAAAACCTCCCGTGAATACACGGCGAATAGCATTTGAGAGATCGCGTTTCGCTGCCTCACATCGCCAAGCAGGATTTTGTGCTGGCTACTCCACAATAAAGCATTTTATTCTATCAATCAGAAAATCGAGAAACGCGTCAAATAAAAAACAACCCCTATACATAGCCTTCATAGATTAAAAGAAAACATTTTGTTCAGTCGAGACCTCAGCAGTAATCTAGTCACTACGAAATCAGGGTATCGACAAACCCTGCGTAAGCATACTGGAAGAAATTTACAGCGTCTCCACAACCACCATAGTTCCGAAGTCACCACTCCCGTGATAATATGTGCGCCCATTTTATTAGCAATATACATAGTTAACACAATTGCAGGTGTAGCGTAAAAATATTACATCATCTCCCGCTGAATCAAACGATGTGTGAATGCCAAACAGCGGGCGCTAACGCTTACAGTGGCGTTGACGTTGACGTTGACACCTTCATGGCGTTGCGCAGGAGAGAAACCTGGGGAGACGCGAAGCACGCTGGGATGAACCAGTGTTTTCTACTGGAATATGCAAATCACGGCTATTCGTCAATAAGAGACAAAATACCCCGATCTGACCCTGATACCCACAGTTTGGTTTTAGTTAACGCGCAAGCCTCGAATTTTAAATGTAAAGCATTTCATTGCGCAGTGTTAGCACATTTGGCGTTCATTCAATTCAATCCAATTATATTCAATTATATTCAAATATATTCAATTATATTCAATTATATTCAGTTATATTCAATTTATTTCAATTCAATTCAATTCAATTCAATTTCATTCAATTCCATTCCATTCCATTCCATTCCATTCCATTCCATCCATCCATCCATCCATCCATCCATCCATCCATCCATCCATCCATCTCGTGATCACCACCTTGTTTAGCATGAACCAAAATAGTATGGGAGGGTGAGACGTTATGAGAAATTTGACGTGGTGGTGAACCTATAAATAATGTCAATCCCTTCAATTACGCCATGAAACACTTCCTGCCAGAAAATAGCACGTAGCCGCGGGCTCGTACGTGCCACAGGGGATCTAAACTCAACATATACTCAGGAACGACGAGAACATGCATGCGAAGAAGTAATGTCGGGATCGCAACAGAGATCGAATCAAACCGTTCTGCATGGTAATCAAGCATTCTACCACAGAGCCATGCCAGGCCTTGGAACTGCTTTTCAAATAGAGCCTAATGATCTTGAAACACAACTTTTGCAGTGCTGGATATCTGATTTTACAAGCACTACATATTTACTCCTGTGATACAGCCGTCAAAGCAGGTTAGCGTGTATTTTAGTAAGGTGTCATGCGCTGAAGTTGATTTACACAGCAGTGTCCAGGGCTGCTGGACACTGCTGCACGAAAGTAATGTACAACAACCTCGGAAAAGAGCAGCGCTTCGAGATAGGTAATAGTACGCTTCAAGTTGTAAAAGACTATGTCTACTTAGGGCAGGTAATAACCGTGGAGCCAAAACAACCAGATTGAAGTAACTAGAAGAATAAGAATGGGGTGGAGCGTATTTGGCAAGTACTCTCAAATTACGACAGGTAGATTGCCACTATCTTTCAAGAGGAAGGTATATAACAGCTGTATCTTGCCGGTACTTAGCTACGGAGCAGAAACCTGGACACTTGCAAAGAGGGTTCAGCTTAAATTGAGAACGACGCAGCGAGCAATGGAAAGAAAAATGGTAGGTGTAACCTTAAGAGACAAGAAGAGAGCAGAGGGGATTAGGGAACAAACGGGTGTTAAGGATATCATAGTTGAAATCAAGAAGAGGAAATGGACATGGGCCGGACACGTAGCGCGTAGACAGGATAACCACTGGTCATTAAGGGTAACTGACTGGATTCCCAGAGAAGGCAAGCGGGTTAGGGGGAGACAGAAGGTTAGGTGGGCAGATGAGATTAAGAAGTTTGCTGGTATAAATTGGCAGCAGCAAGCACAGGACCGGGTTAACTGGCGGAACATGGGAGAGGCCTTTGTCCTGCAGTGGACGTAGTCAGGCTGATGATGATGATGATGATGATGATGATGATGATGTCCAGGGCTACCATCTCCGCGAGAACCAGCGCTTCATATCGGCTTATCGCTTCTGATGTTACTAGTACTAACGTTCCTGTTGGCACCGTTGAGCAACTGCAAACTGGTTCTATGAAAATCTGATATTCTTCAACATATGTCTGTGTATGCAACATTTATTCGTGTATTTAGCGTGATTTCATGACCTGTCACTCAATAAAAATAATTGCGGCACGGTCACCCTTACTCCACATGCTTCAGATGACCACGATTCCGAAAGTACGTGGAATCTGCGAATTTTTTAAAAATATTAAACAACACACAAGAGAGATCTCCCACCAGCACTACCCTGGAGGTCAAACTCCAGTGGCGTGGCCGGTGAACAGGCTGTGCAGCGCGAGCAGTCTATTTCTAAATCAAGAAACTCGCTAGCAGATGCTACCTGCGTCGGCATTGCGAGGCGGGAGAGGGGGAGCGTAGGAGAGGTGAAGCAGGGGAAGCGGACGCGCACGCGCAGTAAGGGTGGTCATGCCACACATTGGATTGAGCTCGACCCTAAGCTGCTTCGCATCTGAAAAAAATTGGCAACATATCCACGGAGTGAATGATGGAGAGTGGGGCGAAGCATTCGTCCGTCCATTCGTTCTTTCTTCCGTCCGTCCATGCGTCCGTCTGTGTGTCCGTCCATGCGTCCATCCGTCCGTTCGTGCGTGCGTCTGTCCAGGCGTCCGTCCCTGCGTTTGTCCATGCATCCGCCCCTGCGTCCGTTAATGCGTCTATCCATGCATCTGTCTGTGTGCCCGTTCGTCCATCTATTCAACGCTCCAAGTACCACCATCTCGCATCTTTTCATCGTTTTTCCCCATATAGAAGCACCGCCATCGAGGGGACATTCCAAGGACTAAACGAGAGGTGTCACATGCACACTTTCTTACGGCTTGCGTTTCGTATCTACTTCCCACCTTGAACCACCTCTAGTTCATTCAAGGTATATACTAGTTCAGTGTATTCATAGCACTGCTGCTCAACGCTCACTAAACCTTTCTAAAACTAAGGGGGTAACACCCAGCGAGTATAACGTAGCAACCATTTCTTGTCAGATAGTGCTCAATGTACTTGCCACTGGCTGCTAATGGGGATTGCAGCGTGCGCGTTAACAAGAAGCCGAATGTTCCTGTCTCTTATTCCCCATTAGCAGCCATCGGCATGCACATTGAGCACTATTTTTTATTGTTCAACAATGAGCAGAATGAAATCTCTCACCGGCACCACCTTGGAGATCAAAATGTTATATTTGTTACACACTACAACGGCTACGAGGGACGAACAGGTGCCGCTATATAAGGAACTTCACCCCTAGTGTGCGAAACATGAAGAAAATGTGAAGTTATGCACATTTATTGGTTAGTCTTTGGTTCTGTCTTTCTTTCCTTCTCTTTCTTGTTATCTTTTCCAGCTTTTCCTGCGTTTATATTTGTTCATTATATTTTCCTCTTGTTTCCCTTGATTTCTTTCTGTACTTCTTCTTCGCTTCCTCTTTTTCTAAATTTATGCGCGATTTTGTCTGCGTACAACCGCATACATTCGCAAACGTAGCCCAGGCCTCCTAAGTGCTCCACATTCAAAGAAAAAAAAAAGGAAGCAACTTCATTGTAGAAATAGATCCTTCATAACGATGTGATTTTATTTCAAGATTATGATTTGCGCACTGAAAAACACCATTGATGACTAGAACTTTAACCGATCGGTTGGACCTGGAAAGATTGGTGACATGCTGGCAACTCTGTCAAAATCATTATGAAATGTCATTTATGGTATATGTTGTGTGCTGTGTGCGTATGCGCTATGCCCTCTTTTTTACCGTTCATAATCAATTTAGACTTGCATGTGCTTGCACGCGTACGTCGCCAGCTTCTGGACGAACGCACAACTTATTTCAAAGTTTTGTTAACTATCCAGCATTTTTTGTAGGGCCGTAATATCTCGCTGTGTCAAAACGTTCCTGACAAACTCATCAGTTACTCGCCGATAAGTACCTACAAAGTTAGCGTTATGATAGTCAATATTTGATATAACTTGTTTTCATTTCGTCCATTCCGCTGCTCTGCATTGATGCGTTCGATCGCAATAGGCAGGCACGAAACAATATATAATATTTGGCATCCATTATTCTGTCGCAAAAACTTGCGCAGACTAGCCTGAAATGCCGGAAGTCGCCGAGATAAGTAGGTGGTTTTAAGCATGCGACCCAATCAGTATGCATGTAACTTTCTTGACTAAATTGAATCGGAGTAGTTTGCGAGTTAGTCGAAACTGACGATTAAGAATGTTTAATAAGACGCCGGCCATGGCTTGAAAATAATTACCTGAACTGCTCATGCCGAAGGAAACAGCGCCACCATTGCAAGCCTGATGCAATGCGTTGACGGGCTTGTTGCTCCCTATGCACACTAACTTTAAACCCAACAAAACAACACGGGAAAACTGATAAGACACGGCACCATGCGTAATTTTTGTGTCGTTTTCTCCCGCTGAAAGTTAGTTTGTCCAGCAAGCTTAGAGACAGAGTAAGCCTAGTGGCCCCATGTGCGACGAGACAGTTTCTCAACAAGGAGCATAAGAGGCATTCGAGGCTTGTTAATATGGTGCCGGCTGCATCTGCAAAACCTTCGCAACCATGTGAAACACGAAATGGCAAACAATCTGTGACGCAGCGCAGTTACACCATCGCGATAGTAAGACCGCTTCGCAAAACGTAACATTGCCGGGGGCAAGCTATAAAAGGGTCAAGCGTAAAACGTTGGCACACGCTGCGCTTATGGTGATATACAACATCCGAGGTGTTTAAGCGTTCGCTCTCGAAGGATTGAGAGCCGCAAACACAGCCCCGTTACGACTAAAAGTTTCACAAATATCAAAGGGCGGTTTATGGGCTTTGAGAGCACAGTTTTGCGCTCGCGACAGCCCAATATTTACGAGAGCCTCTTTGCATGGGTTGCTGCAGCCCTCGTTGCCACTCTTGAGCAACCGTTGAGAGCTTGTTGCCATTCAACGGCCACTCGAAGAGCAAGAGTGAAAAAAAAAGAAGAAAACAGCGCAAGCGAAGCTGCATTGTGTCGCTTGCGCATACGTGCATAGGAAAATTGAAACCGGGGCCGAAGATGCGAAACATTAGAAAAATTCGGAAAAGAACGTAAGAAGTTCTGCAGGGGTGGTCTTGTCGTTATGACACTCGACTGCTAACCCGAAGGTCGCCGTATCGAATCTAGGCTGCGGCAGCCTCGAGAAAAATTCTCGAGGCCAGTCTACATTAATTTAGGTGCACGTAAAGGAACCGCAGGTGTTCGAAATTTTCGGATTCTCCACTATAGTGCCTCTTATAATGAAATAGTACTTTCGGGACGTTCAACTCCCGGTAATAATAGTTTGAGAAAACATCTGAAAATAAAGAAGAAGGAATAGGCCAGTGGTGCGTCGAAGTTCATATACGACGAGTATGAATGGAGGAAAAAAAAGAGGACGCATAATGCGAGATATATTCTAGCATCAGTTTGTAGAACAACAGGAAGGTGCTGCATTTAGAAGCAAACTTCGTTATGTTGCTGCAATTTTTATAACAGTTTCTTTCACTCTCTTTTTCCTTGTAGTTCTCTGATACCCAAAAAACGTCTCTCAGCTTGGACGCGATTCTGAGCAGCCTTCGCAAGCGCAGTATTAGTCTTCTTACTCTTCTTCTTACTCTCATTCTTTGTTCTAGTATGATTGCACTTTTCGCGCCCCTTAATACTTCACCTCACCTCACCACCCATTTATTTTTCTATCGCCGCATCGCTCATATTGAAGGATGTGACGGAAAGAGTTGTCCGAAAAAAAAGTAAAGTGCAGCACGTGTTATTACTTCAGTGTTGTACCCTTCTGAAACAGGAACAATATTGAAACAACAAGAATAGCCCAAATATAGAATGTTTTAGAAGGAGCTTTATGCGAACGGAGACAAGATACACTGTAAAAAGAAGCTGAGTTGAATAAAAAACTGTATAACAATGAAAGGGAAAGAGAAAAGAAAGACGGTGGGTCGAACTATGAGCTTAGAATGTGAGAAAAAAAAAACGCGTATACGAATGGTCGACAGGGCTCCGCATCGAAAGCAGGCGAAGAGGCGACAGCTGTGTTTTTCCTCAGCAGCGCGTAGGCGAGCCTCTCGTCTCGCGCATTTGAGAGGCAGCCCGTACTCTTTGCCGTCTTAGGACGAGCTAAACGGTTCGGAGCTATGGGCGCACGCGCTACAATAGCAATGCGCCTCTTCGCCTGGCGACGCAAAAAGACAATTGAAAACACCAAAAAGTTACTGAACGAGCTGTAGATCAAGCAACTACGTATGCGAAGAAATTTAATAACTTCAGAAATAAAAAAAACAAATACCGAAATGAAAATTTAAATGGAGCGTATTGGCACTGTCATAAGAAGCACGCCGCGATATCGAAGCGCGCTGAATGTGAACGCATGAGCGAACTTTGCCTTATACCCTTCCTAGTGCTGTGATGAAGCTCAAGAGACAGAGAGAAAGAAAAGATCGGGAAGAATGGAAGAAAAGGAATCGTAACTGTGAGTGGCGTTCCGGTTCGGCAAAGAAACATTTCTTCTCCGAATGGGAAGCTTCTAATTTAATGGCATTCTTGGCTGCTCTCGCCTCCAGCGCGTTGGTAGTCCTTTGCGAAAGTTGTTTTCGTAGGCTCCGTGTATTATAGCCTTTACATTATTCCATCTTCTCTTTGTTTCTCTAATTTACCCCTATTTGTGCTGCTTTCATTTTGTTTTCCTCTCTCTATTCTGATAGCATTGTCTTTATCCGCTCGCAAACCTCTCGCATTTGGGTGCGGTCTTTTTTTGCCCATGCCTGAGACCCTTTCACTGTAGAAAAAAAGCAAGAAATTTAATAATAGGCAGGGCACTACGCCCTCTCTCATATTTGCCCGGGGCGTTGGCAAACAAATGCGCGACTTGTCAGCGCGATTGAGATTGGCTTCCAAACGGCCGGGGAGGCGCGCGCAGAGCTTTCACGAGATTGCGACTCCACTGGCGATTCATTCTGAAGAAGCAGCTCAATTTTTGACTTGCCATTGCTTTCGCTACATGTTTATTGTATTTTCTCTCTCCCCCTTTCTGCTCTTGGGAGTTGGTCGTGATGTGCTTGGTTTCTCAAGTATAGGTATATGCGTGGACGATATGAAGACACTACTTTCAGCGGTGCAAGTCCAGTTGCTGTGGAAGTGCTCTGAATATAACCGAGTCGGCACTAGTTTTCAGAAAGGCAGAGTCGCGCTTTGAAGAGAGTGCAGCTGGCTTCTTAGAAAAGCCATGCCGGTGTTAGCTCAGTGGTCGCTGGAAATTAAAATTTTAGTCGCTGTATATTCTTCTTGGGCGCACATTTTATAAACGATGTACGGCTGTCACTACATTAGACTGAATATTTTTAAAAGTAAAAAAAATGACAAATGCACTGCTAGAAGATTAGGTGACTATTATACAAATTTGTACGTAAATAAGCGTTTTATACAAACTTTTATGCCATATAGTGGGCATGAGCAACAGACACTAAGCGAACAGCTACTGCAAGAACAAGCATGGCTGTGCCTCCAACTGCAGTTAGCGGGGTTATAATAATAATATCTGGAGTGCTACATCAAAAAAAAAACGTACAATATGAGTATGTGACACGTGGAAGTGGAGCGCTCCAGAAAATTTGACGATATAGTGTTACTTAAAGCGCCCTTACAATGCACAGTACATAGACCTCTGGCGTTTCGCTTCTCCTGTATTGCGACCGTCACAGCCGGAATCGCACGCATGACCTTCGGGTCAGAAACCGAGCATCAAAGGCACTGTTATACCACGGTGGATCAATTAGTAAGGTACTGTTCTTTAGTGGTGGCAGTAAAAAATTCAATAGTTTGCCTCTTCGTATTGCTGGCGTTACCACTGCTACTACTACTACCGTTACTACAACAACCACAACAACTACTACTACTACCATTACTACTACTACTACTACTACCACTACTACTACTACTACCACCACTACTACCAATACTACTACAACAAATACTACTAAAAAAGGAAAAGTACAGAAGCGAAGGCTGAAGGATCCGCATTACCACTAGTTCTATAAGAGCGTTTCTTAGAAAACGACAGATGAAATAAATAAATACAACACGCCGTATACGTAGGGAAACCTTTGGTTTAGCTGAGTTCAGTCAGACGCAACGATCGACTTCTGAGGAGGGGGCAACCAAGCGAGTGCGCTGCAGTGATTAAATAGTAAGAGGCAAGCCCTGCACTTCTCCTAATTGAAGCAAGACAATGCCCACAACGAGAGGAACGCTGCGGGGCAGCGCGTTCATCCTTTTCTCAGCGGCGGTGCGTGTCCCGAATGCTCAACTAGTGTTCTGCTGGCCATTAAAAAAAGGCACATTGCTGTACGCGAGAACTTCGTATAGACACCGCTTTCCGCTGGTGTTTCTTTTTTTTACCCTACGTCTCTGTCTCACACGTAACACACGCTACTTGTTTCTTGATAAGGAGGTGCTGCACACAAAACTGCGCATTGGAATGAAGCTTTGGCATCATCGTCCACTGCTTTACAAACAGTAACGGAGGAGTCCTTCTTTCCTTCTCTGTGGTAACGGTATACGTGCGACTTCTGGAAATGGAAACTTCATTGCCAGACCGTTACGGTGCAGCAACTGGTGGATATGCCACCGCAGTGATATAGGCAAGTGAGGATTTCAGGAACAAGTCACAGGTGGCCGAAACGAATAATGCACAGCCAGATAGATGGACGGCAGACCAGGCGGCTGTCTCACGGCTATCAAGACAGACATAGAAAGAACGAAAAACATACATACAGTTCAATCATTACATTGATGTTCAATAAAAAAAAATAAATCATCTTCAGTCTTTTAAATATATTTACTCCCAGGTCACATATCTTTCGTATTTACTGATGCCTGATGCACATATTTTCGTGTTTTTACTTTATAATCTCTTTATTTTTAGTTTCTTTATCTTGGATGCTTTTTTAGCACTTAATTTCGCTTAGAAATGGCGCCTACCAAATCACGCTTCATGCCATAACGTGTTAAGCGGGTGGTTGATGCTCCTGAAAAAAAAAATTGACAAGATATTCTATTGAGAAAATAGAGGCAGGCGAAGTCATATTGGCTAACAGCACGGGAGATTCGAACGAAAGCATGGAACACTCGCGAAACACTGCGCTGACTGTCAAATGGTTTATAAGTAGATCTACATATACGCATAACGAGCACCGAAACTTCGAGTGCGCGTACTGGAAAGGAAACAAAATTCTATGCCTTAAGCGAGATCGTCACTTGGGAAGGCCAGAGAGGGCGTTCAGTTTAATGTCCAGGAAGAGATGTTGAGTGCGTTCAATTTTATGCTGAAACATGCTTTTCCCTGGGCACTGTCTTGCTCAACTATATACATGCCACTAACTAAACAGCTAACTAACTAACTAACTAACTAACTAACTAACTAACTAACTAACTCTCTTCCAATCCTATAGACGGTTTCCTTTGATGTCACTGAAACATACTAATGGGAGAATCAACATGGTGGCAAGCGAAATTTGTGATGTCACTTTAGTTATCATTGCATTGTACATTGCGTGCCGGCTACTTTGTTGCTCGGACACAGAGTCCTAATAACATTTAAGCAACTTCGTTATCACATCAAAGCAGGTTAACTGATGAGTGACTATTCTATCTTGACGTTAGCTGACTGCCATGTTGTGCGTCCATGACGTCACGCGAAAGCTGCCAATAGACATCCGGTGGTTAAGTTTAGTGTTCAAATAACACAACGTGCAAGACTTCATGTGATTATGAAGGAGGCCGAACTGGTTCTAATCTTAAGGTACGGCTACTTCAACAAAAACAAAAACAACCACACTCTTGCGCTCCCGAATTGTCTTACATTAGTTCAATAATACCAGCTGTTCTAGTTTGACTTGGAGGCGGAAGATGTTTTTGTAAGGAAAGCTTAGACAAAACGGCCATTGTTCTTAGTTTCTGTCCACGAAGCAGCTTCATAGAGAGACCAGTTCAAGAGCTCGAAGGTTAGGGGCAGGTTACGAAGCTCCGACTAGCCGAACAATGTTCAGATTCGTGCCCAAACTCGCAGTCTAGTAGCAGGCCTTGGCCTCGCGTTTGCGAAGCAAACAAGTTCCTTTGTGATGCACAGAAAGCTCACACGAGCTTGGCTTTGGAGTGAGCATCCGAATTGTTTAGTTACCAACACATCGATGAGGCCTTTGTTTCGCCTTCCAAAATAGAGGCACCTAGCTTCGCGTGAAACTCCACCCTGAGAAGATGTTCTTCATCCAGCATTGGTAACTCAAACAGGAGGCTACAAGTTGCTTCCCTCTCTAATGTGTTGGTGAACGTCCCCCAAGTAGTTTGAAGCGACACACACGCACGCACATGCACATGCACGCACACAGGGTGAGGGATAGAGAGACAAATACTTAGAGAGAAAATACTTAGAGAGACAAATACTTAGATAGAGAGAAAATACTTAGAGAGACAAATACTTAGAGAGAAAATACTTAGAGAGACAAATACTTAGAGAGACAAATACTTAGAGAGACAAATACTTAGAGAGACAAATACTTAGAGAGAAAATACTTAGAGAGAAAATACTTAGAGAGACAAATACTTAGAGAGACAAATACTTAGAGAGACAAATACTTAGAGAGACAAATACTTAGAGAGACAAATACTTAGAGAGACAAATACTTAGAGAGACAAATACTTAGAGAGACAAATACTTAGAGAGACAAATACTTAGAGAGACAAATACTTAGAGAGACAAATACTTAGAGAGACAAATACTTAGAGAGACAAATACTTAGATGGAGGGAAAGTACTTAGAGAGACAAATACTTAGATGGAGGGAACGTACTTAGAGATACAAATACTTAGAGATACAAATACTTAGACAGAAAGAAAATACTTACACAGACAGAAAGAAAATACTTACACAGACAGACAGACAGACAGACAGACAGACAGACAGACAGACAGACAGACAGACAGACAGATAGACAGATAGATAGATAGATAGATAGATAGATAGATAGATAGATAGATAGATAGATAGATAGATAGATAGATAGATAGATAGACAGACAGACAGACAGACAGACAGACAGACAGACAGACAGACAGACAGACAGACAGACAGACAGATAGACAGATAGATAGATAGATAGATAGATAGATAGATAGATAGATAGACAGGCAGACAGACAGACAGACAAAGAATACTATGGTGATCTAATTTTAAGGATGTTGCGGTAACTAGTAAATAAAGAAAGAAAGCAGTAAACAGGATGGGCTACTTATGTTTCTGTTTGACTTGCTGAAACTAAGCCTGACGTGGCTATTGCAGTAGTGACATCAAGAAATGCCTATAACCTTTTGAGACACGCAGAATGATGCTATTGTCAGAAGCTCAATAAATTCGTGGGGCGTAATTCCAAGGCACTCATTATTAAATTAAAAAAAAGAATTAATCTGCTGTCTTTTGCGAGTTTCACAAGCGAAAGATAATGAATGTGCAACATATGTCTATATATTTTGCGAGCAGCCAGGTTCAGTACTTGCATAAAAATAATTAACTGTTAACCCCAAAACGCATGCATGGTTTGTTTATTTTTTGGTTGCATTCGATTCGAGCAGGGAAAAAATACTTTTCACATTGATTCTGGACCACGGCACGTCAAACGATTGTCAAACATTGTAGTGCCTCCAGCAAATTGATCTTCTGGGGCAATACGGAGCGCAATAAAATGAAATGATTCCTAGTTGCCCACTCAGAAAGCCTGCAGAAATGTGCACACCGAGCTTCAAGCGATGTGAAAAAACAGGTAGCGTGTGACGCCCCTTTGAACTTCGTGTCCACAAATGTGGGTGCCGTGGCTGAAAGACATATGGAAGTGCGAGAGCAAAAAACTAAACAACAATGCAGGAATTGTTTTTCACGTATAAGCAAGAACCTAGTACAGTGCGAATAACACTTTCCGCGGATAACCATCCTAGGCGATAAACCGAGATTTTATTAGAGTCAAAGCTCCCTCGAGCACATGTAAAGAAGCCCGGGTTTCCTTCTTACTGCCTGCAGCCCATGCCAAAGAAATGGTGGTGGCTGAGATGGCAGCCCTTGCAAGGGTGCCACGTTTTTTTTTTCGCTCATGAATAACTAAGCGACCAGTAGAGGAGCCGCACCGAACGTGGGGGAAATAAAGGGACTGCCGCGCCGGGCGTGAAAGGGCAGAGTCGTCGTCTTCAGGCCGGAGCTTCAACTCTAGTCCAGATTGCTTCCCGCCGCACGATAGAGAGAGAAGGAATACAGAGGGAGCGGGAAAAACCTCGGCGTTCAGCCGAAGAAGGGCTCCCCCGGCTTGCTGAGTTGGAAGAAGTTAGCCTTCCCATCGCCACCGTTACAGCGGGCCGAAGTGGCATAAAGCGAAAAAGAAAGACAGAAAGGAAGTGAAGTAAAATTGGAAAAAAGTGACTTGAACGTCGTTTCTGCAAGCTCTTGCTTCGTGTGTTTCTTCGTTATTCTTTACTTATGTATCCCAGCTTCTACCCCTGTTTTTCTTTGTGTTCGCGCTGTGCATCACAGTGTACGTCCACTGGAACGCGCGCTGTTCCTAGACGGTGCAGAGAAGAGGAAAAGCCGCGCTCCTTGGCAATAGTTGATCAAGGGAGGCCACGCCGCAGCCGCCACCGCAGCAACAGCGTCAGCCTCACGTTTCTGGCGGTGGCAACCGCGTAAATAGAATTTTGAGCCTTCGGACGCCTCTCTCTTCTGCCGAAGCTTTTGTGATTCGACGTGAGTGCGGGACCGAAGGGAGCTTGGTCTTGCCCAGGATTTGGTGTGTATGAAAGATTGGCGAGTGGGCAATTGGAAATAAAAAGTAATAATAAAACAAAAGTATGATGAGAGGTTGTTGATGATGAAGATGTACGCTTCTTGCTGCCCGACCCGCGAATTTGGAGCTCATCACCCCCCCAACTATTTTCTTTTTTCATCTGGCGCCACTCTCGGAGAGAGAAACAGCAATGACTTCTCTAGTTGGAAGTTGTTGGCCGGGGTGAGGGCCGTGGAAGCCGGGAAAAGGGGCGAGAAAGCAATATTAAGTTTAAGACTCGACGTCAAAGCGATCAGAATGTACTTTGGCACGGCGCGACCCTTGAAGCGGTAAACGAAATTGGCCGGATTTTAGTTTTTCCTATGCCAGTTATTTGCGTTGCTCAAAATGAAATCAACGCATTGGAATTGAATTGTTTCCGGAATGGTTCAAGCTTTATTTGGCTGCTGCGTTTGTAGCTGATATGGTGATTGCATCTTTCCACTGCTTATTCATTTTAGGAATGCCAGGCAGGGGGATAGGTTCTGAAAAAAATACAGCGTAAACAACTTCAGTTATTGGCTGCAGCTTCAATTCAAGCAGACACAGCACAAACTTCGAGTATATTCGACAAATGAAGCGTTTGCACTTAATATCTTCCTTGCATGCCTTGCAAGCTGAAGCCTGGATTAGAAGGTTGTAGCACGGGAACGCCTATATTATGTCTGTGTGTCTACTTTATTGGCATACATGCCCGCCTGCTCATGCGGGGGGATATCGTGGCCATCTTTAAATGTGTAGAAAAGAGTTGTAATATGCCTCGGTTTTTACATGTCAAGGCGTGATTGCAATTATTCTGACTACCTGTGATATGTAACTGAGCACCTGTTACTTGGTACGCGAGGTGCTTTGCAGTCTATCGCAATCAGTAGGCGGATATCACTACAGTGCATGAATTCGTGGCCTCATTTTTGAAAACGCAAAAATTAAGCAGCTTTGCACTGTAGCGTTTTGAATCTTGAATAAAATTTGAGTCTGGAAAGCGCTAATTCGTTTCTTTTCAACTTTCTTTTTCCTTCATCCTCTCTTCTTTCCCTTTTCGTTTTTTGTGCCTTTATTCCTCTGTTTATATATTTATTGATTTTTTCTTTCTCTTTATTCCTTTCGTTCTCTTTCTTACCCCTTCGATTATTCTTCCTATATTTACGTTTCCATTTCTTCTTTTCAATTTTTCTTTTCCTTCCTTGTTTTTCTTTTCACGTGCTTTTCATGCGTTATGCGAAGTGAGGAGAGCACATGACAGCAGTCATATGATTGCTGTCAATCACCATAGTCTTATAGCTCTTATCATGCCCTGGTCAAGTTACGAGCAACTGCCTGTTCTATACACGCAAAACATGTTGTTATAGCTCTTATCTCTTAACCCCTTGCTTAACTACAAACTCGACTCAACATCCAAAAAGCGCCCGATGAATCAGTCTTGTCGCATCGATCGATTCTCAGAGCATGTGAGGCCTGACCTGTTTAATATATATATATATATATATATATATATATATATTGTAACGCGGACAGAAAGAGCGAGGAAGAAGAGATTGGACGCGCTCGAGCGAGGGTGATTCGGCAGTGACGGTAGAGCGCTGACATTTTTCATTGTAAATAAACCCATCACATTCGTAACAGCTTTGGTGGCAGCGGTGCTGGGTAACTTGCCATCCTGGACCCCGCAGCAGAAGTTCTTCGAAGAAGCAGACGCTTAGCTGGCCTACCCCCGGACAACATCAGCATGAACGATGACACAGCAATCCCATCGACGTCCTACGCTGCTGCATCCACCAGTGCCACCGACACGGCACAAGGTGGCCGTCGACCTCGACAACCAGACTACTAGGCACCTGAGCCACGAATTTTCTCAGGTAAAACTGACGAAGACGTGGACGTTTGTCTAAAACACTTCGACAGAGTGAGCCGCTACTACGAATGGGGCGCACTGGCGAAGCTCGTGAACGTAGTATTCTTCCTTGCCGGGACAGCCTTGCTTTGGTTTGAGAACCATGAACATGTCCTCCCCACTTGGGATATATTTGTTAAGGAACTGAAGGCCTGCTTTGGGGACACGAGTTCCATGAAAAAGAAAGCTGAGCAAACGCTGTCACATAGGGCTCAGTTGCCCGGCGAGACGTGCACAACCTACATTGAAGAAGTGATGAAGCTTTGCGGGATTGTCAACGCAAATATGTCTGACGAAGACAAAGTCGGTCATTTGTTAAAAGGCATCGCTGAGGAGAGAGAGAGAATAAACATTTATTAATAACAAATGCACTCGGAGCCTTCTTTGGGTGGGGCCCTCAGTCCAGGGCTCCATTGCCTTGCGCGACCCTGCGAGCCCGCTGGAGCAGCTGCTGCTGTTCCTGCCGGCGTAAGCTGAGCAGTGCAGACTCCCAAGAGGAAGGGGTGGGAGTGGGAATGGGAGGAACGTCCTGTGGGGCAGAGCATTCCCACGTGGAGTGGTACACCATCGGTACGGATCCACAGAAGGGGCAGTAGGGGGGGTAGAGAGTCGGATGAAATTGATTTAGCATATAAAGGCAAGGAAATGAATTGGTCTGTAGTTGCCGCCAAGCGACAGCATCTGCTCTGTTAAGTAAAAGATGAGGGGGAGGATACGTATAACGGCTCTGTCGATAGTACTGCAGCGTAGCGTTGTAGTTTAGTGGTTCTGTCGATGCGTCGTCTGGATTGTACAGCTCTTCCAATGGAGCCCGGCCGGTCAGCTCTCGGGCAACCACATGAACGCGTTCATTACCATTGAGAGAGGCGTGTCCAGGAGTCCAGACGATACGCACGGGACGTAATGTGGACGGTGAGACAGAAGAGAGAATATTGTGTGTATGTGCAGCCACAAGTCCTTGAGCGAAAGCACGGCAAGCAGCTTGTGAATCTGTTACAATAGTGACAGGGGAGTCATGTGAGTGTCGTAGCGTGAACAATTGCCAGAGCGAGAGTTCCCTCCTCTGCCAGACCACTGTCTGTAGTGCGAAGTGTGGCAGACGCCACAAGGGCGTCTGTGTCATCTGTCACGGCTAAACATATGGCTGACTTCTCTGGGTAGCGTGCTGCATCAGTGTAAAGTACTTGTAAGTCTGATGTACCATCACCAAAAACGCGTGTCATAGCCTGAACTCAGGCACGTCGACGACCGGCGTGGCGCGAGGGATTCATATTGCGTGGAATCGGAGGCACTTTGATGAGTGCGCGGACAGTAGAAGCAAGTTTATGTCGTGGTACTTATGCGGGTTTTTGAGGAATCGGGTAGCCAAGACGAGACAGGATGGCGCGGCCCTGACGGGTCTGCCTGAGCCGTTGGAGCTGACTGTTGTGCTGGGCCTCGATGAGTTCGGTTATGGTGTTGTGGACTCCTGATTGAAGGAGGCGTTGTGTAGATGCGTGTGGAGGCAAACCGATAGCCACCATCACAGCTGTCCGTAGAAGGATGTCCATCTTTTTTATTTGAGCTAGAGTGAGATTGTGAAAGGGAAGATGATAGGTGAGCCGACTAACTATGAGTGCTTGTACTAAGCGGAGGACATCTTTCTCACAGAGGCCTCTCCTGCGATTGGTGATGCGTTGGATCATGTGTGTAATTTGAGTTATCTGCTGAGCCAGAAGGTGTGTAGTGTGCGAGGGCTTGCCGTCGGACTGAAGGTAGAGGCCTAAAATGCGAATTCGTGGTACCAGAGGGATAGGATGGCCATTCAGAAAAAGCGAAATGTCAGGAGAATCAGCGGTTTTGCGGCGCCGCTTGTATACCAATAACAACTCTGACTTATCCCCTGAGCACGTAAGGCTGCCGACAGCAGCATAGTCTTGTACCACAGGCACAGCTTCCTGTAGGGCGTCCTGAATGGTTCCGTCTGATCCTTTGGTCGCCCAAATTGTAATTTCATCTGCATAGATGGCATGCTGGATGTTGGGAACCTGTTGTAATAGGAAAGGGAGTTTGGCGATAGCCACGTTGAACAAAGTGGGCGAGAGAACCGAGCCCTGTGGTGTTCCTCTGCCTGCGAGACGAATGACGTCCGAACGGAGGTCTCCAATCCCAATAGTGGCCGTGCAGTCAGAAAGAAAGGACCTGACGTAATTGTAGATACGTGAGCCACACTGAGATGAAGCGAGATTGTCAAGAATAAGGTCGTGGGAGACGTTGTCAAAAGCACCCTTCAGATCCACGGCCAGAATAGCTCGGACCTGGTTTGAAGAGGGGATATCCAACACGTCCTCCTTAATCTGTAATAATACGTCCTGTGTAGAGATACCAGGACGGTAGCCGAATAGTGTATCAGGAAAAAAGTGATTGTCTTCGAGAAATGGTTGTAGTCGAGAGAGAACAACGCGTTCAAAGAGTTTAGCTACACATGAAGTTAAGGATATAGGGCGAAGATTCTGGAGGGATAGCGGCTTGCCAGGCTTTGGAATAAGTATGATTTCTGCGTGTCGCCACTCCTGTGGTAGCGTGCCGTTTTTTGAATGTTCGTTGTAAAAAGCGGTTAAATATTCGATGGACTGGTCATCTAAATTACGCAGAAGTGTGTACGCAATCCCGTTTGTACCGGGTGCTGTGTTGCGCTTAATGTTTTGCAAAGCTGCCCTAACCTCTGCTTCTGTAATGTCCTCATCTAGAGGCGTATCATGCACGTGTGGATGATCACGGTAGGCGGGACGGGGGCCCGTGGATACATAGTGTTGCTTTAAGGTGTGCAGCAGAGTGTTATCGTCGAGCCCTGATTTGTGGAGAATGGTGCGGATTGCGTTAGCAGTGTGTGATTTTGTCTGCGTGGGATTTAAAAGAGCACGGAGTATTGATTGATTGATTGATTGATATGTGGGGTTTAACGTCCCAAAACCACTATATGATTATGAGAGACGCCGTAGTGGAGGGCTCCGGAAATTTTGACCACCTGGGGTTCTTTAACGTGCACCCAAATCTGAGTACACGGGCCTACAACATTTCCGCCTCCATCGGAAATGCAGCCGCCACAGCCGGGATGAGCACGGAGTATACGCCACGTTCGAGGTGTACTTAGTGAGCCGTTGAGTCGATCACAGAAGTTATGCCAATTGTTGCTAGTGAGGATGTTCGCATAGTCCTGTGCCTCAGTAGCTAGTTTGGCGATTCTGAGACGAAGTTTTCGGTTATGTTTCTGTCGCCGCCACCGCCGTGTAAAGCCTCTGTGGGCATCCCAGAGAAGTAGCAGATGCCGGTCCACATCCGGCGTTTCTGTCGTCGCAGCGATGAGTTTGGTAGCTCTTTGAAAATCGGAGTGAAGTTGTAATATCCAAGCCTCTAGGGAAGGAGAGTCTTGATGTGTAGTTGTACGATTACGCCTAAATGCATCCCGATTTGTTAGTTTTATGATGCGCTCTGGGGCAAGCGTGGCTGCTACATGGAGCTCTGTAGTTAGTATATGGTGATCACTGCCTAGATCCACCATGAGGTTGCACCAGGAATGGTGACTAACGCCCTTAACTATCGTGAGGTCGGGGCATGTGTCCCTGCTCACACTATTACCTAGGCGAGTGGGTTGATCAGGTTCTGTCAGCAGGGTCATGCGATGAATCGCGAGAACCTGTGCGAGTCGTCGGCCTTTAGGCGTTTCTGTTGCGTAGCCCCAAGCCGGATGGGGGGCATTGAAATCTCCTACAATAACTATGTGTTTACCCAACTTGCATATTTGTGCAAATAGATGACCGAAGTCATCGTTCCTGGCGTTAGGTGCACTGTAAACGTTAAGCACGTAGAGGCTGCTACTGGAACGAGAGCATGGGACTAATTCGAGAAGTACGTGTGAGCTGGAGGTGCTTTGAAGGGTGTGTTCAATGACAGTGACATGCTTAGAAACTAATGTAGCTGTGCGATGTGATGTATTGTTCGTTACGTCCGTGTATGTGGTGTAACCCGGAAGCGTAGGGGTACATTGTACTTCTTGTAACGCTATGACATCGGGAGTAATCTGCTGCGTCGCTATGAATTGCATTAGAGCTCCACGTTTCCTACGATACCCCCTGCAATTCCACTGCCACACACGTAGGAGTTGAGGGGTGTCACGCGTTGACCTACGGTTTCTCGCCATGATCATGCAATAGCGGGGCCTCGGTAGTACACGGAGGCATTTCGGACTGTGCTAAATCTTGGTGGAGGGTATTGGGAAGCGGAACTGCAGCAGCTGTGGCTGTTGGGACGGTTTTTTGGGACGGTGATAGGAAACGGGAGGGGCGTATGTAAGGATGCGGTCGCTGTGTTTCACGTGTTGGAGACGTGGTGCGTTTTGGTGCAGATGGCGAAATATCAAGTTGGCCAAGTGCAACCGATATCTGCTGTTTAACATCCGTTACAATCTGCTGGACAGCAGGTTGCAGGGCCTGCTGGATCAATTGTTAAGGTGGAGCTGTTAGTTCAGTCATAATGCTATCCTTCATTTTCTGCATTTCTACCTGCATCATAGTTGCGAATTCGTTCCTTAAAGAAGTAGCCATTTCGTTCAACGCCTCTCGTGTGCAATAGTCGGATCGTGCCGTAGTTGACGACATGTCAGGGTGAAGCTGAGTGTCTACTGACATGGGTTGTGGTAGTCTAGGTGGCGTTGGTTGTGGTGTTCTTTCCTGCGTTGATGTTTGTGTGAGGGAGTGGGACTGGTGTGGAGAGGGAGGGAGAGGAGGGAACTGCCCTGCCCAGCTTACCGTTTGTGCTTTCTTGTGGGAACCGCTTTGCTGGCCATGATGATGCGTTGTCCCATCCGTGTGCCAGCCTTGAGATCCCGGCTGGCCAGCGAAACCACTCCGCAATGACGAGTTTCCTCGCTTGGGTCCCGACTTATCCCTGGAATGGCTCCTTCGCCTGGCTGCACTCCCGGACGCACTGCTCTGCTGTCCGGGGCTGGGAGATGGTGACTGGGCCTTCTTGGTGGGAGTAGCTGACCGGGGTGGTTGGCGTCGGTTGACAGGTGGCAAAAACCGCTTTGGGCATGATTTGGCAGCCGTCGGGTGGTCGCCACCACAAAGCATGCAAGAAGGGTGGCACTCGTGGTTGTTGGGTGATAGTGAATCCCCACACACTCGACATTTCGGTGTGTCAGGAGGCTGTGGGCACACATCCTCACGGTGTCCAGTTTTGTTGCACTTTCTACAGTGGGGAATAGTCCGTTTGTAGAGGTAGCAGCGGAGAGCCTGTCCGTACGCGTTCACGAAGAAAGGGACTCGCTTGCCACAAAATGTGAGCACCATTGCTTCGGAGTTGCCGAGGCGTCTGCACGTAAGGACCTCGAAGTCCGGTACTTCAACTTCTGTCAGGAAGTCGTCTGGTGTGATTTCATGGCCTATTCCGTTGACCACCCCTTTGCACAAATTATCAGGCGCAATACCATAAGAGGTGACGTCGTAGGTTGCTGCGTGCACTGTAATTTTGGTGATTTGTCCAAGTGCCATGGCGATGTGTTCAGATGAGGTGCTTATTGTTAGCACATTTTGATTTTCGTCAACTCGAAGCTTGATATCAGGCTTCTCACTGCGTATATTTGCTGCATGAACTACGGCGAGAAGTAATGTCTTGGGGCTAACCTTGCTGAGATTTAATTCACCATGGGGACGGATTGCTAGCTTGTAGTCCTCGGCAGGGAGCGGTGGGAGTCTTGGTAGACGCGTCTTAGGGCAGCTTTGGCGTAGAGTGGGCTCAGACGGCGTGCTGGGCAGCTGTTGAGTCGGTACGGTATGGGGTTGCAGCTGTCGGCGTTTGTTCGCTCTTTTGGTAACAGTGATTCATGGATTTGCGTTGTGCTCATTGCTCACCTGCGTATCGGCGTCTTGACTGGTCTGCGTATCCATCATGTGGTCCGTGGAGCGAGAGGGCAATGAGTGCTTCTTGTCGGCTGCGACGCTCCCAGAGACGCTCGCCATCCGCTGTAGAGTGGGGCGGCGTTCTGTCCAAGCCGCGTCTCCGGCTTCTTAGGGTTAGCGAGGTGGACCTCTTCAAGAACTTTCGAAAGCGTTAAAACGTTTAAAAGCGCACTCAAAGGTTGAAGTCCGGTATAGGTTTGACAATGGTGATGCTAGGAACAAGTTTCTATCGTTGCAACAGGTCGCCAGGAAGAAATTCTTCTTGAAATTGAACCTGAGCCGGAGCCGATGTGATTCGCGTCCGTCGCATGCTCTCGCTACTCGGCGACCATCGCTGAGGACGTGTACAATTTTTGATAACAAAAGAAAACTTGAACACTCCTTCGATTTTCAGGCAGCAGTGTCGCGCATTCGAGGCGTTGAAGACCCGAAGAATTTTACCGAAGTTCGGGCGCTTGGACAATGTTCCCACTGTCGCAAGTATGGACGTCGCCACCTGCGAAGACAGTTCCTTCCTCTTACGTCGGGTAGTTCGAGAAGAGCTCGTACGACTTCAAGCAGATGACGTTCACCACCAATGCTCGTTCGCCGCGTGCCCCGAACCAAGAGCGTCACATCGAAAACCGACCACGCACAGAAACTTCAGATTTTACCCCGCGGCTACCGTTTTCCCCGACGGGTCGTGGCCACCACCGGATGTCCTCATCTCGACGTGCCGCTGCGGACCTCCGACCGTCGTCAACCAGGCCTCTACCAGAAGATTACTATGCGTCATCACAAAATGTTCCTGCCGAGCACGACCCGTCTCCGCGTACTTCTGCCACCTCTGCTCCTGCTGATGTAAGTCGACAAGTCCCCGTTTGCTACTCACGTGGTCTCCCAGGGCATATTTCGCGCTTCTGTCCCAGACGGCCGCCTGCGCCGCCACGTTTTTCGACGCGCCGCCTCGTATGTACGAAACGCCTGTGCCGCCACGTTTTTCGACGCACCCGCCTCGTATGCACGAAACCTGGACCTCTCACTCGGCCGACCACCGTCCCCGACAGCAATGGCCTAACGAATTTCGCAGCGAGTCCCCCGCCTCCCAGAGAAGCCTGACGCCGCCTCCGACACGGCCCCGCCGGTCACCGTCTCCGCGTCTTCGGTCACCTTCCCCGCATCAGCTGGGAAACTAACTGGTGCGACCGACGGAGGTGCGGTCGCGGGACGGTCAGTTTCGCCAATTCCTCCTTCTGCTGGGGGGGGCGCTGCGAGCGCTCGATGGTGACGGACGCACTCCACATCGCCTCCGTAGATTTCCTGCTATTTCTGCGGACATCCACCTTGGTACCCCTGAAACTTGGATTTATCGTCACCGCCAAGTTCTCCGCTTCGCCTAGACAACACCTTCGTCCAGGTGGGTCCAGTTTTGACAACTTGAGGGACGTCCTTCACTCCCGGCTACAACGCCGCCTCGCTAAGGGCTCTCAGCCCGGCGATGGCGGCCGCTAACGTGGTTACGGGCTATGATCCTACCTCAAGCCAAATGCTGTCCACGGAGATTTCATCCTCCGTAAACACTATGCCATCAGAAGATGAATACCTCGACGACATGGTGAGGCTGTGGCAACGCAAGCAAGCGAAATCGAAGCCTGCGTCTCAACAACAACGAGACGCCACAGCGGGCCACCATTCCCCAGCCTTGCAAGGAACGCCGGCGCGCCATCCCTCCGGTGGTGTGCCTATCTCTGCTCTGTCCTCGCAGCCAGCGAAGCAACGCAAGTGGCGTCCGCGTCAAACTCCTCGCCTCTCTCGCGACGACTACATCGTGGTAGTGAAACCTCGCGTTCCCTGCGAGTTACGCACATTTGTCCCGGCCGATCGCGCAGGCGACGCCATCCGCAGCTACCTCGGCGACCGGACTACCACGCAAATTCAAGTGTGGCCAATCTGGCAACAGAACATCTTAGTCTGCAGCACCACCATTTTGCCTATGGCACAGCGACTCCTCGGGGACTTCCAGCTGCAAGTGGGGGATCAGCAGCTGCCCGTTCGAGGCCACGCCCAGGCACCAGGGGATACATGCAGGGGCGTCATCAACGTAAACCCTGCTGAAAGCCCGGAAAAGATAAAGTCTGAACTGTATTGGCCTCGAGGTACTATCCTTGCGGTCCGCAAACTCGGAGATTCCGCGGCGGCGGTGGTGACTTTCAAGGGCACGAAGTTACCCCGCTTCCTCTTCTACCACTGCGTGGTGACGTACATCCGCGCCTACAAGAAAACGGTCCCGGTTTGCACCAAGTGCGGTACCATCGGCCATCGACCAACTCAGTGTCCTCACCCCGCTCCAACGCAGTGTGCCAAATGTGGAACCCCCGCACCTGCTGGCCTCAATGCCCACGACTGCCACCCCAAGTGCCTCCTCTGCCACGGCGCCCATGAGACTGGGACCAGTGGCTGCACGGCAAAATACCGAAAATATCGGAAACGCAAGCAGCCCTCAACATCTCCTCGAGGGACCACCTCATGTTCGTCACAGCCAGACAGCGGCACCAACCTGCATCAGTCGGCTCCACAACTCCACGCCGACACTCAGGCATTCCCACCGCTCGATGAACCAGCGGCGGTACCTCAGGTGAGCAGTTGGGCAGGGAAAGCTGCTTCTAAGCCTCTCTCACCCCCTTCTGTCGATCCTCCTTCTCCCGAACTTGCGGCCCTTCGCCAGCAAGTTGCGGCACTTCAAAAGCAAAATTCTCTTTTAACTAAACAACTCGAACTCTTAAATAAGCGACTTCAACCCCAACAACAGTGTACTGCAAGGGCATCTGGTATTGCCTCCTCTGTCCAGGCGGCTACGCCAGCTACGTCCAAGCTTAGCCCTCGCGCTAAGTCCACTCCCATTAAACCGCCGGTTCAAGCAACCAATTGTACTCCAGCACTCGAAACCGGTGCCACATCCACTCCAGAAGCTCTTGAGGCTCCTGGGGCACCTCAGGTTATCTTGCCCGCTAACCAAACTCTCCCTAGCGAAGAGCGCACCCCGCGCGTAGAGGAACGCCTCACGCGCGTCGATGCTTCGATTAATCACCTCCTCACCAGCGTCTCGGTCCAACGCATAGTAGTAGAGGTTACCCAGGCTATTCAAGCCTGGGCAATCACCTAGTTTCAACCAAAGGCATCGCGTTCCCGCTCCTGCTCGGTGAGCAGTGAGGGTACAGCTCCACGGCGTCGTCGTAAGGTGGCTACCACCACCCCGCCGTCGGACAATCCGGCCTCCGTGCCCCTCCCTGCCTCTGAGGAATCCGAGCGGGACATGGAGGACCAAATATAAAACCCAAGACAGTCACGATGGCTACCAATCGTACGTCCCGTTCAAATATTGCGTCTAAATTCGAGATCATACAGTGGAACCCTGGAGGCTTCGGGAACAGGCGAAAGCGTTCACATCTTTCCCTTTTCATCAGCTCACTTGGCTCTCAGCCGGCCGTCTTGGCGCTCCAAGAATCTGGCCCTGCTCCATCCCTTTCTGGATACTGCTCCTATGTAGGCGGCACCACCACATGCCTCCTCGTGCATAAAGCTTACACGGCGGTACAGATTGACCTCGATCTGGATCTTCCTTACGACTACTGCATGATATCAGTGCTGCCTCAGCGGAGGGGCCAACCATCAATACATATCTTAAACGTGTACTGTCCCCCTCGCCTGCAAGGGCTTCGTTTGCGCATCTCTTCCATCGAGCGCTACGTATAGCGGCCCGACAACCACTGGTGATTGTCGGGGACTTTAATGCCCCCAGCCCTCACTGGGGTTACCACTACGAGAAGGCCCGGGGCAGAGAGCTCAAGGAGCTCATTTCCTCGCTGAGCCTGACGCTTCTTACCGATCCGGCACAACCCACACGTTCCGGCAACTCGGTCACGCGAGACACATGCCCCGACCTCTCCCTCACCCGTCACATTCGCGATGCTACATGGGAGAATTTAGGCGAAACCCTAGGCAGTGATCACTTTTTACTCCGCATTTCGTTCACACCGCGGCAGAAAATGCGCCAACACTGGGGCCAAGCCCGTCTCACCGATTGGACTCAGTTCAGAATGCAACCATTCCCCGCCAGCCTCTCCTCGACCGACTATGCAGCGTGGGCATCATACGCTCTCCACATGAAACAAGCGAACACTCGCACCCTTGCAACCTCTAATTTGACTCCTGCAATCAATCCACACCTCCTACATCTTTGGCACGCTCGCCGCGGACTCATAAGGCGCTGGAAACGCAACAAACTTAATCGGAAACTTCGCGCTCGCATTGAGGCGCTCACTGCAGAGGCGGCCGCATACTCCGCACAACTTTCCGATGCTAACTGGGCAGACACCTGTTCAAAGGCTGCAAACCAGATGAGCTCTAAGAGTGCGTGGCGACTCTTTAGAAGCCTTCTCGATCCCTCCACCACCAGGGGAGAAACGCAACGCCAGCTCCACCGTGTTCTGCATGCCTTTCAGGGCACTACGGATGAACTCGCGCGAGAACTTTGTGACCGCTACATCTGCCGCACAAATGATCCCGCAGGCCCAGCATATACGTATTCCGGCGCCCCTAACACCGACCTCGACGCCCCATACACGCTTTCTGATTTACAATTTGCACTCACGAAAATGCGACGGGGCACGGCCCCTGGACGCGACGGAATCACAGTATCGCTCCTGGCAAATCTTCCCGACCAAGCACACCTCTCACTACTCAACCTTATAAATTCGATATGGGACGGCTCTCCGCTTCCAACGGAATGGACCACATCGGTCGTGACATTCATTCCCAAATCGGCAAAGTCCGTTAGTATTGAGGCACTGAGACCCATCTCACTTACGTCTTGCGCAGGCAAACTCATGAAAACCATGGTTCGCGAACGCCTTTCCGCCTATTTGGAGGCCAGGAGGACCTTTGCCGACACGATGTTTGGCTTTCGCCCCCATCTGTCGGCGCAGGACGTCCTGCTCCAGCTTCAACACGATATCATAGAGCCGACTACTATGCGCCATAACGATAAAGCCGTGCTCGCTCTCGATCTCTGCGGGGCGTTCGACAACGTCAAACACAGCACTATACTCACTAACCTGTCTACCACAAACTGCGGGCAGAAGACTTTCAACTACATTCGCGCCTTTCTATCACATCGCACCGCCTTCATTCGCCTTAATTCTACCGAACACGGCCCGTACTTATTAGGCACGCGGGGTACACCTCAAGGGGCAGTCCTGTCTCCTCTGCTTTTTAACCTGGCGATGATGAACCTCCCCTCTCTTCTAAGCGAGGTCGAGGGAATACAACACGCAATATATGCGGACGATATCACAATCTGGACCAACACCGGCTCCTTAGCGCAAATCGAAGAACGCCTGCAAAAGGCTGCCCTTCTGGTGGACACCTACGCAGGTTCATGCGGCCTGGAGTGCTCTCCAGCTAAATCGACTCTTCTTTCAGTCTCTCCGCTACCGCCGCCTCAAATTTTTCTTCCGTCCGGGCCCGTCCCGTCAGTGCAAAACATTCGGGTTCTTGGCCTTCACCTCACATCGTCCTTGGATCCAAAGGGCACAATAGCAGGCCTCAGACGCACCAGCGAATAGGTGAGCCGCATGATACGGCGAGTTTCTACCAAGCGCGGCGGCCTCCGCGGGTCTCAGTCCCTCCGATTGGCCCACGCGTTTGTGACCAGTCGCGTCCTCTACGCCTTGCCTTACCTTCGCCTGCGTCGTCAACACGAGCACCAGCTGGACGTCCTTCTTCGTTCAGTATACAAACGCGCTCTGGACCTACCTATTGCAACTTCCAACAGCCGATTCGTGGCTCTGGGGGTACACAACACCTTTGCAGAGATGCGCGAAGCTCATCGCGTTAACTAAATCAATCGACTGTCACAGACTTCTTCAGGGCGCCGTCTTCTACACAGACTTGGTCTTAACCCGATATCTGACCAAGACCCTCTGCAGCCGGTACCAGAGCTCTGGCGTCAAAAGCTATGGGTGGAACCTCTACCCCGTAATATGAACCCCGACCTCCATCCTGGCCATAGACTAGCACGCGCCGCGGCCCTTCATACGCGACACTCCGATCGTCCTGGTGTTTTCTACGTGGACGTCTCGGGTCCCTCGCGCTCGGCCTGTTCTCAGTACCTTCAGGGTTCCATTGCCCCGCTGGCGGCTAGCCTGCTACAGGCAGCCTCTTGGCGCTTTAACCCTCATCCCATTCGTATAGCCTGGACCCCAGGCCACTCAGGCCTGCCCGGCAACGAGGCGGCAAATGCCGCTGCCCGCGCTTCTCCTGTCCGGGCCGTTGCCCCTCCATGTCCCGAGACGGAATCTGGCAATACCAACCTAACGCACTTTCGCGAAATTTTGGCTTATTACCGGGCTTCGCGCCGCCTCTACCCGGACCCCGCACGCGGTTTGGAGAAAGCGGACGAACGACTGCTACGCCGCCTGCAGACAAACACCTTTATCAGTCCGGTGGTCGCCAGGCACTTTTTGCCGGAAATCAATGGCACCTGCTCGACCTGTCATGTCCTCGCCGACACATATCACGTCGTAGCATCGTGCCCAGTTAATCCCGTCCCTTTCTCACCCCCTTTTCCTATCCCAACTAGAGAGGCTTTGGAGGAGCACCTGCTCGGCTGCTCTACCTTGGCTGCGCAACGCTCCTTGGTGGAGCGCGCACGGGCAGCTTCCAGCTCCACTGGCGTCCCGGAATAGGGTCTTGCCACTCTAGCACGCCGATGGGCCACGTCGGCACTCTCTAGTATACTTTTTCTGAAATAAATGTTTTTTACCACCTACCACCTTCTGCTGTGATGTTGATGAACAAAGTGCGTGTGTGTATAGACGGTGTAGATACTCTTGCTCTTGTAGACACTGGTGCTGCTGTTTGGGTTATGAGCCTTCGTTTCAAACATCGTTTCTTGGGTCACAAAGTTATGTTTGCGTGGAATCGTAAAGAAACTTTTCGTGAAGTTGGAGGCGAAGCGTTATGCCCTGTTGGTATTTGTTCAGTTGTACTCACGATTGTTGGACAAAATTTTCGAGTTGAATTCACTGTACTGGCTCGCGCAACTCATGACATCATTTTAGGGATAGACCTCCTTCATGAATGCGGCGCTACGCTTGACTGTGGAACTGGAGAGATTCTTCTACAAAGTACGTTGCCCGCTGCAATAGTTGACAATTTTCCGACTCTGCCCATCGATGTTCTTTCGTTGTCTGAAGATGTCACGATCCCTGGTCGGACAGCAGTGTTTGTACCCGTATGCTCTTCTCATGTCCGCTCAGGACCATGCACTGGACTTGTGGAGCCTGATCATGCAAACGCCATCAAGAAGAATGTGCTGGTCCCACGGTCTGTTCTTACAGCCATCGACGGAAATGCTTGCTTGTGGGCGCTCAACGTAGCCTCAGAGCCTGTTGTTCTACCAGCCGGATTCAAACTGGGAATGTTCGAGGAGAAGGCCACAATTGACGTCAGAATGGTCTCAGAGTCTCCAGCCATCAGTCAGACTGCGCCCAACTACTCAGCCGAGATTAAACGTATGATCAATAAGTCGTTGCCTTCTTTCGAGCAGAATGTCCTTGAGGGGGTACTTACACGCTACGCGGGAGTCTTTGATTTCGCTCAAAACAAGCGTTGTTTCATGTTTCCCGAATCCCGTATGCATCACCGCATCAACACGGGAGATGCTACACCGGTACGCCAGAAACCCTATCGCGTATCCCCGTCAGAGAGGCAAGTGATTGCTGATCAGGTCAACGACATGCTGCAGAAAGGCGTTATTCAAGAGTCAAGCAGTCCCTGGGCAGCTCCTCTTATATTGGTAAAAAAGAAAGACAACTCTTGGCGATTTTGTCTAGACTACCGCCGTCTCAACGCCGTCACAAAGAAGGACGTGTATCCGCTACCACGCATCAACGATGCTGTTGATTGTCTGCACTCGGCCGCATACTTTTCGTCCGTCGACCTAAGGTCTGGATATTGGCAAATACCAATGCATCCGTCTGACAAAGAGAAGACTGCTTTTTGTCACGCCTGATGGATTATTTGAATTCAACGTTATGCCGTTTGGCTTATGCAATGCCCCAGCTACCTTCGAGCGATTCATGGACTCCATCCTTCGCGGTCTCAAATGGGAGATATGTATGTGTTATCTCGATGATGTAACTATTTTTAGCAAGACATTCCACGAGCACAATCATCGGCTTAGCGTTGTTCTAGATTGCGTCAAACAAGCTGGTCTCGTTTTAAACGCAAAGAAGTGTCATTTTGATGAGCGTCAAGCCCTTGTGCTTGGATATCTAGTAGACAGGGACGGTATACGACCAGACCCGCACAAAATCAGTGCTGTCCAAGACTTCAAGCAACCCACGTCTTTGAAGGATCTCCGTAGCTTCTTGGGCCTGTGTTATTATTTTCATCGGTTTATCAAAGACTTCGCCCAGCTTGCTCATCTCCTGACAGAGTTGCTCCGCAAAAACACCCCATTCCGATGGACCATTGAGTGCGAGGCTGCTTTCGAGCAGCTGAAGTATTTGCTTACTTCCGGGCCCCTCTTGCGCCATTTAGACCCGGAGGCACTCACGGAACTGCATACAGATGATAGTGGTATTGGTGTTGGTGCCGTGCTAGTTCAATATCACGACAGCCGGCAGCACGTCGTGGCGTATGCAAGTCGTACTTTGACTAAGGCAGAGAGGAATTATACGGTCACCGAACTGGAATGTCTTGCAGTTGTTTTCGCCATCCAAAAGTTCAGACCTTATTTGTACGGCCGGCAGTTTAGGATCGCCACAGATCATCATTCGCTTTGTTGGCTTGTCGGACTACGTTACCCAGCTGGTCGGTTGGCTCGCTGGGCTCGCTGGGCTTCAAGAATATAGTTATTCTGTGACCTACAAGAGCGGTCGATGTCACGCAGATGCCGACTGCTTATCTCGTCTTCCATCTCCAACTGTGGATGCTGATGATAATAATTTCGACAACTACCTGGCCGCAATCTCATCCAACTTCCCAAATTTGGATGTCTTCCGTCACGAGCAACAGCGTGACCCTTCGCTGAAACCAATGATTGATGTGGCTCGTAGCTCTAAACGCGCCACGTCATTCGTGATTCATGACGCCCTACTATATCGCAAGAATTACTCCAGCCATGGTTCCACACTACTCCTCGTCGTGCCAGAATGCCTGCGTCTTGCGGTATTCCAAGCCATGCACGATGACATCACGTCTGGGCACCTTGGATTTGCCCGAACGCTTCACCGTATCCGACAACGTTTTTACTGGCCTCGACTCTGGAAGACCACCAAGCACTACATCGCAAGTTGTGATGTCTGCCAACGCCACAAACAACCTACCACACCATCGGCCGGCCCACTGCAGCCGGTTAAGCCACCGACATCACCATTCGAAAAAGTCGGCATAGATTTACTGGGCCCTTTCTCCAAGTCTACCACCGGCCGCCGCTGGATTATTGTGTGCGTAGATTACCTGACGCGGTATACTGAAATGATGGCGGTTGCTTCAGCCACATCATCTGATGTGTCATGGTTTCTTCTACACTCGATCATACTTCGTCACGGGGCCCCTCATGTGGTGGTAAGTGATCGCGGCCGACAGTTTACCGCTGACGTTGTCGAAGAGTTGCTACGGCTTTGTGGGTGTCAGTATCGCCATTCCACGCCATACCACCCTCAGACCAACGGCCTCACTGAGCGCATCAATCGTACCATCATCAACATGCTTTCAATGTACGTCGCAGCGGATTACAAGAACTGGGATGCCGTATTACCTTTTGTTACATACGCCTTTAATACCGCGAAACACGAAGTCACAGGTTATACGCCTTTCTTTCTTCTCTATGCTCGTCATCCCCAAAGTTTCCTTGACACCATACTTCCATTTTCGACGAACGAAAACGCCAGTGTCGCGCAGACTTTGTGTCACGCCGAAGAAGCTCGTCGACTTGCTTGGCTCCGAACTCTTTCCGCCCACGCTCGCGCGAAAGACCGTTACGACGCAAAACGCCCGCCCGTGACTTTTGCTACAGGTGATTTGGTCTGGCTGTGGACGCCTGTTCGAAAGAAGAGACTCTGCCAGAAGTTTCTTTCTAAGCACTCAGGACCATTCGTCATTACTCAGTGCTTAAGTGACATCACTTACGCTGTTGCGAAAGTGACAGCTCAGAACCGGCGTTCGCGCAAGACGCAAATTGTGCACATTGCCCGATTGAAGCCCTACAACAACCGATCGCTTCTACTCGCTGGGTGAGCTTCGTCTGGCCCGGAGGGAAATGTAACGCGGACTGAAAGAGCGAGGAAGAAGAAGAGATCGGAGGCGCTCGAGCGAGGGTGATTCGGCAGTGACGGTAGAGCGCTGACATTTTTCATTGTAAATAAACCCATCACATCCTTAATATCACACATCCTTAAATATATATATATATATATATATATATATATATATATATATATATATATATATATATATATATATATATATATATATATATATATATATATATATATATATATATATATATATATATATATATATTTGCTTGTCTAGTCCTAGCTTGTATAACTAGACTCATTGTTAGCGTTCCCTCAGGCCAGTGACCCATACATCTGTCACACAAATCTTTCTTTTTCTCTCATCTTCAATTTCTGGTATTTTTTCTCTATTCGGACAAACCCATTATCGAAGCTAGAAGAGAGTTTGCAGTCTTCACTAAGCAAATACGCCTAGTACAGACAGCGGGTGTTGAAGCCTGAAGCATCAACTATGTTGCGAATTTAGAACGGGTCATTACGGTACATTGCACAAGGTAAATCAACCAAAAGTTGTCTTCGCTGATATGAACTGTCCGGGATCTAGTTTATGTTTTTCTACCGGATAGGGCTTTTCTTTTCATCTATTATATTGCCGTTGACACAGGACTACCCGAAGCATTCAAGTTCTTACATTTGCAGTTTTGTTATTTTTGGCTTTTGTTTTTTGAGCTGAGGAGCTCTATAAAGGGTGCACTTCTTTACAGAAAACATGTCCGGCGTCCAAACTAATGATTTCTTGACCACCGCGCATGAATTCACCTCGACAACAACAACGTCCATTTATCAACCGGGTCCAGAAGGCGATGTCCGCATCATGCTAAACAACAAAGTGTGAGCCGGGTCAAATATACGAAATAGATAACGTACATACGTTCTCAAGAAACTGGCGGGACAGCTTTTCTTTCCCATTAAAGATCGCGCGAAAAAAAAAGACTATTACACTTTTACCCCCTTCCCTCTCTTCATTTCTAAGCGTGGTTCTGCTTCACCGGAATATCGATTCACGCTTAAATAAGCTCGCTTGCTATGTCAACGGCACTCGCGAACTTAGGTGAGGGAGAGGGACACAAGTTCTGCGAGCGTGCAGGGCCATTCGTGCCGATCAATGAGAGCGTCGCAAGAGGCGGCACGCATCGGGCACTACCGGAGCGAGTTTCGCTACACAGGAAGTCTACCGTTGCAGTGTTCGCCGTACAATATACATCCATCAGCGGTGTGTCAGAGGTGTGCTAACTGTCTAGCAGCGAAAACAACGGGGTTCGGCACTATCTAGTAACTAGATTATCTGAAGGTTAGACACAAGCTTTCTTTGAAATATTGCGGACGCGTACCGTTTTGGAACGGATATAAATAGCGGCGAAACGAAGCGGTCGTTTTACGTCGAGGGGGTGCGCCGAGAACTCTTCTCGAAGAAACAGAACAGGGTGCGTGAAATCGGAGAGAACGAGAAGCGTATACGATGTCACATCGACAGACGAGACAAAATTCCTCGCCGGCGCGAGCCAATATTGGCATTCCGCTGCTCCTAAATCAAGTGGCCACGTAGAGTGTTAGAGCAGGTGCAACACGGTTCTTCACTCACGAAGTCGGAAAGCGCGCGCTTTTTGAAAATGAATGGAGAAAAAGAGGGTGAGAGAAAACAAGAAGTAACACACCTTTTATGGGGGGTAATGGGAGAGGGGGAGGTGCAGCACACTAGAAGCTCTTAGCCAAGCTCAACGCAGCGGTGAGCAAGCTCTCCATGAGGCAATATTTCAGGATTCAAAAAGGCGGCAGAAGCACGTTTTGAAGTCTGTTCTTCGAGCGGCGTATATATGTTTGCTTGGTCCCATCATTTTTTGACGTGCCTTTCTTGACAGGAGTCAGAGAGAAAAAAGAATGATTGGCGAAGGGAGTGAACGAAGAGCAATGGTGGAACGTGTGACAGGTGGTAAGAGAACGGCTTACCAAGTGTGACAAAGAACGAGAGGGATAGAGGGATGAAGGTAGTTGGGGTGCTTGGTTGCGACGGGAGGCGAAAACAGGGCGAGTACCACGAGAAACACCCTTTGTACTCGGAAAAGGGTGCTGAAGATGGTGTCAAATACGGGAAAGGGAGACAATCCCATAACCGAACTTGCATTCCAATGTTTGTTTCACTGGGTTCAGAAAGGAAGGGCAGGCAAAACAGATGGGCGCAGAGCTGAAGCTGGCGTCGTGCCGGCCGTTTTGAATAGAAGACGTAGGGAAAACGTCTTGTTATCGACGTATATATACACCGTCATGTGTAGAAATGATAACGTAGACTCCCGCGACACCAACGCGAGGCGTTCGTTCGACGCTCGGAGAAGGAAACAATTTGCAGCTCACCAAAAAATATTGAAATGGCCTAGCAGGCAGGCAGACGACGCCCGAGAAGCCGTCGCTTTGCTGTACGTCCCTCGAGCGCGCCAGCGCGTTGCCTCGTGACAATGGAATATAAATAGCCGGAAATGGGATTCTGCGCCATGTTTGATCGGCGGCGCTTTGTTTTCATGAAGGCCGCCGAGGCGGTGGTTGCAGCAGCAGCGCGCCATTTGAAGACTTTTTTGATCGTCGATAGGACTTTTTGTTACTGCTGTTTCTCTTTTTCACATTTTCTTTGTTTGTCTTTCCGTCTCCGAGGAGAAAGTTCAGGGAAGGATGTAGACAGGCTGTTTAGGTTTGAGAGATGGGAAAGGAAAAGAAGGAGGGTAAGAAGTTGATAGGGAAAGGGAACATCACATAGCGCTTTTACTTCTCGTGTTTCGAGGAAAGGGGCCGCATTATATTTCACTTTTCGGGCGCGCTCGCACGCTGCATATGGCTTGCAAACCCACGCTCTTTGCTTCGAGAGAACGCAGGAAGGAGAACTGGCTTTCTCTCATCTTGTTTTTATGCTAGATTTAGCGTTTAGTACTACCATCTCTCGTTTGTTTTTTTTTATTTCGTGTGTTCTCGTTTACTATGCTGGCTTCTTCGCGTCGTCCGGACGTCAGCGTTCCAGGTTTTCTGAAGGACGCATTCGAGCTTGGGCTGCTGTGCCGGGTTCCTTCCTTGATGAGATGCTATCCATAACGACGGGAGCTTCCGTTTTGCTTTCTTCTTGAAGCCTTTTCACGGCGAACTGAACCAAGCACAGAAGCACTGGTGCGAATGTAATTGCATAGGCCTTGAACGATGCGAGAATTAGGAAGATAGAAAAGAACGAACACAGAGAGTAAGCACGCGCAGTTCGGTGGTAAAGAGACTGGGGATGGACGATGCAGTTTCTGAAGGACTGCAACGGTGACCGAGTTCTTCGAGTAATAAGCCAGATTACCAAGACCTCATGATATGAAGATATGAGAACTTACGGGAAGTCTGAGTGCAGCCTTTTCTTTTTCGAAGACTTCGTAAGAATCAAGAATAACCAACGTTACGTGGACCTGTGAAAAGAACATAAAGCAAAGTGGTGAAGCAGAGAATATAAATTGATAAATATATTTAATTTGCGTTCGGAAAATAAAGAGCAGATTGCTGCCTTTATTGGCACCTGCCATTGTTTTTCGCAAGAGGAAAGCAAGAAGCAAAAAAAAAAGCGTCACCGCTTGAATAAAGTCGTGCGATGCTGAGTCACAGCAGGGCTGATAACACGTTGCTTGTTGTGGCTTGGCTTGTCTTTCACCCTGGGATTCCATCTTCTCCCACCCCTTGAATTACTATACTACGCAGGGCTATGGTTGCTCTTTTTGACAGCGTTACTGTTCTAGGTCGACAGGAAAGGTCTGTCGCGGCCCAAAACTGTCGTCGTCATGACAAGGCACGCGGTTTGTTCGTTTTCTTTTTCCTCTGCTTTGCTCCAAGAACACGCTCGTCACTTGTTCGGCTATAGTAAGGGGGTGAGAAAAAGATGGAAAGAAAGAGAGAAAATCTTGGCGAAAAAGCTGTCCCACGAGGTGACTAGATTAGAACCCACGTAGCGACGTTCCGAAGGCTAGTGTCTTGGTTAGTTGGCTGTCCAAGGAAGCTCACAAGACGCAGCATAGTATCGTATAACAGGAGGGTAGAAACGGGAAGTGAGGGGAATAGGAGGAAAAGGATGAGAAAATAGAGTAAAGCCTAGCATATAAAGAACGAAAATGAGGGACACAGAAAGAAGTAACTGTAGGAAGAAAAAGAAAGACAGCAAAAATCGAAGAACAATGAAGAAAGAGAGAAAACAGTATGAAGAAAGAGGAAGGAAGCAAAATATTGAAAGAGAGCGAGAAAAAGGAAGGGAAGAAACATAAAGAAATATTGAAAGGAAAAGAAAGTGTAATAAAAAGATAGGTAAAGAGACAGTACGAGAATGAAATGCAGATAAAGACAAGTTAAGGCAGGAAAACAAGGGGAACAGAGAAATAAAAAGAGAAATAACGAAGAGACGATAAAAGACAAAACTAAACAGCAAGAAAGACGGCGGCCCAGCTCCACACTTGCATCAGGCTTGGCACTACCTGTGTGAAACTGCCCGTCAGCTCTGCGCTTGATTCAGGATTACGGCTGCACTGCAAGCAACGCTAATTTTGAGGCGAACGTCGTTCATTGGTAATAAGAACGGCGAGCGTGGCTCATGCACCATCCGGCCACAGCAGACACCGCCCGGTGTCTGCTGTGGCCTATTCTGCTCACACTCGCTCAGCAATGACGTGATTGCTGAGAGAGTGTAAAAAAAAAAGAGACATGGCACAGTCAGTCGAATGGCCACAGGCACTCTCAGAACACATTTCCTTATTTTCAAAATGGGCTTCAATTCTCTTTTCTGTAGGCAATCAACCAGTTGAACTATGGCAAAAACCGGCGTTAGCCTAAAAACTTGAGCACCAACCAGGTTCGCAGTGCCAAACTTTGCGGAACTCAGTGCAGACTTGACTCATTTTTTAATTATGCAATAAACACAACAATGGTAAGATCACGTTAGAGCCTACCCATCAATATGACAAAAAAGTAAGAAAAACTGCGGAAATAAAAGAATAAGAAACTGGAAAAAAATCAGATCTCCCTGCCTTGCGTGAATTTGTTTCATGCAAAGCAGTAAGCGTTTAGTTCTCTACGCTGCATTTTTTCTTTGGATTTGAGCCAAGCGTTACGAGCTTGATCAACGTGTTTTTAGATTTGTAATAGTTCTGTGGACATCGTGGACTTACCAGGCTAAACTGGTGTTCGAAGGGCAACTTATGATCTAACTGCCGTCAGCAGACACGTTAGACAAGAGACATGAGTAGAGACATGAGTAGTATTGAGATGGAATGCACTTTGCGGGGCGATGATGTGAATATCACGCGCAATTTTGTTAGCGTGTTCCTCCAGTCTCGGGCAACGCTTGACAATGCATAGCTTGACGAATTACTAGATACAAATGTAACGTTATTAGACTGATATGAATGTGGAGCCAGCAAAGCAACCATAATTTTTGTTAACCCGACATGAGCCAGGTATCATGGGAGTACGTTTGTATTGTTTACGCCTTTGTTCTAAAATAAGGTAACCCGCACTGCCACCACCATTTAAGTTGCACCCAAGTGAAACCTGTGCACAATATTTTTCCAAATGAGTTTTTAGACAAGGCGTGGATCTGTAGTATAAAATATTTGACTGCCATGCAGAATGCCTAGGTTTGATTCCTACAGAGATTCTGACTTTCATTCTTTGCATTCCTCGGGTCATCACTACAGTCGTCACTTTTTCTTAACACCACTGTATTTAAATTACCTTTCTAATACCTACGTCGCTTTATTTTAACAATGAGTGTCACTTTCTGGACATTTGATTCTGTTTTGAATAGTCTCACACATGCCCGCTCTATGAAACAAAATCTCCGAAAATCCCCCTAGCTTTTTCATCTAAACATTTTATTTTAGTTAAGAATGATTATCTTTCGTGATGCACTGATGCTGAATTTTGAAAGTCATGTGCCCATGGAGGGACGGATAGTGTACGGATGCAGTTGAGTAGGCTTTTGAACTTCGGTTATCTGTTACCCGTAGTTGCAGCAAACTGTCGAAAACTACTAAAAAGTTCAAGTGAACGGCACACGGACACCCCAGAATCTCGTATAAGAGAAAAGAGGCTATGCGTTGATCTCGTACCAGTACACGGTGTCGCACAATTTGCAGAAAGTACAGCGGCGCTACGATGTAAATTCGGTGCTTTTTAGTCCTTGAGAAAATGTCGTGTTTATGTGCTGAAGTAAGAAGGTTTTCGACAAAACACCTATTCCTGTTGTTCAGTTTGATGTGTTGAACATAGGTAAAGGTGTATCCCCGTGCCAGCGCAGTTGTATATGATTTGTTTGTGTGTGTGGATGGATGTACATGGCGCTCAAGAACTGCTCGATAGATGGCTATTCGCTTGTATACAGGTATACAGGTATTAGTGTTTTTCGGCTAATTGCAAATGCCCGCGAAATACAAAAAAAATACGACGTGACAAACCCGCTTGCGCGTGAGTGCGCACGATGATTCTACTGCTCCCTAACGTTCCATGTACGAACGACACGCTTCCCTCGCACCGGTTCATGACAGCGATAAGCAGTCACAGTGGTTATCGTTTTTGTGGCCGTCAGCAAAACGCGTTCATCGGAAAGCCACCACCATCGCTGTGGCTCTGCCGAGACAGCACAATGGGCAAATGCTATGGTCGTTCGTGCCGCAACGTTAGGGAGCACTAGAATCATTGCGCGCACTGGCGCACGAGTGGGTTTGTCACGTGGTGTTTTTTTTTGTATTTCGCGGGCGTTCGTAATTAGCAGAAAAATTCTCAATACCTAATAGATAGAGAGTTCAAAACTGTCTAATTGAACGCTTTGCAAGCCAATATACAACTTTCTCATAGAGTTTCTTTATTTATCTTGGTTTCTTGAAAAGTTACGTAATAAACATACCTAATTAAACAATATTTGAGAACACAAAAATAGTCTAACTCAACAGGCATTTGGTCGCGTCGTGATTACGTGTTCAGGCATATTTTAAAACTCTGGCTAAAGTTACGTGGGACACCCTGTATAGCTGCATTGTGAACAGTGGAAAGTAGGTAACACTAACACAGGCTCTTCTAAATAAAACCAAAAATCCATCTCGTCACGCAGATCAGTACTGCCGAGAGCTTTAGAAGCATTCAAGATTAACACGCGGGTGAATATGCCACGACCTTTAATTTCTCTTGCTAATTGTGAGCTAAAATTTTTAGTTGTTACTTAGTGACGGAGGCGTATTATTGTCCAATGAACTTGTTTTATCAGACGTTCGATTATGTCATCTTTTAAACCAGTAATCGTTCACTCACAAGTCTGCGCGCATGGCGCCTTTCATGTTACTTTGTTCACGTTTACAAATGCATGCAATAAACCTTTAACATGAATGCTAGCCAACTAGCCAATTAGAATGCTAAACAACTACATTAGCGTGTAAATTGGTTCATTACCAAGCTTGCTGATTGTGTGGCCTAATATGCTCCATTTACTATGACTCTACTTGGTTATGCAGTAATTTCCTTACAACTACACGACTTTTGCATGTTTCTTAGCTTTAGTACATCTTTGTAGTGTTGTTAAAGTATGCTAGCGAGTTTTTGCATTGCCATACCTACCGACCAAACTCGCACAGCATGGTGCATTAGAGAATGGTATGACCGCCGACAGAACCTAATGCATAGAACACAAAATGTACGACCGCTTACAACCCCTGCCCTTTTTTAACACTTTTTTTTTCGCTTCCATTGCTTTTTTCATTACTTGAGTAGAGCAGCATACAAGCACACTGTCGGAAAAACGCGAACAAGTGACACATCTTGATGTACTAAATGTGAAGCATTCCTGCGAACAGGTGACATTATTTTGTGTATTAGATGCGAAGCAACAGACTTTCGTGATTCAAATGCGCCAGCATTATGAAAATGTGACATCGGCATTGTTGATCCAATTAATGCAAAGAATTGATATCATATTACGAGCACAGAATCTAACCCAAGCATTCCGCGTGCAACAAAGTATTCTAACGCAATACCATGCCAGAAAACGAGCTTATGCAGGCGAAATGTTGGCGAAACACCAAAGGTCGTTGCAATGCTGGCTACTTACTTTAATAACGTTGCATATATACAGCTATGATACAGGCGTCTCGCCTGGTTAACGTCAGTTGTATACTTAAGCTCCATCCCCTGAAGTTGGTCGAAGTGGAACTATTCGGGGCTACCATCCTCTCAAGCAAAAGCGCTAAATAAGAGCTGAGCACTTTTGGTCTTGTTCATAGCCATGCTGAAGTTGACGCTGTTACGAAACTATAAACAAGGGGTTATATAGAACGTTCGTAACTGTTGAGCAGATGTCTGTGCGTAAAACGTTTGTACTTATCTTCTTCATCGTTTAGTACCGTTTCACGCAATAAAAGAAATTAGGCCACAGTCCCTTTTCATCCGCATGCTTCGCATAACATCGACACGCTGCCAATTTTTTCAGATGTGGAGACCTCTACACTAGGCATTCCACTCAAACGAGTATCGCAAAGACGACGCGGGCAGTGTCTGCTAGCAAGTTTCTTGATAAAAAAAAAAACCAACTGCTTGCGCTGTAACCCCGTTCACTGGCCACCCCGTACATATAGGCACTGGCTGGATCTTGACCTACAAGGTAGTAGTGCCAGTGCGAGATTTCTCCTGTGCCTGGTTGAACAATAAAACTTCGCAGTGTGCTCATTAACTAAGAAATTACATCCTATTCCTGAAAGATAATATGGGGTGATGCGGAGCATCGCGGGAGTTTCTAACACAACGTTCACGCGATGCGTGGTAACGAACCAAGTTAACAACTTAATAACACACAAGGTTCACCGCATAGGTAAAAGCGGAAACCGGTAAACACCACCGTTAAAAACATTGTTTACACTTCCCGCGATGCTCCGCATAACCCCGTAGTCCCTTTCGGAGAGATGGTGTAATTTTGCTTCTCAAGCCTCTGTTTCGTGTCACTATGTTTTCTTGTAAAAAAAAAAATGGCACCATATCTACAGAGTGAATGATAGAGAGTGGGGCGAAGCATTCGTCCGTCCATTCGTTCCTACTTTTGTCCGTCCATGCGTCTGTCTGTGTGACCGTCCATGCGTCCATCCGCCCGTCCGTGCGTGCGTCTGTTCGTGCGTCCATCCCTGCGTTCGTCCATGCATCCGCCCCTGCGTTCGTTCATGCGTCCATCCATGCATCTGTCTGTGTGTCCGTTCGTCCATCTATTCAACACTCCAAGTAACACCATCTCGCATCTTTTCATCATATATTCCCAATATAGAAGCACCGCCATCCAGCGGACATTCCAAGGACTAAACAAGAGGTGGCACACGCACACTTTCTTACGGCTTGCGCTTCGGGTCTACTTCCCACCTTTAACCACCTCGAGTTCATTTATGGTATATACTAGTTCATTGTATTCATGGCACTGCGGCTTAACGCTCGCTAAACCTTTCTAAAACTAAGGAGGTTACACCCAGCGAGTATAAAGTAGCAACAATTTTTTGTCAGATATTGCTCAATGTACATGCCAATGGCTGCTAACAGCGATCGCAGCATGCGCGTTAACTAAAAGTCGAATGCTCTTGTCTCTCATTGCCCATTAGCAGCCATTGTCATGTACATTGGGCACAAGTGTTTTTTGTTATACAACGCACAGAAGAAATCTCTCGCCAGCACCACCTTGAAGGTCAAAATGTTATACTTGTTGCATAGTACAACGGTTACAAGGGACGAACAGGTGCCGTTATAAAAAGGTTCACCCCTAAAACAAAAAATGGTTCGTCTGCGAGTGAAAACTTCGTCTTCAAGTGAGTGTCATTAAATACAGACCATGAAAGTACGATAACTCGTAATGCAGATACCTGCGCCTTTCGAGTGGGACGTTGTCTTGTTTCAGAGCTTTCAGCGACCATTGTCTTGACCCAGCTGGGAGATACTCGGGAAAGGTTTCAAAGCCCTCACATAGCCTCGGGCAGGGGCAGACGTGAAGACAACAAGGTTTCCAACCGGCGCTTCGAATTGATTCTTAACTTGATTTCATATTTTTTTCTGAGTGAAGAGAAGCAAGACCCGGGGCGTTCTGAGATGACACGACTTCCCTAATTTCATGAATTCAACAACAATGAAAGGCCTCACGACCAGAGTCAACTGCGCCGAGAGTCTCAAGTGCGGCTTTTGTTTTAACTTTCTGTATTACTTTATGTTTTGGCGAGCATTCCACGTCGCACTTAAGTCGTCTTGGTCGTCCATCCAGTCACCCGTTCTTTGCTTATTCATTATTCACGCGGACAGTTCCTTTCTGTTCAAATTGCAACAGCGAATGCAGCTGAATATTTAAAGCAAGCGAAAAGTAGAAAGAGGGGGAGGGAGGGGTCCTCCGAACATCAAAAGAAACCAAGGTAGAGCTGAGACGCAAAAGGCCTAATTGCACGCCTTTCTTTTGTGGCGGAGAAGAAAGACCAGCGCCTCCCCCCCCCCCCCCCCACTCTTTCCTCAAAGACCCAGAATTAAGCTAATAACTCGACGAAGCACGAGTTTGAACTGTGAGAAATAAAAAAAATTTGCATTTTCAAGAAGTTGGAGGCGACGCGGACGGTCGGAAAAGAAGTATCGGCAAAAAAAAAAAAAAACTCTACAGATGAAGACTTCGACGAGAAAAAAAAGAGCTTTAGAGGGAGGCAGTGCCTCTTCTTTGACACTGTCGGTATTGGGAGGCAACATTGGAGATTCCTCGCAGGAGTGCCGCTTTGTGCACGCGAAGTGAATAATGAAGTCTGTAGAGCCTTTAGGGCAGCCCATCGTTACGAAGCCGTGACCAGGCCAAGTCTCACAGAGGCCCGATTTTAGGAGGTGGAGGAGGAAGGAGCGGCACGATCGTAAATAGAGAGAGTCAGATCTAATTGTCAGGCGATTCGGACGCGGGCACACTATTGCATTGTTCCGCCTATCGGCCTACGGGGCTCAAGAAGGAGAAGCTTAGCGTGTTACAAAATGACTTTTAAGACATGCGCCGCTCAGTGGCACTGTGTCGTCACTGTATTATCTTTATGTATTTACATTGTCCTCGCATTTAATTTCTCTTAGCAGCTGCCCTTGAAGGGCGAACGTCCGAGCAAGCGGCTTAGACAAATTGACTCTAGTGAATGTGAATCGTCCATAGGCATGTGCTGCCGGAGGCGTTAAAAATGGTTTAGAGATAAGTGGTCGCTAAGAGCTAATTTATCTAGGAGAAGGTGAAAAAGAAATGAAGAAGAAAAAAATTTCCGCAGATCTCACGTAACTTGAGATTAGACGTTATGCGAAGCATGCGGAGGGAATGTCGGCCGTATTGAGATATTCATATAGCGACACGCCATATAAATGACGCAAAATAGACCTAAAAACGTTGCACGCGCAGAATAGTTGCAGATGTTCATATAACCAGTTGTTTGAATTTGCGCAGTGATGCCAACAGAAACATGAGTATTAGGAAGACTATAGAAGCGATTAGCTGAAATGAAGTACTGTTGCTCACGAGAATGGTAGCCTTGGACGCTGCTATATAAATCAACTTTAGCGCATCACACCTAACTATAAATGACGTTAACGCGACGTCACCACTGTATCGTCGAAGTACATATGTAATGCCTATAAAGTTGGATAGCCAGCATGGCTACCACAATTGATGTTTAACGAAGAATATGGTCTATTTGAAACGTATAGTACCCGGGAGAGCTGGCGTGGCTATGTGATAGAATGCTCGGGTTCGATTTCAAATGGAACTGGCACCAAGACATGTCTTATTTGCATCCGTAGCTCAGCACTGCTGATGTTAGGTTTTTCTTGACGCTCGCGCATTAAAATTGCCCATGTGCGTTCTCGTCGTTCGTCGGTAGATTTCAAGAGTCAATCACCTGTGGCACATAGCCGCCCGCGTGTATGTGCCACTGTTTGGTGGAAAGCGTTTGACGACGTACACAACGGTTTCGTGAGGTTATTCATGTCTTGACCAGGGCATCATTTTGGCCAAACTATCTTATTCTCCTATACTGATTTAGGTTCACGTTAAGTTACGGGGGTGATCACGAGAGCACCCAGACGTAAGCGGTTGGTTGCTCTCGCCGAAAGACGCCAAAAGTGCTTACAGAACGTAATAAAATTCTCCGCATCAAAAAAAAAAAGTTCATGCAAAGACCACTTGAACCTATATGTACCGTTTCTCTTGACTGAGGCACTATAGGAACACATGAAACGCTGATGCGAGACACTTTCTGTAAAATAATAATTCAAGGCAAACTTACCGCTTGAAATGCACACGTGTGTAAACAAAGTGCAGCATATATGATGCATTTCAATTTTCGTTTCCTTTGGCTCACTTTGATCCGCTTGCATGGCTTGAGATGAATTTCTATGCTTAATTCTCTCTTGTAATGATGATTATTGTATGAAGAAGATTCAACAGTGATCATTTCTTGAGAACTCCTAAAAAATGAATAAAAAATAGAAACTGCAATATTTTAGACTTTTCAAGAACGCAACGAATAACTAATTTGAAATTTTGTAATGTGTATGCATAAGCGCATATAATAAAAATGTTAGTAACGAGCTATACACATCTCTAAAAATACGTAACGAATTTGTGAGTAGGTAATTTTAAAAATCACGACGAGTAACACAGAATTTGCCGATTTAGTGTAAAGTTATCCTGCACTTCTTCATTTGATATATTTAAACAGGTGCATTGAAAATGCAATATGTAGTTTACATGCAGTCTTACTGATCTGTAAGCTTCGGCATCAATGGTCTTTAAAGCTTGTTAAATTTCTTAAATCTTTGTAAAAAAGAAAAGAAAGATGTTAAATAAAATTCAGAACTAACTCGATGACTAGAGCTCAGCTTTTAGAACAGCGCTACGCAACCTATTTTTGTTTTCAACAGGCCTTTCGGTTATCCTCAGAGAGTAATGCCACACTTTACATATATTTGAGTATGAAAATAAGAGTGCATGTGGAGCCAAGCCTTTCTCGTAAGCGAAAAATTTTATCCCTAAGTGATGTCACATCGGTACAAGTAGAGTGTTAGTTTACATTTTCTTTGTTCCGCTAACTGCATTTTCTCTTATCACATTACTATAAATATGTAACGACATCTAAAATATTGATACGTGTCAAACGAGATGATGCTTTTCATACGAATTCAGATAAAGAAACATTTGTTTTTGAAACTCAATGCGCAGAAAATTTGATTATTATAGTTTACTCCTATGACAGCAGAGAAAAACATTATCAAAAGTGTAACAAGAATGAAAGGAGAAATATTTTGCTTACAGAAGACGGTCAATAATAATATGAACATTAAAAATATTTTATAACACCCTTCATTGAGCAAATAGGTATATTTGTTATAGCCACTGTAAATGGTGGTTGAATGTTCCAAGCAAATACGAGACTTGTGATGGGTGAATCTACCGAGATACTGATTCCACTGCATTATTGTGCCGAGAAGCGAGCGAATTTCAGAAAATATGAGCGTTTGTGCATGTACCTGTCACTCTCATCATTCGCGGATGGTCACAGGGTATCGGGACATGCTCCACATGGGCTAAGACAAACGTGCCTGTGGACGTCTATTGTTCAAACTATCATTGCAGGAAGTCAGCTTCAATGATTTATGAACCCGCTAAAATCGAGGAATAACTAATGTAAGAAGAAATTCGCAGATCGCTTCGACAGCCAGAATATTTGTGGGGGTCTGCAGAGGGTTACCGCAGTCGGGCCGACACTTTCTTGTGAATTGAATAGTGGGATGTGGGTAGGACCACGTGCGCAACCAATTTCGATGAATGACAACGGTGAACGTGGAACCGGTCTCATTTATAAGTGAATGCTACGTGACTTCACTGATCTATTCCAGTGATGCAAGCATATGCATGCCATTTTTTATGGACATGCTTAAGATAGTCGGAATGCTCCCGTCACCTATATACTTCAAGCTGGTCGTGACTCCGTCGACACAAGCTACGAACTCTGGATACATGACAACAAAGTCCGCAAAGACACTGCTTCTCTTTATACGCATCACTCAATTAACGGCACACATTTATTACACATAAACACACAAAATATTATGAGTTAAAGGCAATTCTACGTGCCAAAAAATGAAGAAGAATGACAACACTGAATGCGTGATGGTAAAGCTATGACTTCCAGTTCTCCCGGAGTTGCAAGGGGCTTCCGGAGTTACAAATCTGGCCTTTTTTATGTGAATATATACACTCGACAGTTGTAAACAAGGGAAGTGTAGATCGTGGCATCATTAAAGACAGAGTCGCATGAGTTCCAGTGTCTTTTTTTTAAAATTAAGGCATTCGATCTTAAATGAACAACTGCAAATCCCACTCCAATGCTCCCTTGTTTAAATTTGTGTAGTGATAATAATGTGTGAGTTTTGCGTCCTGAAACAACAATATGATTAGGAGAGATGCGGTTGTGAAAGGTTCCGGATATTTCGACCAGCTGGGGATCTTTGAAGTTCACTGGCATCGCGCAGTAAACGAACCCCTAATATTTCGCCTTCCTCGAACTGCGACCGCCACTGCCAGGATGGAACTCGCGACCTTCAGGTTAGCCGCCACGCACCGTATTCACTGACTTACCGCGGCGGACAAAACAAGTTGAGAATTTTCGAACAGTGGGTGACGCCGGGGATGGTGCGTTATCAACTGGCCTTGTCTTCTACAAGGCCTGGAAGGAGGAAAAATCACCTGTCGGTACAAAGGTTTTAGTGACTTTCAGGGACACTCGTCTCTCCAAGCCTTCATCTCCTCTTTAAATTTTGCCTGATTTAAGCCAAATGCGAAGACAATAAAATGAGCCTCTCCGACTATAATCACGTTATAATCTCGGACTGTCTCAAACACTGCATACACAGACCTAATTGGCTACCTCACACGTTGAATGCACTGCTTGGATGCCGACTGAATGCACATTCTCCCCTGCCTGGGTCGACCTATAACTGTGAAGGACTGATAATACAAGAAGGCCACTGTAGCAACGCTTCTACGTTCAGCTGTAGCTGATACTGGGGAAACAGTTCTGAATGTCCACCTTTCTCAAAAGTGGTCCAGTGTAATACACTAGATGTTACAGGTGAAGTATGCCACAAAAACTGATACTTGGCGCACGCACTGAACGTGCGATGGAATCAACCGGCTTTGCCACAAGCAATGCAAGCATGCGTCGCAAACGCATTTCGATTGAGAGACAGAATAGCCCATCGCATCGGAGTAAGTAGGCACCACGTGAGACCCGTTTTGCTCACTCCGGCTGCAGAAGTGCTGCGGCTGACTTCGGCGAAATTCTTAGTACTACCCTTCGGTTCACGAGCCTCAACAAGAAGAGAGAGAGAGAGAGATAGTAAATATGCCATTACTTATATTACCCCCCCCCCCCAAAAAAAAAGACATCGGGTGGTACCCGCAGGCTTGGTTGTAAAGGGCCGTGACAATAAAGGCATATCTCGCTTAATATAACGCGTCCAAAGTCTTTTGGATTGTAAAAAGCAAGAAGCCTAAGCAAAACCAAAATTTCAATGCCACGACAATCGGCCAATGTTTCCATTACCCTAATGGCAAATGTGTTTGACGATGAACCCTGCAAATTTAACGGGGCCTGCAGAACTTTCGCAAGGTGGGCAATGCGAGAGCAGCATTGTCGCAAGCCCGCTGTACTCACATTGACCATATTGTCGATGCCTATACATTTCGCGTCTGCCACTAGAAAAACAAGACGGAAGTGTGTTGACAAAGTCGCGGTTTAAGCATAAGTAAAAAAAAAAACTGGACGTAGAACAAAGGAAGCCCACAACGAGAAATATGCACGCTGTATAAGCGAACTATTCAGCGCTCCCCAATCGCATTTCTACATATATGCCAGAAGGGGGGAGGGGGAGGCAGTTAGCCTGGCAGTCTGGGACGGCAATATTTGCAATTGATTGCTTTCTCTGCACTAGAATTCCCTTTTCAACGTCTGCATATTTGGTGTCATGTACGTATCTGAGTAGATCTGAAACCTCCGCGCTTAGTATTTGACCATTCGGCAATTCGGCCTGTTATGTATACGTTCTGTGAAAGCTTTTTTTTAAAGTTGTCTAGCGAACTGTCTTTAGTCATTGAAATGTTGTCAGGAGGTAATTAGGCGTTTGCCTTCAGATATTTCATCACATTTTGTTATCATTTATATCTCAACCTGAATTCGTTAGGACAGCAATACTAACAGTCAGTGCAGAAAAAAAAAGACTGACAGGCATTACGTGGTTTTTTTTATATCACCTTCGTATGATTATTTATTTATTTCGTAGATAACATGTCCTGACGTTATGCCACTAAGCTCCACTTGTGATTAGCTCATGGGAAACTCGTGATTCTCGCTTACATAGAATAACGGGGTTAGTGTTAATGCCAAGTGACAATGTTGAGTATGTGTCGTAACTATCTGCTTGAGTTGGCGCAAATAAAATAGGTGTTTCAAAATAAAGAAAATGATGAACAGGCAAATATGCAAGTGGCAAATATTATGTTACCCATGACGCATAGTTTCCCGCTCTCAATCTTTAGGTGCTCGCAGTGCGGAAATGAACGAACGAATCAAACCTTTATTTCAAAAAGGGGGATGGCTCTCGGCCGAAATTTAGGATTAGGTTTGCAATGGGTCAAACTTAGTGTGGCTGGAATACTGGCGTGAACAGCTTCAGCGTTAGGCTTGTATCAGCTTTTCTTAATTCGGGGTATGCACAGTATAGCGACCTCCTTCGGCAAATGTCTAATGTTGAGAACGTAACAAGTGTCGGGTGTGCTGCTTGAGCGTCGCATCTTCTCTAGACTGTCCAAAACCGCGCTTGTTAAACACCGGCTTCACGAAACAACACGTGGCGCATGTTGCTCACGCGACGTAATTAAAAAACTGTCTCCACTAAAACCACCCCTTTTTACGCGTATGAGTGACTCTGAACCCAACTTTCGGACGCCGACTGCGAGGAAGGGAGGTGCTGGAGTGTGCAACGGGCTGGGTGGCGGAAATTGGGCGACGCTCCTTTGAAAGCGTGACCCGAGAAGGGTCCTTTGATGACGATATTAGGCATCGTCGTCGCGACGAGGCGTCTCGATTTTTCATCAACCCGCAACAGCTGGTGGGCCAAATGTGCAGGAGTCGCCCGCTGTCGCGTCGATGGATGCTTGCCGCACCGAACGATAATATATAACTTCGTTAGAGTCCACAGTACCGTCAGTGGCACTGGCCGCTGCGTAGACGCTTATACAGGAGGCTGCATTAATTTTCCCCCACGCATCTGTCAACGTCCGATTGCGGATTCCTTTGAAACGAGGTCGCAGACAATGGGACATCGACGAGGGCGCGAAAACATATTCACCATAGTATGATCAATGCATACGTCTGACGCAAAAAAAAAGAAAACGCGCGAATGGTAACTGATGCACTGAAACAGAGTGTGACCATATTCGCACCGCGAACTCGTGGAAGCAGTACACTTTTCTGAGACACTTCAATTCGCCTATCAGTCAGTCCAAGGTTAAAATAAGCAAGGCAGTTTGATACATTTCAGAGAGAGTGATGAAACCGGTGTGAATTAAGGCGTTGATAACTGCACAATGTCAATAAACAGTGTCGAAGGGAGATAAAAAAAGTTGAAGGCCCTCGAGAGGGAGAGTGAGAGAAAGTGAGATAGGGATGATTACTCTGTAGGCTAGAATGTTACCCAGGGGACATATATTTATTTCTAGCTTGCTTTTTACAGCACTTTAATCCCAGGAATTGATACTCATTTTAAGCAAATCCCGCTGCGGGGCGAACGCGATTCCGTGAACTATAATATGCTCAAACTTTTCGCAGGAGCCACGAGCTGCGTACAACGAACAAAGGAAACGCCAACAACTGCGTTATGACAAGCGAAGCCAGCCGCAGTTCACGTGCAGGCTTTGCATGCGTACGAGCTGCGACCAAGGAGCCAGAGTGCATGATAGAGGAATAAAACGAAATTGGAGACCAGTGGCTCGCGAGAGACTGCTTTCACACTCGTGCATCTGCATTCGCTTTATAGGTTACACAGTCGACACCAACGACAACGCCACTCGACGCCGGAACGAAGGCCTAAGGGCAGTGCTCTTAAAATATAAGACACCCCCGTTGACACCGCAGCGTCGTGAAATATAATTCGTCGTGCTTGGTGCTCTTGCGTCGTAGGTTACCCCAATCGCGCGTCATGAGGACTAAATCATACCCCTCGCAAACCAGGCGTCAATCGAGCATCGCGTACTCAGCTGCACAAAACCAGATGTAGCAGTTCATCTTGGAGCTCAAGCAAGACTTCTAAAACCAGCGCTTCGCGAATAGCAGGGCCAGCGTGCATTAACTACCCACGTGAATGTATTGTGTTCCTGTGTAACGTAGCACTCCTATCACTGAAAAAAAAAATGCTCACACGTTTAACGTTGTTTCCTACCGATCTATCTCTACGTGCCTGTAGCGCAATACGCAACAGAATAGATGAGGCCACCAAAAGGTTGGTGAACAGATAAAAAATGAACGTGGAAGCTTCATCGCCGACGTCGCACTTGCTGTCGCAAACTCTTGTTTGGAGTGTCGGTTCGGGGGTGTCGCGAACGCTGTCACACACACGCACAGTGTGCAACTTGTATGACACAGGAGTGCTCTCGGAATATTAATTGCGTTACCTGCTTGAAAGAAACCTCGAGCATACATCAAGTTGCCACACATCTCCGACAACGTGAAGGGGAAAAAAGTAACTCGTACAAAAGAGCTAGTTTCGTTGGAGCGCTTGCAAATTTAATAGACCGGGCACGAAGAAAAGGGGAAGGGTAAACAACCGGGGCTTTTTGTGGGAATGAAGCACTCGGCACAAAGCGATATGGCCGCGAAAACTAAAAAGTAGAACAGCGCACTTTTTTTTTATTTATGGGGTCAACGGAAGGATGAAGCGGGACGAACACACAAAACTGTGAACGCCGTGCCAAAAAGGCAGAACAATAAGGATAAAAGGATGAACGAAGAAGAAACTAGAGTAATACTTCATAGTGGCGATGTCCATAGAAGCGGTGGGCGCGAGCGTCGACAAATGGCTTCGTGGAAAGGCCTCACCGCGTGTAGGAAGCCAGCTATTATCGTAATCTTGATGCTCTCTTGTCGCTCCCTCTGGTGGCCCAGATCCGCAATAAAAGATTACAGAACAAGAGAATGAGTGCGCTGTTTGGGACGGGAGCAGCGGCGAAGGGTCGAACAACAAGGGGAATGTGACCATTCCTCTCACCATAGGGACGAAAGGGATGGTCGCTTGAAACGAACCAAATAAAAGCGAGTAGAAAGATGAAAAGAAAAATAGCGTGCAAGAAAGGCGAGAATCGTGCCCGAGGGCGAGCGATGATGTATCGCGTGTCGTGTCGTTGTGGTGCAGGGGGGATATTTTATAGGGGACAGGTTCCCCATCGGAAACTGCCGCTGTTTTGCTCTCTCTTTCCCGTCTCAACTTCGCACACCACCCTTGCCGTCCCGTGGTCTTCGCGCCAGACTCTGACGCTGCACGCGGGCTGCGTGTAGGAGCTCTGCCGCTTTCTCTGGTGCCGTACATCCCGTTCGGGCAACCTGTACACGTGTCATTACGAACTAGATCAGTGCATTACGGGGCAGGGGTTTAAGGGAACGTTAAAGTTAAGAAATAAATCAGCTCACAGCAACTGATTGCTTGAGAACTCGTTTGTCGTTGATTTTGTCATTGGGTGTGGAAGTTCCGGCAGGCTTGGGGCTCATGAGCATTGAACACGAGCACTCGATCTTTATCTTCGAACGCTCCCTGTCAATTATTCTTCCTCCTCCACTCTTTAACAACATTACTACATTATTTGGTATTGTAGATATCTTTCTTCCATGTTCACCACGATACTTTAGAACAAGTTTATATTAACAAACCATGAAAGTCACTGTTTCACTTTTGATTCAGTTTCAGATTTACCGCATCGCACTCAGGTGTGACTTCACAATTTTGAAAAATAACTTTTTTTCGCAAGTAGGCTGCACTGCTTCAGTAGAAGTTACATCTACTATCATTATTAGGTCTTTGACTCTCTTAGAGCGCAATGCAAAATACTTTTTATGCATGAAGAATTAAGCAGCTTAGAAAGACGCTATCTAAATAATTGAAGTCAAGGTGAATAGAAGTGATAACCTAGACCACTTTTTTTTGCTCGTGTTCTGATTTGGAAATTGTCTACGAGGAGCAAGAGTGGTTGGTGCTTTCCGTACTGTGAAAACTTAAATTATTTCTACGAAAAAATACTGCCTCTTCTTTGAGGCGTTTCTTAAGGCCACGTACGTCATGCTGTTACGACTATGCTAAGGTGGATACGTCATACCTCGATGCGTATGCCACAGCAGTGCACTCAAAGCAAATGGACAGCCCGTTTAATCGTTTTTTGTCTTGTTTTAGTCGGCGTTGCCTTGTTCCCGTCGCTCATGAAAGCAAGTTGCGAGGTTCAAAGAGTGTTGTGCTAACGTACTTCTCGAATATTTCTTTCGGCGCAGAATGTGTGCTGCAGCTCTACTGTTCTTCTGCATTTGAAACTCTTCATCTTGAAGATGCAGTATTGTGAACCACACTTTTTCGCAGCCTTATAATTCAACTGCATTATTGATTTAACATGCATTTACCATGCTATACTGTTTGGTGCACGTTGGTAGTGGTTTTTTCCTCCTAGAACAAGTATGACAACATGTCGAGACATATTTCTGCAGCATGAAGTTTTCATTTTTTTTAAAAATCAGTGAGCAAGGAAATGCAGGTGCTACAAAATTACAGCTGAAGATTCACCATCGGCTCAACTTTAGTTGTCTATATGTGTATACTACGCGAGTAATGCAGGGCCTGTGTTGTTCATAACTTGAAGCAGTGTTTTGTGGAAACGTTTATCGGGTATCCACCAATAATTCATTGCTCGATCGATAGGTGTAGATGCATAATGGGTCATTTTTTAGGTTCTTGTACACCAGTCCTTATATCACGCTAAAAACCACTCAAACAAGTTTTCTCACCTCGAATGACAATCCCAGACTTCTACACGTGCAGCCAAAATACTTTCGCAATATTTAGAGCCCGAGACTGTGAGTAGTAGCAGTAACTCTTAATTCATATTAAAGTGCCGAGTCACATAAATATAAGTACCAGTACCACGACGTTTAGAGCATACATCGTATGAAAGCCCTATAAGGGTCACTGCTTGAAGTGACACTTATAGTGACACCTATAGGGTTATAACTGAAAGGTCCAAGGAATAATTTAAGGCTTGCCGTTGTCTTTCTACGGTGAGTGCTCTCGCAAGCCAGGGAAGGCGTCTGTGTAGTGCGCTGAACACCGCCAAAAGGTCGTGCCGGTAGCAGCGTCGAAAGCAACCGCAAGAGCAGCAACGTCTGTGGAAGCAGTCTCTCCCCGGTAAAATAGGTGGCCTCCCCCTCCCACCTTATTTGTGGGAATGGCCGCAGCGGCGGCCGCCATATTCGCTGCTGTTTCTGTCGTGGCGCCCTTTGTCTTCGACACTGACACCAGAAGCCCACCACGTTCGAGCTTCGAAGGCAGCCGGAGCGGCCTCGTAGGCTGTGGTGCGGACGTTGTCGATTCGTTCGCAACGGTTCCGAATTGCCTTCTTCTGGCGACGCACACAACGACGAATGGTCTTCGACCTGAGCCCAATTAGACTGTCGACGAAACCTGCTCGCACAGGCTGCGTTGAGGGAGAAACCTCTACAATGTAAAGAGAGAGAGAAGGAAAGAGAAGCAAACTGGAGCGGATAATTTGGGGCTTTCTCGGAAATGAACGCCGTTGCTGGAATTCTGAGCTGCCGCGGCCGTTGTGTTTGTGCCGCTCGCGGAACTGGCTTTTCAAGAGTAAGTTTAGAAGCGTGCCTCGCTGCGAGATGGTCGTCATTAATCGGCGCAAAGAGCTCAAAAGGTTCCCTGGTTTTTTCCTGGCTATTTTATGTCAGCATGGCTGAGCTCAGCTGATGGAGATGGCCGAGTGCTAGCGTGGCAGTTACGAGATTGATGTAAATAGTGCAGCGGGTCTGGTGTTTTTTGTTATGGTTGCAGGTAGGGACTGTAATCATAAAATAGACGTGTTCAAACTTTCTAACTTGCGACCATGGGCTTGCCGCTCCTATTATTAAAGGAAAGTCTGCGAGGACAGACGTACGCAGTGTGCAGTAGTTATGTAGGTGAAAAATAAATAAACGCCGTATTGAATTAATGTGGCGAGCTCATCGCAAAATTTATTGTCTCTTGCACCTATATGCGTTAAAATATTTAGATGTGGAACATAAGCCTTACAGCATCCCTAATAATTCAAGTAATTAAGCTGCCAACGTTTTTTCGGTTTATTGTAAAATACTACGCTTCATTCCTTCTAAAAAATTAACATACTATGAGAGAACTTGACATTTCCCAATACGTGCTGCTAATAAGTAAGGAGATTAAAATTCGAAACACATTTTATAAGCCAAATGGCAGTATTTTGTCCCACGAGAAACAATATTTAACATATTGTTATTTTACTGCTTAGCAGCTTCAATGTTATCATTTGGGAAGACATCAATGCATTATTTTTAGATTTGGCAAAGTGACAATCTTAAGATAGTGACACCACATTAACATTTTACTACTTTGCATTGACATGGGCACGAAATGTTTTTGGTCAAGTAGTATTAGCAGCACTAGAGTTCTTCGTGGCTTCGTTTGAAATTAGGGTAATGTATGGTTGCCTTAATGTTATAAAGATTTTTTTTTTCATCTCATGGCACTCCTAGAACGTTTTATGGGAGATGAGGCTGTTGGTCAAGTTGTTTCTGCGGTCGAAATTTGGAGCAATAGGTAAAAGAAGCTTTTTTATATTAGCAGGCTATGCATTACATTGCTTTGTCTTTACGGCATCGTCAGTGTACGTTCGTTATTGCATTTTCTAGATGACTACCACGGGAAGTGTAATAATACAACAAGCACTTACTTCTGATATTCTTTGAAAACCATTAGCTTGAGGTTTCAATTCTTCAATGATTTAAGTAGAACTTCACGCTTCAAAATTAATCTTAAAATACACAGTCGTCGCCGATCCTCAAGTGAAAATGTAAACAATGCGATTGCAGCCGCATACATTCTGCCGTGCCTCGTCGAGATTAAATATTATCACATATGCAATACTACTGCTTTTGAAATTATCAATTTTCCTTTCACGTGCGCACTGTTGTTGTGGAAGCCGATGACGTTAGCTACTTACTTTACGAGGGCATACGTTACTCCCCTGCGGTATGACAGCGATCGCACATATGCAATTGGATGACTGTGTGTACTCCTCATCATTTCATATTCTATAATGATATGCATAGAACGTTGTACCAATCTGCGAAGCAGCCATTTCTGCTTTTTATTTTGTTGCTGTAAACCACTGAGTCGGTGGCTTTTCTTAGTGAAAGTATAAGTATGTAAACACGTGACAAAAAAATTGTGTAAAGGAGGCTTCACCGTGCATATAACCACTATGAGGAGAAGTGCACAGTGAACAGGAGGGGGTGGATTCTTGAAGAGGATTCGCATGCATGAGATGAAGGTTTCTCAGTGCCCCTGACAGGCAAGTCTGCGGGAGTCCTTACGGCATAATATATTAGGGCACTCAGATATATGGGAAGAGGGAAGAAAAAAAAAAAGGAGGGAGGTGAACCAGGCGCTCGGTGCGAGTCTAATTGGTTCCCGATGATGGGACTGTCGTTAACCTGTATACGAAAAATAAAGACACTTTGCTGTAGTAACTTGGTAGAGGATGAAGGTTTCTCAGCGTCCCTGACAGGCAAGTCTGCGGGAGTCCTTATGGCATAATATATTAGGGCACTCAGATATATGGGAAGAGGGAAGGGAAAAAAGGGAGGGAGGTGAACCAGGCGCTCGGTGCGAGTCTAATTGGTTCCCGATGATGGCACTGTCGTTAACCTGTATACGAAAAATAAAGACACTTTGCTGTAGTCACTTGGTAGAGTATATTTAGCTGTTAGTGTTGATGTCCCTTAACCAACCTATTATTAATGAAACACCATGAGACAAGAGCTCCGGAAATTTCTAGCACCTGCGTGCCCCTAAATCTAAGCACACGGACCTCAAGCTATTTTGCCTCCATCGTAAATGCAGCCGTTGCTGCTGGGATTCGATCCCATGACCTGCGAGTCAGGAGTTGAGTGACTTACTCACTTGAACACTATGGCAGATGTTTCGTTGGGTGCTCTGGAAAACGAAGGCGTAAAATTTTTAATTTTTGTCACAGGGCATCGGGAACGTACAGTTTGGTTTTCCAGGTGATTAAATACAAAGAAACAAACAAAGAAACAAACAAACACAAACTACGTCGATTGAAGAAGTTGCATGATATAGTGACAACAGGCGCGATAGAGACACCTCTTGCAGATGAAAAATTATGCGCGGCGGGTTCATGTGCAGATAGTTTGACTTTCTTAAATGTTACCAGGTACACATGAACACAGAACAACTGTGTACCCTTTTCAACCCTTGTTTACCCACCACTGTACTAGATAGGAAAGCCGTTCTACTAGACTAGCCTCCCTGTCTCTTCCTTTTATTTATTTCCCCCTCTCTCTGTCACACACTACCAGATGCAATCTTTGTTACAATAAACTCGAATGAAGAAGAGTTGTTTGATATGACTTTGTTGTAGACAAGGGTAAGGCATGCCAACAACCCAAATTGCATTTGTGATGACTTTTTTCTTTTACTTGTGTCCTTGTACGAATGCCTAAGTACGTTTTTGATAAAGCTTTGTATTTCAGTAATAAACAGATTAGGCCCGGACCCACTGTATAAAATACACGAAATTTGCATATGATGGCACTATGCTGCTTACAGTGAAATCCGTAGCTGAGGACCTTGCAGTCCACCGTTACCACCGTGAACTCTGCCTCCAGTCAACAAACACAGAGACTGATTGCGCTTTGTGGCTTCAAAGTGATTTGTTAGAGCGTCATACCTGTTTTTGAGTCGAAGAACATAGATGCTCGTTGAATCCGAATTATGATTGAGCTTACATTTCTCGAATGAAAGGCATGGTACTAAATTTAGTGGCTGGAGTCTCGTTGTGGTTTCGTCGGTCTCAACACGAATCATAAGGGTGATACTTTCACAGATAGGGGCATCCAGGCACTTCAACTTGTAATGACTAAGTTGGACGCTATAAAGATAACTCACTTGAATTGCGGTCAATAGCTACGGCCGAAGTGACCAACTCCGGGCTTCCTAGAAAGACCATGGCTTAGCCTGGCCGTAAACGTGGACGAAGCTCGCACTATAGCCTCTATAAAAATGGGTGAACATTCTTCGGGACCTCAATAAAGTTTACTACCGACATGATCGTTAGTATAATGACATAAGTATGAAGTTTGCCAAGTGGGTCTAAGTGATACCTACATAACCGGATGCTGACCAACCTGCCGACTGACCGAAACTGCTCAAGTGCCGCCTACATACCAGGAATCAGATATGCAGGCAGTACTTTCAGGCAGTCTGCATTGTTGGCGGCAGACCCATTTTTTCTCTTCCGCTGCAGTAGAACATTGCTCCACTGCCTTGGGAGAAGGTGGCATATACGAATGCCCATCGTTATCGTATTTCACCTAAGAGTGATTTTTTTGGGACGGAATAAACCATGAAATTTCTGTCGCAAAATGACCCTCAATAAAACGCCTAGTGTACCTTCTCTGAGGCGACATTAAACCAGCTACACACAGTAGCATCTTTCATTACAAACTGATTGCAACGTGGCCACGCCTCTCACTTACGGCGAAAAATAAGCCTGTGTTATTATGGGCTTTAAAAAGCACCTACTTTATTGAGCTGTTGAAACTTGCTGGCACAAGCTTCTTTTGTAGCTTGCGCGTTGCAGTCAGGTTGTGCGTAAAGAGTACTCCATCATTTCTTCTTCGGGTCTATTTTTTCTTCTTCTTGGGTACCAAGTCGATGATGGGTAGCAAGTCGTACATATGTCTAGTTGTCGTTATGCCCTTCCTACTTCTGCTTTCTTTTCCCCTATCTTTTTCTTATCCGAATAACTATGTTGTGGAACGTGCCATAATATGTCTTGAATAGGAAGCGGACGTTAAAGTTGAAGCGGTATGAGCATTGGGACACAAGAAGAAGAAGAAGCACGAGAGCCGGGGCAGGAAAGTAAAAAAGGATGATGTTGAAAATAAAGCAGAATAAGATGGACGCCACTTCCATACTGACGCTATAATACTGTTCCGTTCTTTTAAGTAGGAACACTACAAATGTTATGTTGTATAGCTAAAACAACCGTATATGGTAATCATAGACAACGAGTCATGCAACGTTGCTTGTCTTGTTGGCATTAAAGGGGATGCCAAGGACGAAAGGCTGTTTAACTATTCTGTATTCTGTATACCTCACTGGCTTTAGCTGTTAATGACAATATATGTTTGCACAGATATTTTGAGTGGTGTGATAACGCCGTCGAGCCACCTTTGTGCGTAACGGTGTCGTTCCCTGAACTATTACGTTCCTGAAAATAGTTCTTTTTTAATCCTTGCTGGAAACTGCCGTAAAGGCGAACACAGCAACCAATCGGAAGCATAGCCAATCGGAGCCTTAGACGCAACCTTCATTCGACGCTTTAGTATTGAGAGCTCAACCAAAACTAAACCTTCTCCACTACAGCGCGCTTATTGAGCCATGTCACAGAACGGACAACGAATTGCGTAAGCAGTAGCAGTGTTATTGGTTTTTCAAGGAAGAAAATTTAATTTCCGGTAAACTGAAAGGGCTTTTGAGCAGGCTGCTCAGACAGGTTCCCACCCAGGTTTGCGTTAGAGCTAACGCATGTTGCGTTGGACAGGATGCACGAAGAACAGAACAGAAAATTGTAAGTTATTTTAATAAAGACGCTGACAAGCCTCATTTCATAATAAAAACACACGCAAAATAACAAGTGGCATAAAGACGTGATTTCTGACAAAAAAGTTTACATTTACCATCATAATTTTCTTTGAGACCCTCTACAGTAATCTGGCATCTGTTCCCTTTTTACCCAGACCAGACAGATCAATCTGCGATGTAGCCGTTCTCGCCATTTGCTGAGAAATGTATATGTTGGTTACAGAACCGTGGTGATGTCTCTTTTTACATTGACGACATACTGAACAGGAAGGGCTATTCAATTTATCTGCCACGATAGACCAATTACTACGTTACTCGGTTTATGACTCGAAGGTCACGGGTTCGATCTCCGCCATGGCGGTTGCATTTCAATGGAGGTGAAATGGCGGAGGCCCGTATACTGTGCGATGTCAGTGCAAGTTCAGCTACTTCACATGGTCGAAATTTCACAACAGCGTCTTTCATAATCGTAACCTGGTTTGGGATGTACAATTTCAGATATCATCGTTATTTATTTTGCTGGCCATGAGACGCTGCTGAAATACCATGAATGGGAGTAGTTCTCATGCAAAATTTTTAAAAAAGCTGCTCAACGTACCTTGCTGCAGAGGATTCCCAAGAACAGGATTAAGTGTAAGACACCAATAACAAGTCTCTTTCTCTTTTTTTTTGCTAACGTGAAATTCAAATATGAAGGATGTGTGTGAAGTGTTTGAACGACGCATCATTTGAGTCCATACTTTCACTTTCGGAGTTGTTTTCTGAACTATGTGCAAAGAAGACGCAAGGAAAAGTCAAGAAGAGAGAGAGAGTCAAAGTTCATTCAGAGTTGTTGCTCTTACTATTGCACAAATCGAATTGTGATTGAAGACTTGCGTCTGTCTAACGCAGTGACACACATTGAGGAAGCTACGAAAATATTTTCGCAATAATTGTAACGTATGGATGGCGTTCTGAGAACAAAAAGAGGCAGTCCGCACAAACCTGCCGGCATAAAGGGCCTTCCATTCTACTGTGCGCATATACGCGAAGATAACAATTACCATTTTATTGTCTCCTTGAGAAGACAGTGAACAGCGTCTGCACTGCCGACGCACGCATTTCCTAACACATTGCAGATTTTGTGGCAATGTTCTGACTTGTTCCTAAACCATGAGCCTTCAGACTGGTCTGCCTCTTTCAACACACTGGAGTCCATGTCTGCTTCGAATCGTAACCGGACGTTGAGTGTCACAATTGGTGGGGCGTGAAATGTCAGGACAGAAAGATATTAGCCAAATAATATGACAAACGGATACGTAACAAGGCGTACGACACGCATAAAGAAAATTTCTCGAAGTGAAACGCATCGCCAACTCGGAAGTGGCAAACGCGTTCGGCGGTCTTCTCAAGAAGCATTTACGACTTTTCACCGCTTCCGGTCGAAGGAAGAGGCAAGCCGCGGTTGCTTCTTTGTGTCTAACGGCTCGCGACGTTCTTGCAAATGTTTCCCCTCTTGGTCGTCCCGCTGTGCCAGTTCTGGCCACCAGTCACATTTTTTTAAGCCCAGAGAAAGACTCGAACGTCGGTTTCGACAACATTTTACTGTGGCCTCCCGCTGTAGACGGCTGTGGTTGGCACCCATGGAGAAGGAAAAAAAGAGACGTACTCTTCGGGGTCCCTGAATCAAAAGGAAACAAGAGCATCACGCACCAGTGAACTCGCAAAAGAGAAGCGAGCGTGCGTGTATCGGCGATATAATTTTGGCGCGAAGGAGGGAGAACCGACAAGGCCTGCAGCTTATTCAAGATGTCGAGGCTAGAGGGAGGAAATAAGAAAAAGTTCATTTTGTACCCTAATTCATTATTTTTTTGCTTCGTGGGGGCGCGTGTAAGGTTTTCGCAAGGGCCTCAACTGAATGACAAGTTCCTGCAAAGCTGCAATAGAAAGAAAACAAAGAAATACATCTCGAAACCTCCCCTTTCGCTTTCTTTGACTTTCTTTATTTGTATATTTTCTGCGGAAGCTCAGTTTTAATTTGTCTTCATTTCTGGTGTAAGCTCATTGTTACCTTTTCTCATATGCTTGAGTTTCGTGAGGTAACAAAAAAAAACAGAAGGAGAAGAAGAAGAAAGATTTGTCTAGTTTTCCTCCGTTCATCTGAAATGCAAGCTCTGCTGTCTAACCTTGCATTGCTTCAGTATTCTTTCACGTTTACTTCACTTTTGTGTTTCAGCTTGCAATTCGCGATTGAGACAAACGCTCCAATCATTTTTTTTCTACTTCATTCTCGCCTTTCGAGCTAGACTGTCGCCGTAAGTTGGTACGTCATTCTTCCTCGACCTTCGCCTTCCTCCCTCTCTATTCGACGCATTTTTCCTTTCGTTTCTTACATTGCTCACTGCGAAACAATCTTCGCAAAATCCTCTCCCTCTGCATTTCTTTTTTTTCTCTCCGTTCATTTTAATCTCCATTTCTCGATCATGACAAACGCGGCTAGATTTTGGGCGTACGAATATCAAAGATGGAAATGGTCTCCTCTGCCTATTCGAAAATTTCCTCCATCACTACTTCATCCTCCTGAAACGTGGTTTTGGTCTCACGGCTTTTGCTTTTTATTTTTCTCCCGTATTCGCTAGTCGTGTTGTTTACTTCTTCGTGATCCTCTTTCATTCGCAGTCACTTGTCTTCTCTTCGGTCCGCGGAGTCTTCTTGCACGTGTCGCGCCATGTTCTCACCGAAAGCGTTCGGGTGGCTAGAGTTCTCATCCTCTCTCTCACACACCTACTTGCCTTCTTTGAGCATAGCCTCGCGCGGTTTCCCTACATTCTTTCAGCCACCCGATTGTGGTTTAAAGCTTCCTGCAGAAAACGACCGCTACCGTTTCACAGGAACAGAAACTTGCAAAAAAAAAGAGGACGAGAAACGAGAGAGCTTGTGAGTGAGCCGAGCATTGTGTCTCTCGTGGTCCATATTTTATTCTATATTCCTTTCGCGCTGCTCGTGCTGTTAGGCCGTATTCCGGGGCCTGTTTCCAATCTGCTGCAAACGGACGGAAGAAAAATGGATAAAACTCGGGGCACGGGCGCCTTCCCCAAAAAAGCGAATGCCGCCACGTCGCATGCTTCTGAGGATGAGGGCGCGTACGCCTCCGCCCGTTTCGCGCGACGATGGTGAGAGGAGCCGTAGGGAGAGCAATGGAAAGGGGGGGGGGGCTCGCTGGAAATGTAAGAACATAAAGTTGGTAGAGAGGAGGAAAGGGGAGTGAGTGGTCCGCAGGGATATGTTATATAGCGCGATATTGCGCTGGAAGAGGCCTCACTCGCCGCTCCAGCACGAGTTACGAACCAAAAAAAGGGGCAGAAAGAGGGTCATGTACGGGGTGGAATACAACTAACGGCATCGCCCTAGCGATTTGAAGCGGCGAGTCGAGCGGGAGAAGGGAAGGAAAGAAAGATGAATAGAGAAGAAGCCGAACAGAGAAGCCAGCAACGGAATAGAGGAGAAAAAGAACCGCAGAAAGTGTCGGTCGTTGAAAGAAAGATACCGCGCGGGCGTTGGGCCGTGAAGAATGAACGCGCTAGCGTGCTCGGGAGAGCTGGCGTTCGCGGGGAAGAAATTCGGTGGGAGGGTGCTGACGTTGCGCGCGAGAAATTCGGCGGAGGAAAGAAGGAAGGAGAGTGTGATAGAAGACGGGGCCCCTCGCGACGACCTTCGAATGGTCTCCTTCCCTTCTAAGGGCGTCGAAGATGTTCGGCTTGGATGGTTTGCATCGCCGCCATCGTATGATCCGCCCTTCTCGTTCCTTTCATTGGCGTTTCTGACGATGAGAACTACGACGGCGACGACGTCAAGGACCCCACCGCCTTTGCAGCCGTGTATGTACAGCAACGGCTTCCTTTCTCAGGCACCCTTTAAACGCGCGTGAGCAGCCGCCGGCTCCTTCCTTACGATCCCTCCGACGTCCGTCCCACTCCACGTCTTGCGCGTGTTCCACAGTTGCGCTTTTGGGTAACACTCTTCCCTGAGCATTTTGTGGGCCTGCTTCCCCGTATTTTATCGAGCACCACCAGGCCATCTATTTGTCGCGGTCAGACTGCCCTCTCTTGTGTCGCTCTTGCTCCTCGCTTTGATGGTGGCCTACGTTTCCCCGAATGAGATAAGCGCTGAGTCGAGGCAGCGAAAAAAGGAAGGAGCCCATTCGCGGTCGACTTCTTCCACTTCTGTCTTTCCCGTAACGTCTAATTTACGGCGTAACGTAAAGAAACAATACCGTTTCGCGAGTAGCCTGTTGTAGAAGGCGTGGCTTCCCTGAGACGAGGTAGGGATGAAAGAGTGTTGCGCGAAGTGCTGGAAATGGAAGAGCGGTGCCAGCGACAGACGGTATGCGACGATTGACCTCATTGCTTTTCACACTGGGCATCTCCGTGGAATGCAAAGTCGTATTAAACGCGTAAAAGAAAAGAAAAAGGAGTCTAATCTAGGCAGGCACAGCAATACCTGCGATTTATTGGAATGAGAATGGGTGTGTAGCTCGCTGTTGCTTGGTGCCCTAGCCAAAACATCGTATACGTATATTTTGAGGAAAAGTATGAACAGCGGAAAGGTCACATGCATTAACCCGGGGATGATGCACGAGACAAAGGTTTGGCTCAGAGACAGATGGTAGACGATTTGTCCTCTGCCCACTGTCGCAATAAGGATAAGAAGTGTAGATGTGTGGGATCGTTTTCTTTGTAAGAAACAATAATAATGAGAACGAACTGACCATTGTAATTAGTTCAGAATAATATTCTGTCGCATTTAGGTAGTTCATAATTAGTGATGCACATTTCAGGGTCCGAGACAGTACATATAATGATAAACCAACAGGTGAGGTTTTAATGACAATCCCGCTGTGTTGATAGCGTAGTCACGATAGCGACAGTGCTGCACAATGCGTTCTCATATTGGGATATATGCAAATGTGTCCTATGAACACTCAGGTTAGTTTGAAAGCATAGCGATGCTTAAGCCTGGCCTCGTGCGTACAGTTTGCAGCACTTTTAGCTATACCATGTGAGCGAAGACCACACGCAGTATGAGTGTCTTACAACGGTGATAACCTGCAAGACGGGCCGTAGTACGCGTACGCGCACAAAGCAAGAATGTGTGGCGCTGATGTAAGGCACCTTAAGGCGATGGAGCACCATTGTAGGGCATTGATACTGCATGCAGTCGATGCTCGCACGATATAGTTAAAAATGCTGGAGGCTTACAGCGCATTTTCGGATATTTTTCTTGTGGCACTGTTTCGAGGATCGATTTTCATGGCTGTTTCTTTTTTCTTTTGGAAAATACCTAAGTGACCTACATTCTTTATATTTAAACACTATCGTGCACGTCAAATATCATATGATGGCGATAGTGAATTGAGCCTGCGCACTGCCTCTTCGAGATCTGAACCTGTGCTACACCAATAACGTAGTGGCAAGCTTTATACACGTTGATAGTCTGCATACTACGGGTTATAGCTGCATAACTCTGTGTGGAATATTTTTGATGCAATAAATTGGAGTGAGGTTTCTACTGAATTAAAAAAAAAGGAATTGGTAGGCTTTGGGAAAGGGGAGAAGGAAACAACTCAACCACTTCATTATACTTGCTAAGAGAAGAGCATAAAACTCAAAAGATAACTTCTCAGCGAAGTTGCATTGGACGAGACATACACTTGAAACATTGCACTTTATACTCGAAAAACGTGGCGTAAAGTTACGAGCTAGAAAAAAATGGGGGACTGAAAGAACGCTAAAAAATTAATGGTGTTCTTGCTGTCCATTTTGTTTTTCTTGTTCGTAACATTGCGCCATGCGTAACAACCACCCCAGTGAAACGTGTTGTTCATCAAACACGTTTGTGATCGTTTGTGATGAAGCACTTCAAGCAGTGTCAACATGGTACCCATGTAGGTGGCAACAGGCAGTGAGTACAGGCTAATACCACGGCTTCAGTTTCTAGGTGAGTGACAACTGCTTGCATTGGCGGTGATTTTCGAGCATGTCAGCGAACACGCATACCCAAGAGAACCGCTATAATTTGTGCTTGACGCACTGTGTTGCACCTGCAATATTGGCTGCTGAGAACTTAGTGAAATTCTCGAGACCAATTATATATATTGGATGACATAGAGTGAAGACAGGAATAGCTGCTTTTGATTCGTTAAAAAACAGAGTAAAGATTTGGTAGAGGATAGAGCTATGGTGAGTAATGATTCCGTAGACTCTTTTACATAACTGATCTCAAGTTTATTGTGACCTGATGTTGATGGAACGATGACACCACCTGGAAAGCTGGTTATAGGTCTAAAGGATATCTGTTTTTCACATAAGAATTATTAATGAGTTCATGCACGAGTACACTTTTTTTGTATGACGCTATCAATTACACACGCAAGCCGGATAATTAGAGCCAGGTTACGCGCTAAATTTCAGTAATGGTAGCTTGTTTTAAAGCGAAAGTTGTTAGAAGATCACTTTTCGGGTCACGCGCAGTCGTTGTTGTCCTCCTCCTCTGCCGCCGTCGGTGTCCGCAACCACATCAAGCGAAAATTGAAAAAAAAAAACACTGCACCAATGACACAGTGGGGCTTGAGCCTGGGTCCGCTTGGTGCCAGCCCAAAATTCTATTACTGAGTTACGCCGTGTTTTGCTTTATTGCTTTTTTGACTACAGGTCAAGTTAATCTGACAATCACACATCACATGGGTTTCAGGTGTGTTAACGAAACAAAAAAAGATATTACACCTTCAACACAGTTGGTAGTCTCATACACATCTCTCACTTTGATAACAGCTTCCACGAAACACTCATGAACAGATAGAATTCTTACATCACAGTGTCTGTACGATAGCATACCACGCCAAACCGAAAGAAGACCAAGTAATAAAATAAAGTCCAAATGTTGCACAGAACTACTTCAAGGCAAAAAAAAAAACGGATTCCATGTGGAGTAAGAGGTAAATATTTTTTTAAAGTCCTCTGTAAATGTCCCAAAAGAAAATCTCATTCTTACAATCACTAAATACATGTTCGATAGTCTCATGTTTGTTACACAGGAGACCGCTATTTCCCCATGGTACATACATCCCTCTCTCTTCAAGCCACGTTTTCACTGGCAATTGTTCCCGTTTGAAACTTGAAAAAGAAAGTTTTAACATTAGGTGGCGTCCACATGTTTTTCACTCGCTTTAGTACGTCTTGTCCATATGATTTTTCATACTTTGAACGGTAAAGGGGCACAGAAAAAACACACTGTATTAAGTCTTTCATAAGGCACTTTCTTTTCACTTCAGTTAGGTAATCTAAAACTTGCCCTTATGAAACGATATGAGAACACAACTTCGTGCAAGAACGGCGACAAGGTGTGTCATTCTCCCCTGTCTGAAGATACAAAGAAGTCAGTCATGTGGTGTAATAGCGTTGTTTGAAAGAAAGAAGATAAACAAGCGTCTCTATGGTCTCTTATTAGCATGAAACGTGGTATTACTTGGTTAAGAAACAGATGGCTCAAAGGCAGCCCTCTTTGCTTAACACGACGAAACATGTTCGTTCTAAATGTTCGCTCCCATGTACAGTTCCAGATGAACGTGGCAAATATCCTGCGGATTTTATGAATGTTTTTACGCGTACAACTAAGTACATCTAAAAGGTACATAATTTTAGCAAACAGAAACACGTAACATAAAGCTGACCGAGAAAAAATAGATAAGTCACGACCACCCCATACTTCGGCTGTCACGCGCAGTTCTTCCACCCTTTCATGCCGAAAAGATTCACTGTCTTGATACCCGTTCAATGGTACCCCTAGTTAACGTCTAGGTGCCATGAGCCACTGAATATTTCCAAAGGAACTGGGCGTGAGGTCCCAATTACCATGCCATAAACCAATGCTTTTTAAATGCGAAGCATTTCTTAGCGAACTTCGGCGACTTTGAGCGTATCAATCAATCAATCAATCTATCTATCTATCTATCTATCTATCTATCTATCTATCTATCTATCTATCTATCTATCTATCTATCTATCTATCTATCTATCTATCTATCTATCTATCTATCTATCTATCTATCTATCTATCTATCTATCTATCTATCTATCTATCTATCTATCTATCTATCTATCTATCTATCTATCTATCTATCTATCTATCTATCTATCTATCTATCTATCTATCTATCTATCTATCTATCTATCTATCTATCTATCTATCTATCTATCTATCTATCTATCTATCTATCTATCTATCTATCTATCTATCTATCTAGCCGCTTAAATTTGGGTGCTTTCGTGGTCACCCTTTACTTTGCATGAACCAAAATTACAATGAGAGGGTAAGATGGTTTGACGAATACGACGCGCTTGTCAAGACATGAATAATGTCACAATCCCGTCGCGTACGTCGTCAAACACTTCCCGCAAAATAGTGGCACATACCCACGGGTGGGTATGTGCCACTGGTATGTGGGTATGTGCCACAGGTGATAACACCTGGTATCTGCTCATGAACGACGGGAACAGACATGGGCAAATTTAACGCGCAAGTTTTAAGAAATACCGGAAGTTGGTAGCGTCGACCTGACGAGTTCCAGCTGGAATCGAACCCAAGCATTCTGGGTGCCAATGAAGCATTTTACCACAGAGCTACACCAGGTCTCGGAACTCTTTTTCAAATAGACGCTGATCTTCGTGAAACGTTAATACTGGTTTCAGTGCTGCCTGCCCAAGTTTATAAACATTATATATGTACTATTTTGATACAGCCGTCACGTCGGGTTAACGTCAGATGTGGTTAGCTGCCGTGCGCTGAAGTAGATTTATGTAGCAGTATCCAGGGCAACCATCTTCGCGAGCATCTTCGCGAGCATCAGCGCTCATATCAGCTTCTGGTGTTGCTAATACGCATGTTCCAGTTCGCATCGTTGCGCAAGTTCAAACAACCGGTTTTATAAACATCTGAAACTTTTCAGCATATGTCTTTGTGTGCGACATTTGTACATTAATTTAGCGTCATTTCATGACGTGTCACTCATAACCTCCTTGGTTTTAGAAAGGTTTAGCGAGCGTTGAGCCGCAGTGCCATGAATACTATGAACTTGTATATACCAAGAATGAACTCGAGGTGGTTAAAAATGGGAAGTAGATACGAAGCGCAAGCCGCAAGAAAGTAAAAGCCGAATTCTCCGCCTCTTATTTCCCATTAGCAGCCATTGGCATGTACATTGAGCACTATCTGACTGAAAAAGTTTGCTACGTCATACTCGCTGGGCGTAAGCTCCTTGGTTTTCGAAAGGTTTAGCGAGCGTTCGGCCGCAGTGCCATGAATACAGTGAACTAGTATATACCATGAACTCGAGGTGGTTAAAGCTGGGAAGTGGACCCGAAGCGCAAGCCGCAATAAAGTGTGCGAGTGCCACCTCTTGTTTAGTCCTTGGAATGTCCGCTGGATGGCGGTGCTTGTATATGATGATGATTGGTGGGGTTTAACGTCCCAAAACCACTATTTGATTATGAGAGATGCCGTAGTGGAGGGCTCCGCAAGTTTTGACCACCTGGGGTTATTTAACGTGCACCAAAATCTGAGTACATGGGCCTACAACATTTCCGCCTCCATCGGAAATGCAGCCGCAACAGCCGGGATTTGACCCCGCGACCTACGGGTCAGCAGCCGAGTACCATAGCCACTAGACCACCGTGGCGGGGTGGCGGTGCTTCTATATGGGGAATATATGATGAAAAGATGCGAGATGGTGGTACTTGGGGTGTTGAATAGATGGACGAACGGACACATAGACAGATGCATGGATGGACGCATGAACGGACGCAGGGGCGGCTGCATGGACGAACGCAGGGACGGACGCACGAACAGACGCACGCACGGACGGGCTGATGAACGCATGGACGGTCACACTGACGGACGCTAGGACGGACGGAAGCAAGAACGAATGGACGGACGAATTCTTCGCCCCACTCTCCATCATTCACTCCGTGGATATGCTGCCATTTTTTTTTTTGTCCGCTAGCCTATGTATTCTGGCGCCGCAGTCAGACTGGAAAACTCGACTGAACGGTGCCTATACGTGCTTGCATGTGACACCTTAGGCAAAGCGGTGCCAGACCCAGCGCCACAAGAAAGACAGTGCCCCCTCCAAATGAAAAAAAAAAAGGTGCGTCAAGTCTTCTAGCACCATGCCTTCCTTCGGTTTCAGTCACACTACCCTCGTTGTCGATATCGCGTGTTCAAAGCCCGTGACGGTACAGTTGTTGCTCGAGTCCTCCATGACCTCACCAAAGTCGCTCAACGATTGTCGAATGCTCTTATTGGAGACGGCAAAGTCAACCCAGTGAATTTTCACGGTGACGTCCTGTTGGATAGGATTGATGGTAGCACAGAAGCCACCCTTGACTTGGAGTCCACCCATTTTCAGTGAGATATCTTTGTTAGCCTTGCTTCGCATCTTCCCAGCCAGATGTGATTCATCTGGAAGGCTCCAATGCCAGTGATTATCTTGATGAGTCCCACGTTTTCTTACGGGGCTCGAAAGTCTTCCAACCAGAATGGTCGTTTTTTTCAAATCGCTATGCAAAAACACACACTATTCTATACTGTCACCCGAAGGCAATGTAGGCCACAAAAAGCGGTATTTCGATGGTGCAAAAGGAAACCTAACACCACGGCCAGCAGTGGCCACCAAAGCACCTCACACGAAGCGAGCCATCACACGTCCGTCTCCCACTGAAGCCGAAAGAGGAATCAACCACAGAGCTACACCAGTGCTTGTGACTTGTTGTCAAACTTTCCTTAGACATGCTTGATGTCGGGAAATCAATCGCGTTAATACGACTTATAAAGCATTTTACAACACGGAAAGAACAACTAGTCGTCGCACAATGCGAATAGCGTAACGAGTAGGCCGTCCAATGCTCCAAACCATCACAAAAGCTTGTTCTTGTTTCCCTATTAACTGTGGCGCATACCCACTTCAGCCATGATTCCTCATCATCGTCAGCCACTGGATGTGACAATTGGCACTAAATTCTTTGCAAGTGTATAGCGGATACTACACTTCTTAAAAGAATGACGAAAAATAGCATGGGGAATGCCGGCCTACTACTCAATAGTTTAATAATAATGCCCTAGTGGGTACCAAGCAAGTGTGCTTGCAGTAGTTACCCAATGAGTGTTTTGAAAAGGCTCTGAAAGGTCGCTCTTCTATCTTTCGCTGTGACTGTGCTGCGCCTACCAGGCAGACCTGGCGTTTTTTTCCCCAGACCAGCGTTTACCAACCATCTGTTAACATGAGAATATGTAAATACACATCTTTGTTGCTTAGCGAAATATTTATTCGACAAAGAGACACGACCGAGCATCCATTATACCTAAAGGGACACTAAAGGGAACTATTAAGTTGACTTTGATTGTTCAAATAGCAGTCCGGAAACCTCGTAGTGTTATTTTTGTGCTAAGGGAGGGTCTATTTTGAAATAAAATCGCGTTTCAGTGGTCCGCATCGGGTTAGCGCACTTCAAATTACCCGCCTCATGAAGCGGACTGACCGGACCGATTCACGTCACTGTTGCCGTGCGTAACGTTGCCCGGCCTTACAGCGCTAGTAGCAACAGACCGAAAGCAGCGGGAGCCACAGCAGCAACAGCGGTCATTGATCAATTTCCCGCCATTGGCTTCGAGATTGCATACTTTTTTTTTCGTTTCAACTGCACCCCGCTAGATGGTATCACCTGTCCCGTGTAACCACGCTAAAATTCAATTTTCGAGCCACTAGCGCGATTCAGCACACTAAAGTACGGCGGTTCTTTTTTCCATGAATCAATCAGAAACAAACATGCAGCATTTGAATGCGCCTCTTGATGTACGGAAAGTTATTTAGTGCACTTAGATCCATTAGTAGTGATTGATTGTAGGTGGTCCTTCTGATGTCATCGAGGTCATTTTAAAGATGTCCTACTGCGGCGCTCGTGCTCTTGTGCATTTACTTTAATTTATTAAGTAGGGCACTGTTATTGATAATTTTGTCGTTTCAGATGTTGTCATTCATTGAGCTTTCATTCTGACGTAAATTGTTTTTTGACTTTAGTGTCCCTTCAATATAAACAACCACGGCGTCGCTTGTATATATAATGCCAATGCGTCTTGACTTAGTGCGTCATCGAAAGTCATTTATGCAGCATAAAATGGCTTTTCTAAGCCGTTAACATAATGATAACGAAGTTGACCAGAGCGCATTAGCTAAACTAGATTAGAACTGAATCACAAGTTTTACTTGAGTTGCCTTTCCGCTAGATCATTACTTGTTTGTTTTCAAAGGCCCTCCTAAATCGCTTCTGGTTAGGGACCGATCATGTATAAAGGAGAAGGGTAAAAGATCGACGAAAGACAAACATTCAAGTTATCGAACACTGAGTCTGGTTGGGTATTGAGGAGATCAACTTCAGTTTACAGAAGCAGTATTCGGAAATCATTACTGGATATCAGAAGGCTGCGTGTTTCGCTTATTTAAAATTTGATAAAAGCTGTTTTCGTGGTCTGCACGCAAACATCGATGAGGTGCTTGTTGAAGCTGACATGACGTCCGCTGCTTGGCGTTAGTCTGAAGGTCACTGAATGCTTCCACAATATCTGTCTCTCGCGAGAACATCCCTTAATGGTTAGGTGTTTGGCCAAGCAGCAACCACTTACGAGGGCCATCAGTATGACAACACAACAGTGGAAACTCAAAAATGGTGACTCATTAAAAGGTTTGTAAACTAGGGTCCCACTCACCAAGCTTGAGCTCGTAAGCGCTGCTCATCATTGGGCGTACGTCTTCGCTAATGATATTTTGGAAACGGCTGGCTTATGCCCTTAGAATATGTGCTTTGCTGGGAACATGTTTTTTTACAAACAGAAAAAAACATTTATTTATCAAGAGTTGTTTATTAACAAGATAGCGTGTAAGAGCACGCTTTGCAGAAATTCGGGTATCGGCGTCATTGACTGTGACTGAAAATCATCTCTTGTTCATGACTGAAGAATTCAGAAGGGCATATATCAAATTAATGTAAAAAATCGTTGGTCCGAGTGAGAATCGAGACCAGGTTGTCTGGTTGGCAAGCAAACGTTCTACCACAGAGCCATCTTATTGCTTGAAAGGCCTTAAAAACACCATATGAATGTCCCGAAGAGGAAACAGTGTCGTTAACTCATGCCACATTGCATGGCAGAAGCATAGAATAGCACGAGGCGTGAACACACATAAATTGCGTAAAAAATGAAAAGTCCCCTAAATATAACGCACTTAAAAAAATTGGCAGATCCCACGTACAGTGGGAATCGATGATATGCGAAGCACGAATAATGAAATGTTGAGATGTCACTTTAAAATCAGCACAAAATTACGAGGTGGAGGTAAATGATGCCGTACATGGCTTTCGTGTCATGATTATCATGTTTGGATGTGTCATTTACCTTCGTCATTTATTCACGTCACGTTATACCAAATTTAGCATATGTGGAGCTAGCGAAACGGCTGCGAGCACGCTATGAGCGTAATATGTTGTAATGTTCTTACATGACACACGTATCGAAAGTGTCATATTTGCTCCAGTCATATATTTTGTCATCCATTGACGTCACGTAACACTGATTTGGGTATATGTGGAGCTAGCAAAACGGCCGCGAGCACATAATGCAGGGCCCAATATACTCCAATGTAGCGTTGACGCGCGCGCACGCTGGGCACAGCGACGCAACATTAGCAAAACGCGAGCACTCTATACAGTCTGACGCCAGGCGCGACCAGCATCAGTCGGCACGGCCCGAGGGCAACCGGCGTGAAATACGACATGCTGCATTTCGCGCCGATGCGTTACCCAGACAACACTGTTCTCCCGATTTGGGTGCACGTTAAAGAACCCCAGGTGGTCGAAATTTCCGGAGCCCTCCACTACGGCGTCTCTCATAATCAAATGGTGGTTTGGGGACGTTAAACCCCGCATATCAATCAAACAATCAACACTGTTCTCCCTCTTTTCGTGACGGAGGGACGCCGGACGCACTAAAAAGCGCATGCGTCAAAGCAACGCAGCGCGGCGGGCGCCTGCCAGTATATGGCAAGACCGGCATCTGGCGTGGCAACGCCGGCGTGACGCAACGGAATGAACGCCGGCGAGCACGCGCACCGCGTCACGTCTAAATGTATTGGCTCCTTGACTGTAGCATGTATACTCATGTTCTCACGTGACACACATCTCATGATTATCATGTTTGTGCCACTCACATACTTTTGTCATCCATTGACGTCACGTAATACCAAGTTTGGCATATGTCAAGCTAGCGAAACGGCCGAGAGCACATCACGAGTGTGACATGTAGTCATGTTGTTACATGACAACCATGTCATGATTATGAGTTTTGGATGTCTTTACCCATTTCGTCCGTTCGCATTGCGTAATACCGAGTTTGCTACATGTCAAGCTAGCAAAACGGCCGCGAGCGCACCTTGAGCGTAGCATGTAGCCGTGTATTTACATGACACGCATCTCATGTTTATCATGTTTTGCACCAGTATCATACCTTCATTATCCATTCGCGTCCCGTAATACCAAATTTGGTATAATTGAAACTGGAGAAACGGCCGCCTGTATCATGAACGTGACATGTAGTCTTGTTACATGACACGCATCTCATGATTATTATGTTTTGACCAGTCACATACCATCGTCATTCATTCACGTACTGTAATACCCCATTTGGTATATGTGAAGCTAGCGAAACGGCCGTGAGCACATCATGAGCATGGCATGTAGCCATGTTACAACACGCATGTCATGATTTTCATGTTACGGCCTGTCGCTTATGTTCGCCATGCAATCATGCCGTACCATACCAGTTTTGCAACATGCCATGTGAACGAAACTACCGCAAGAGCTGCAGAACCATGAAATGTAAATGATGACATTCTTGACATACATATCATTATGTTCATGTTATGTATAGTCAAGTATGTTCTTCATACAGTCATGTTATGCCGTACCAAGTTTGGTATCAATGTCATTATCAAAACGTCCAGGAGAGCTGAAAGTCGTAGGTGGCTAGATAGATAGATTTATATACAGATAGATAGATACATAGACAGATACATAGACAGATAGATACATAGATAGATAGATACATAGATAGATAGATACATAGATAGACAGATACATAGATAGACAGACAGACAGACAGACAGACAGATACATTGATAGACAGACAGACAGACAGATACATTGATAGACAGACAGACAGACAGACAGACAGACAGACAGACAGACAGACAGACAGACAGACAGACAGACAGACAGACAGACAGACAGACAGATAGATTTGCTCAAAGTCAACAAAGTTCGCTAAGAAATTCTTCGCATTTAATGTCTTTGGTTCTCATCAGGTGCAAATTCGTTAACGAAGGGGTCAGCTGCGGAGGTTCAATTGTTACTGTATTGACGAGTAGTGGATAATAGATTCGCCAAAGGGAGAATTATAACGTAGTGGGCACTTATACTGCTTGTATGACCAACTGGACTCTTGACCAATCCCCCTGGGTGGGTAAGTGCCAAACTTCCAGGGAGCATCATCATCGTAACTGTACTTGCCGTAGGCATTCTCGGACGGATTAGAACGGCCAATGTCACGCGGACAGTGGATCGTTTGCTTGCGGCATGGCTGAGGCATGGACCGAGAAACGAAACCAGGTTAGCAACTGAGAAGGCGATGCACAGGGGGCCCGATTGCGGTGTCGCAATCTACGCTTGAAGGCGTAGCTGAAATGCCCTCAATTGTTTTGTTGCTATAGTTACCGTTGAAAGCCTGCCATTTTTTTAAAGCGAGGTCTGTAAAGTAGAAACGCTTCTATTGCACCAAATGTACAAAAATGTTTGCACAATTTAATAAACAATGGCCTGATGAAGTCCCTAATACGTCACTATGATTTTCTAACGGCGGGTATTGGAACGTGGTAAAACTGTAAAATAAACTAGCGTTTAGAGATTACAACGCCTTAAGTAAATAACCCCCTCATTCGGAATACACTTCATTCTACTTCGATTAATATGACACACGGATGCGTGAAATATTCAATCGAACAATGGAAGTTTGCACCGTGCACGGTTACGTTTATCGCTTTTCTTCATTTGGTAGCAAGAACACCTTCCCGCCCCCTTTACAGGCACACACAGACGCGCAAAAGCAACCAATGAAGACGGAGAAGAAAAAAACGGGCAAGATGTCTCGTCTCCAATGCAGATCACACAGGAAGTGCTCTAAAGGTCGTTTATTCCGCCAGACATTGCATTACGCGGGACGGGAAAGGAGTAACGAAGGTGACCATTGCGAGCGCGTCTAGTCTAGTGGAAAACTCAATCTCCCATCCGCGCGAAGGCGCGGCGAGTCTCAAGAGCCCTGCGGTGGCCCTTGTAGGAAGACGGCGGAGTGAATATCTCGCCGAATAAGCGGACCACGTCCTGCCGTTCTTCGTTTGCTCTCTTTTTTTTCCTCCACCGTGGAGGCTGCATTTCCCGTTCGCTTCGTTTCCGGGCGAGACTCCACACAATAGCGTCGCCACGTGCTTCGGCACCGAATCGCCATCGCCAGAAAGATGGGCATCTATAGGCTATATGCACACTCATCCGCTCCACCCTAGGAGCCGGCAGCTTTCCTTCCACGCGCCGTTTTTATTTTTTCTGGTGTTCATCCGGTTGGCCGGCTCGGCGGGAGTACGTGGTGTCGGCACTTCGGGAGTCGCCGCGGGTCGTCAGTCCTTCACAGTAACGCAAACAGCCATTGGCTTCGAGTGAGCGAGCAGCTGAAAACGGAGTGGCAGTGAATGGAGGACTCGAGGGAGAGGAGAGTGTTGGAGAGGGGAGGAATGAAAGGGAAGTGGCGTTCATGGAGGAAGCGCGGGAGACGGATGGCGCTGGTTGTGCGACGCAATCTGGGTGCTTCGCGCATGCAGTAGAGCTAAAGCTATGGAATGTGCTGGAATGCCCATAATATGCGCTAACAGAGGCCAATTACTTACGTTATTTCACTAACCGCTGTACCGCACATAAGTAGTTCAAAAAGGAGCTCACATTTGTAAGATTGACGTTCTAGTGCATCACTCCTCAGTCTTATCACATGTTGAAGTCCCACCGTGCTTGTATGACCGGCATCGTGTGGGGAACAATGGTCCATTTTATTGACTTAATGCTTCATATTTGCATCTCATAATGAAAGTGGGCATCCGTTTTCGCGAAAGTTAGTAACCTGCATATTCTATGATACTCCTGGAACCATCTCCGGTGATGAGTTTGCAGCTTCATTTTTTTTCTAGCGAGATGGCATTTCGTACGATTTGTTAACAATATATGGTTTACACAAAGAAAGTATTCAAATGAACAAAATATTACTATGAAAAAGCTTCCGGAATATTTTCTTCAGGTCAGAGCGAGCGAAATGCGTTTGGGGCGCATGTGGGCGTCCGCATATCTACGAATGAGGTGACACGACCCGTAACTTCGCTGCATGACTCTAGCGCTATACGCAAGTATAGCCCAGCCCCACTCTGCACTCTCTACGGGGAGTCCCTGTTTGGAAGGAAACCCTCGGAGGATATGAAGAATAAACACATGCGCTTCGCGGGGCGCCGTCCGGACACGGTTTCGCGCTTCGCAAAAAGCAATTTCCGTCGCGCAAAAATTCGCTTCCACCGGAAGAAATGGGGCGATAGAGGCGGCAGAGTCCGGCTACGCTGGACCCCCTGCCCCTTCCATCACACCTACGCCATCTAGTGCTAACTTTCCACTACAGGAGCGTTTGTTGGACTTGTTTGTTTCTCCCGCGACTTTCAATATTTTGCGGCTATTTCGCCATTTCGTGTGGCTTCAGAGTTGGAGCTACTGCTCAGCCGTTCAAGTTTGGGGTCGCTGCGCTGAAAAATATACAGTACCGAGTGTTTGTCGCTCACGGGTCATTTTTCTCGCGACATGCTTCCTCGTCAGTAACCTTCCCATAAGAAAGAAATACATACAAAAAAGCACTGAATTGGTGACAGACCACAAGGTAAAAAAAGTTGCACCTGCTCGGCATCCTCAGATGGCGTTCTACCCCTTTTATTCTTCTAGTAAGTTCTGCTTTTATGATTCGATTCATTCCTTTACACTCGCACTTTCCTGCCAACCGACATCCCCACATTCGGTTTCTTCTACCAAATTTTTATTTTAATAACCAGCAACGGGAATGGTCGAGTTTAAAGAAGCAGAGGTATTTTGGGCCTAGGCTTTCAACTTCAACGATTTGTGCTGTTAGAAGTGGGATGTTGGAAGTTCGTGTTTGTGCAAGCGCTCGTGATGTTGGAAGCGTGATGAATAAAATAAAACCATAAGCATGCCAATTTTCTTAGAATTGTGTGGAAAAGAGTCTTAAGTGGAGTAAAAATTAAGAGAAAACAATGAAAGCTCGCAAAGCCACACTGACAAACATAAAAAAGGAGAGAAAGAAAGAACTTCAGCACTTTAAAAGAAATGAGCTCGCGATCAGAGCAAGCCACTTAAAAATTCAAGCACTTTCCTTCACTAGGTCGTCCTTCGGAATGGCGTAAAAGAGTCACATGGGGGCGGGGGGGGGGGAAGCTTGAGTGTGTGTTTCGGGAGGAAGGAGATTGGGGTGCGATTGTGCGAGGACAAACGCGGTATGGTGGCATGTGACCAACAGCGTTGGTGAATTATACGCTCGCTCACTTCACTGCGAATCACTTCTTTAGAGCTTCGCCACAATTCGCTGCTGTATTGATTTCATTCTAACGTACTTTTAGGCAGCTTAGGGTGAGCAAGACGCATTTAAAACACTAAAAATACAAGTAAAGAGAACTCATTGTTTTATTTATATTTATTTAGAAAATTGAACGAGTAAGCTTTCTTCCCAGTACTGAGCTCCAGTGCTCGACCCGCACATCCACCACTTCAAAAAACAAAACAATGCTTTAGTCCTGGCGTCTGGAGAGCGCAAAGGGGTACGCCTACCGGGCTCTCCCTTCCCGCTCTCCAGGTGCCAGCACTGCATCCGCAGAGGCTGAGTTCTTACACACTACCCACTCTGAACTACTGCAAGATCACAGGCTGGCACGCAGAGAATACCCATCACCACATTCGAAGCTCAACAAAGAGGACAACCCAACACTGAGAAGACTTCAGACCAACAATTACACGCACGGTATACTCATTCACAAGTTGTACCCAACATTGCCCGAATATATTTGCCCAGTTTGCGGCATACCTGCCACCTTGGCCCGCATGGTCATGATGTGCCCATGCAATACACGTGTAGACACATATCCTTCGCCAAACATCTGTGATACCGATCAATAAAACGAACACCTCGAAATGTGGCAGGCCAAGCTCGCCTTGATGGACGTGGACCAACAACGACGTCTCGTCGCCAGGGTCAAGGAGGCAGCAAAGGCCAGAGGGTTCCTGGAATGAGAAGACCTCGCCCCTACGGTATTAGCGGAACTGGCACCTCTCTACCGTTTCCGTACAATAAACGTGTAATACTGCTCCTCTTTGTTCTCCCAAAATGCTTTGCACTGCCTTCGAGATCGCAGCACTGAAAGCTTTCTGCACGACATATGGTTGCCTCCTGCATCAGCCAACTTTTGACGAAGTGACAGCGATTGGCGATGACGTCATGTGACGTTCCACATTTAGGCAACCTGTCACGTGATCCCTTGCTGATGATTTCTTGCATCGCTCACATTGACGTCGGTGACAGCCGCTTTTCGTGTTTCACGAGTCGTCAAAGGCTTTCGCCGTAATAGAAAGTGGCAGGCAATAAGCAGTAACCAGAAATAGCTGGCATGTTAAGTGGTTTCGTACTACCGCTGTCGGTAGCTGAAGACGCGCGATCTCTGGCCGGCCACTCGACAGTGATTCCCGGTACCTTGGTCGAATGTTGCATGCGTCTAGCAATAACACTCAGACCTGTACCATATTCCGTGTAAAAGCTACCTTATGTACGTCTTCTCTCGATTACTTCGGCTCATTTTCTTGGCGGCTTCTTTTCCAACATTCTAACTCGGCACAGACTTTTCCTTGTTCGCGCTAGCTTAGCACGGCTGCCGGGTCACGCCGGCAGTAGTGGCGTGTCCATCTACTGGACGCGTGCTCGTCCGTGCTTGTACGCCATTCAATATTCCTTATTTCGGCTCTATGCCGATCCTTGCTTTTCATGCGGGCCCACCAGCGGCTAGATGTCTGATGTTTGATTCTGGCCGTATATGGATCGTATTGTTACGCTTATCTCCCGTACCCCTTTCTACTCTTGCTTTCATACAACGGGTAGGGGGCGAAGTCGATGAAAAGGTGCACGAAAGAGGCGACATTGGAGCGACTTGTGTAAGGTCGCAATGATGGCCCATGACCAATATCCTATTATAAAATGGAGAGAAGGTTGGACACGTGGTATGGTGGCAGAAAAACAAGAGAAAAAAATAAAAGGAGTTACTGAAGGAGAAAAGGAGCTATTAGCTTTCATCTCGTGCTCCTATAAGCGCACGGCCATGCGTATTTCGGAGGAAAGGCCCATCATTAAGAACGTTTGTTATGCCCGCAGTGAGACTATTTATCTGCCGCTCGCGATAGCTGTCACTCCCATTACGCGGAGGTTGATCGACTACGTCCTGCTCGCTACACACGGCTCGATGACTTAGGTCAGTTGTTACCAGGGCTTAGGTTACTGGGCATAAGTGGTTTGCTTCACACGGTGCTGTAATAATATCCTGTGCCCAATCGTAAGTCGAGAGTGACCTGAGTGGAAAAGAAGACATCCAAAGCAAACTTTTTCTTTGGCGGGTGCTACCAATGGCCGTGATGCCTTCACTCAGTCGAGTGCTACACTAAAAAAAATATCGAGTAAAAAGGGTGCCTTTTTGTCCCACAACAATAATCGTCATCACGCTTGCGCGCGCTTCCTTTCTTGAAAACTCGGCGTTGGCCACTTTCCTATCAAGAATGCAATGTAACCCTGATAATGGGCATGTCGATCGTGACCGGAATGTACGGAGCGCAAGGCGATAGCGCAAGGATGGAACGCAATATAGATGACGATTATTGTTGTGGGACAAAAACACACCCTTTTTACTCGCTCTTTTTTTTAGTGTGTTCTGGTTCCCAGAGCGATATTTTGACCTTCACAAATTTCAATATACTTAATTTCTTAGGTTTCACATCACAGAAACACGACATGATCAGGGACGCCATTGCGGAGGGCCCCAGAAATTGCGACCATGTGGTGTTATTGTACGTGCCTTTAAATATAAGTACACTGGTTTCTAGCACTTAGCCTGGGACAAAATACGGCTGAAGCTGTCGGGACCTACTCATATTTCGATTAAGCTATACGCCATAACGTCTTCTTAAAGTGCCATTGTGGCTTTTTTCAGCATCACTTTACTTGTACGAGATTCGCATTAGAAATAGAAAGAAACGCGCAGCCGAAGGGATTGGCTGGCATGCAAATTTCTATGTAGTCACTGGTTGATGTGCCACACTGACAAGTAAGATCATGTGCACCGTGGCGCATTCTCCCACTTTATTTGTCGTACACATTCGCAGCGCCTAGTTGAAAAATGTATAATTTATTAGCACCACAGCACTAAAGTGCTTGCTCCACAGAATTTCCATTGTCGGTGCCAAGGTTGTGATAAAAAAATGAGCATTATTCGCGAGCGAAGAGTCGAAATGAAGAAATTATAAAAAGAAGTTTCAGTCCGTGCGGGAATCAAACCAACACTTTCTGCGTTGAAAAAAAAAACTGCTATATCAGATGGTCCTGCCAGTTTTTCTTTAATGTATCAAAATGCTATGTGTAATTAAGATCGGTGGCACACAACAATATTCGTCACATTAGAATTATCTTAACATGCACAGCCCCTTAGGTTTCAACGAAAAAAAAAGATTAGCACAAAGGAACGGCGGCCGGAGCCACAAAATTGAGACACGCTGAACTGTTGTTCACAAGGACGTCAATGGCGAGACTGCCAAGCACATTCCACTTGTCAAAGGAGGCCAGTTGATCTGAAATTAGGTGGAAATGTTGTAGGCCCGTGTACTCAGATTTGGGTGCACGTTAAAGAATCCCAGGTGGTCAAAATTTCCGGAGCCCTCCACTACGGCGTCTCTCATAATCAAATGGTGGTTTGGGACGTTAAACTCCACAAATCAATCAATTGATTTGAAATTCCACATAATAAAGAAATGATTGTTCATTGCTTATCGGCAAGTGTGGCTACGCACGATATCGCTTTAGGGGCGGAGCTAAATTTGGTCGAGGCTTGTCCATTGGCGTTCGTGTTGGTGTTGTGTGCCGTCGATGCCGCTGACGATGATGCTAATGACGACGAAGAAAAAGCGCGTTCGAGATCACACATCCTGACATCATGGCGCATCACACGCAAGGTATCTACTGTACGCAATGACGCTGATGATGATAATCACGGAAAGCGACTTACTTGTGCAGTAGATGACATCTCGATATGCTTTACGACGCATTTCATTCGACTGGAATAAACTAACAACCCCCCTGGGGAACGCGCCCAGACTTCGTTCTTGCCAAGTTCAGGCTGGATGCGAAACCTCAAAGAAGCAATAATGAAGGCAAAACGAAATTCACAACTCTACACAACATACCAGTTATGACCAGTAAAAATTGTATATAACTGCATACAACACTTGGCCCTCATTCACATGCGTGAATGGTCAGTGTGACGGGTGATTTGCGGTAACACCGAACGATCCCACAACTTCGCCCCCTCATCATCATTCACTTCGTGCATATGCCGTGATTTTATTTTATAGTTTTTCTTTATTTCTTCCGCAAAGTCGAGCAGCCGTATCTTTATAGCAGTTGCCAAGGAAAACTGTTGGAATGATCTCGCCGGCAAGTACCGCTTTCGAAATGAAATGTACTTTCGCACTTTCGTTATCAGTGCGTTCGGGAAAAACTAGCGCCATGTCACGCAATGTTGCCGCTCCGGCAACCGGTCATTTGCGACCGTGTTTTTCAATTGATATTGTATAGTTGCGCGCAATACGAAGGTTAACGCACAAGCGTCGACCTGCCTAACGTCCGAGGAGCCTAGCGGCATGTTTAGAAACTAAGAAATCAAGATTTTTCATTCTTTTCTTCCTCGTTTTCTGTTTGATGCTACAACAATCACCCCTAAAATGAACTCTACACTGTCTAAATTTTGAGCCTTATATTCGTAGCGATCAAGTTTTTTTCGTGGGCTTTTATCTCCGCATGGGATTACAAAGTCACTGGGAAAGATGTGTTAAAGCTGGTGCATGGCACTGCTTCGTTTAATCAGTTTCCCAAGACGGGAGTGATCGCAGCTGACGGAACAGAAAAAAAAGTGATTGGAGCTTGCGTGATACCACCGTCCTCTCGAAAGATTATTCTGGGACGGGGCGCTATTGTAGTTTCTTGTTGACGGCCGCCCGAAAACTTTCATATTGCGGACCACTGCACATTGTTAAGAGAGGAGGATGTATTACAAAAGTTTTGAATACAGACAAAAATCCAGAAGTGAACGGGGAGAAAACGTCTAAAAGAAGCTGCGCACCTGAGGAGCTTCTCGGTACAGACATCTTTGATTGGGGTGGCATGGTGTGTTTTGATAATCAGGTGACATTTCCACAACCCGAATAAAGTCTTAATACTATAACCGATATAACTAAAAGCTAACATAGGAGGTTTTATATCAGAAATATATTGAATTATTGTCGGGACTTTTCTTTAAAGGAGATTAACTTTAGCGAGGAAGTTTTTGAGACAGTTTCAGGAAAAATCGACGTACGAGTTGGGTGTAGTGCGAGTGGTCTCGTTAACGCATGTTACGTGGCAGAAGCGTACAACTTCAGCGGACGTCAACACTCGTAAATTTCGCCATAAGTGGGTGGTTTAGAGGCCTAGCCTGGCCTCTGGTGCTGCGAAGTAGTCATCAATATTATCATCAGCAACGGCATCGACAAACTGGGCAGATTCGCAAGTGCGCGTGTCGTTTCGCAGACACGCAGTGAAAACTTCGCCTATCGGCAAAGTGAAGACTGATGATGTAGTGGGCTCTTTGCAACGGTGCTTGCAGTGATATGAAATCGATGGTTTGACAAAGCATCATCTGGTCGGTTGATTGATATATAAGGCTTAACGTCCCAAAACCACCATATGATTATGAGAGACGCATCATCTGGTCGAGAGAAAGTTCGAAACACAAAGAAAATGAAATAGCGCTGACCAAAATGAAAAGTTTTAAAACATCAAAAATGACGTCTCAACTATTTGATACGGTAGCCTTGCGTGGCTACCGTAGGGTAGCCGAAACGTAATTTTTTATGTTCCGAACCTCTTCAAGTTGGTCGGCACTATTTAATTTGGTTTGTGTTTAGTACTTGCAGTTGGCCCTGTTTTACGCGCAGACATTACTTTCCTTGCGATACGTCTCTAAAAAGAGTCTTTATAAAAAGAGGTTGATTTGGCAAATGATTGTTACATTGAATTTCAGCATGTTGATGGGTGGTTGAAAACTTGAGGCATCTACGTCAATGACCCTTTTACGGCTTACAGTTAGGTAAGAATTAGCAGCGTTTGTCTACCACTTGTGCGCTCCAGCTGATGTTAGATATACATCGTGTAGAAGTCTCCTCGACCGCAGTGAATTATTTCTAGCATCTGCAGCGTAATGCTTTATTATTTGAAGCTACGTAGCTCTCTCTGACAACTGGTTAAGGCATCTCGCTTCGCTTATATGTTAATATAGATTGATTGATTGATACGTGGGGTTCAACGTCCGAAAACCACGACATGAATACGAGAGACATATGAGCACAAGGTCCTACAATGCATCCGCCGCAGCCGGGATACGATCCCGCGACCTCCGTATCAGCAGCCGAGTACCTTAGCTACTAGACCACCACGGCGGGGCGTGTTAATAGAGAGGCGAATAATGTTGCGCGGTGGCAACTCAGAAATCCTTCTTAATATTATAGGGTCTTTGATGTGAAAAACACTAATTTCTTTAGTTCTGGTTATTTACGGGGGTGTACGATGTCCACTGCTCTATCAGCGACATAACCCTTGGATGGAATCGACATCAGCGAACAAAACGTGGTTGGCATGAAAAGGGTCAACCAAGCTATAAGTCGCGTTTTCATGAATGAAAGCATATTTTAACTATACATGAGTGCGTCTGTATTACAAGTCACCCGGAAATTCTGCGAACGCTGCGCTGTCGCTTCACTCAGTGGCTGATAGCATGGCATATTGATCGAACAAACGCAGGGTACACGCACAAAGGCCTGCTCCGAGGCTTTAAAAATATTCACAGCAACAATAAGTTTCATCACACTGAGACACGGGGATTTCTACAAAAGACTCGGTGTCTATCAATGAAAGGTGACCATTAATTGCTTCATGCCAGCATTAATCTACAAATACATACTATGTACACACACCGCACATAGTTGTGGTGTCACAAGCACAACAAATTTCACATGGGATGCGGGAAACGGCACTCCGCTTCTCGCACCACACTCACCAGTCATGCTGCATGCGACCGGTCTTGGCACCGTTCAAGATAGGCAATTAGACACAGCAAATGTACTCCCCGACTCTGGAGACACTGAGGTGCACCTGACATCGACGGCCGCCTGTTTGTAGGTACAGTCGTCCACACAAGAGCGCGTGCCATACTGCGCTATCAGGGACGCCTAGTCGTTCCAACTAACATGGAAATACGCGCATGCGCAGTGCTTTCGTGGCGTGGCTGTCTCAGTTTTCCTCGCATCGCATCATCGGTGAGCATTTTTGACGAAGGTTCACTCAGACGAGACGGTGCGTGCTGCGGTAAGCTTTTGTCTCGCCGCTCCTATCTACAGTCGAGCGCGGTTTGAAGAATATCGCGCGAGCATCGACGAAGATCAACCGTGCAACGTTATAAAAAATGTAATTTCTTCGGAGGCTTTGTCTCTATAGGATTCAGTGGCGGGAAAGTTGTCGATGCCTTGCAGTGGTTTAATAAAGCTTCAAACAAATTGAGACTGGGAACATTTTATTACTCCTAAAACGCATGTTCCTAAATTGCTTTCCTTATTAATTTATTCATTGTTGTTGCTGAAAAAATATGCTTAACTTGATTTTCTATCTATGTTACTTCTAGTTGTCAATTTCTCATGTTCTTTTCTCTTGATCGCTCTTATTACTTCATATGACGTGAGCTAACAAACTAACAGTATTTCGTTAAAACTACCCGGTCATTGGCCTATAACCCAGTGTGAGTGTATGCCACAGATTCCAGGCTCTCCCTCTTTCTCTTGTTTACTTCTTTCCTTCTAGGAAAGAGTGCTCCTCTGCGGTGGTCTAGTGGCTAAGGTACTTGGCTGCTGACCCGCAGGTCACGGCATCGAGTCGCGGCTGCGGCGGCTGCAGTTTCGATAAAAGTGAAAATGCTGCAGGTCCGTGTACTCAGATTTGGGTGCACGTTAAAGAACCCCAGGTAATCGAAATTTCAGGAAACCTCCACAACGGTGTCTCTCCTAATGATATGGTGGTGTTGGTACGTTAAACCCCCCATATCAATCAATCGAGGAGAGAGTGGTCTGACGCACGCTTTAATCACTCTTTTTGATATTCCTCAGGCTGTGATCCCTCCCGTCTGAGGAAACTGTTTTAACGTAGCAGTGCCAGGCACCAGCTTTGAAACATCTGTCCCAGCGATTTTGTAATCTCCCGCTGAGATGGGGGTCCCGATGAATACACTTGATCGCAGTGAACGGAAAGTTGATCATAGAGAGAAAGGGTGTGGAATTCGTCGTAGGGGCGATTGCTACAGCATGGAACAGCCAACGAGGATAAAAAAAATGCGGAATCTTGATTTTTGGTGTTCCAAAACGGGCCGCTACGCCTTTCGGTCGTTAAGCTGGTGAATGCCGATGCTCACGCCATAACCTTCGCATCGCGCGTGACTGTGCAGAGCCTCGCGTTTGTGTAGGTAGGCGTAGCTATTAGCAGCACGGCGCGTGTGCTCACGCTGAACGCGGACATAACTGTAGTCAGGCAAGGGAAACCACTGAAAGACATTATTAGACATGGGACAGGATGAATATGGCGTAAATTGTAAGCATTGCGTAGAATCGTCTTGTAGAGAATCGCACGACCAATGATGTTTGGCGAGATGAAGTAGTGCGAGACGTGGCGGCGTTTGAGGACTTGATCAGTTCGCAGTTAGTTGCTTAACTGAGGCTGATTATCATGTGAGCCTTCCATAGGTCACAGTTGCTCATGCTAAATAAATGGGACCTTTGGAACTACACTAATTACTTGAGCACATTGTTTAGATTTGCTCTTGCTATAGGGAAACCATCCAATAAGTCGTGATGAAAAATGATATCCTTACTCCATGACTACTGCTGTTACATAATCATAAGGTATTAGCCCTTGACAAGACAGAACTTGAACCTCTTGATAATGCATTCAACTGTCCGTTGCGTGGGCCCATCCTCCCACTCAAGAAGTGGCTGCTCCGATCGATAAGAAACTTCGTTTAATTAAAGCGCTTCTCGTTTTTATGAACACGTGCTGAAACACGCGAATTCGTCCGAACGAGCTCCGAGGCAAAAGAGAGCGCCGTGTAGCGCGAAGAAAGTACATAACTGTGACGCCTCGCGTCCTGCTCCGTCGGGCGTGGGTGTGCGAGAAACAACAGCAAAAATGCCGTCGATCTCAAGCTGCTGCCTTGTTTTGCCAAGAAGCTTTCTTTGAGTGTCACCATTTCAGACGACGCACTCCAAAGCGAACGCGTGTTACACGAGTCATCCATACACGGGCTGCGCACGACCAGCAGCTGGTAAGCGATGATCCGAGAGTAATGCGAGAGTGATTAAACATTGCTTTGACAGTGGCGCAGCTAGTGCGTTCGAAAACGTGGTACCAAATCTCTCACATTTCTTCAGCTTGAAACACCCGATATGGCGGTTTTTCGTCATTTGAATCCAGCCAAAATGTAACGCCAAAAGCGGCATAGATCTCAAGCGACGACATGAACAGCGCGAGATTGACTTTGTCAAGCGTTTCTCGAGCTCTTCGTGATCACTTGATTGTACTTGCCTCTGACGCGGCAACAATGATCGGTTAGCTCGGTGGTGTCACGTTGATTACATAACACTTGTGCAACCTTCGCGAAAGTTTAGATGTAAAAATACCCATCGAAATATTGGCTGAAATAGCGACAAGTAGCTAAAGTTGTACCAAGCATAGTTGCCAGCAGAATAGAAGCAGATTAAAAATTGGCATGTCCCACGTACAGTGGGAATTGATTGATATGTGGGGTTTAACGTCCCAAAACCACTCTATGATTATGAGAGACGCCGTAGTGGAGGGCTCCGGAAATTTAGACCACCTGGGGTTCTTTAACGTGCACCCAAATCTGAGCACACGGGCCTACAACATTTCCGCCTCCATAGGAAATGCAGCCGCCGCAGCCGGGATTCGAACCCGCGCCCTGCGGGTCAGCAGCCGAGTGCCTTAGCCACTAGACCACCGCGGCGGGGCGTACAGTGGGAATTGATGATATGCGAAGCACGAATGAGAAATGCTGATATGTCATTTTAAAATCAGCACAACGTTATGAGGTGGAGGTAAATGATGCCGTACAAAATTTCCGTGTCATGATTATCATGTTTGGATGTGTCGTTTATTTTCATCATCTATTCACGTCACGTGATACCAAATTTAGTATATGTGGAGCTAGTGAAACGGCCACGAGCGCGCTATGAGCGTGGTATGTTGTGATGTTGTTACATGACACGTGTCAGGATTATCATGTTTGCATCAATGATAAATTTCGTCATCCATTGACGCCACGTAACACTAAATTTGGTATATGTGTGTAGCTAGCAAAACGGCCGCGAGCGCATCATTAAGGGCCCATTATACTCCAATGTAGCGTTCGCGCTCGTGCGCTGGGCCCAGCGACATTGCGTTAGCAAAACGAGAGCACTCTATATAGTCTGACCCCAACCGCGACTAGTGTCCGTCGGCGCGGCCCGACGGCAACCGGCGCGCAAAATGCGACATGTTCTATTTTGCGCTGATGCGTTACCCAGACGACACTGCGTCTCCCTTTTTTCGGGACGGAGGGACGCCGGACGCGCTGAAACGCGCATGCGTCAAAGCAACGCAGCGCGGCGCGCGCCTGCGAGTATATGGCAGGACCGGCGCCGGGCGTGGAAACGCCGGCATGACGTGACGAAATGAACGCCGGTGAGCACGCACACTGCGTCACGTCTAAATGTATTGGCGCCTTGACTGTGGTATATAGTCATGTTCTCACAAGACACGCATCTTATGATTATCATGTTTGCACAAGTCACATACCTTCGTCATCCATTCGCGTCGCGTAATACCGAGTTTGGTACATGTTAAGCTATCGAAACGGCCGCCAGCGCATCGTGAGCGTACCACGTAGTGATGTTTTACATGACACGCTTCTCACGTTCATCATGTTTGCACCAGTATCATACCTTCATCATCCATTCACGTCCCGTAATACCAAATTTGGTATAAGTGAAGCTAGCGCAATGGCCGCCAGCGCATCATGAGGGTGGCATGTGGTCATGTTGTTACATGACACGCATGTCATAATTTTCATGTTAGGGTCTCTCTTTTGTGTTCGCCATGCAATCACGTCATACTATACCAGTTTTGCAACATGCCATGTAAACGAAACCACTGCACGAGCTGCAGGGGCATGAAATTGAAATAATGGCATTCATAACATGCATGTCATGATTTTCATGTCAAGACTAGTCAAGTATGTTCTTCGTACAGTCATGTTATGCCATACCATGTTTGGTATCGATACCATCATGGTAACGACCAGGAGAGCTAAAAGTCGTAAACGACTAGATAGATAGATAGATAGATAGATAGATAGATAGATAGATAGATAGATAGATAGATAGATAGATAGATACGCTCAAAGTCATCGAAGTTCGCTAAGAAATGCTTCGTATTTAAAAGCCTAGACTAAACGGCACGTGCACTGAGTTTGTTTTCAGTCAAGTGGGGCTCCTGTCGACATTGGTGCTTTGTGTTTGTCTGGTTGTTTTCCTGTTGCCTCTTCTATTTCATACCGTAAAACAATCCTGGAGATACCATGCACAGAGATATTAATGATAAGCGAAGCAGTCATCGAGGAACTGCATACACCAAATTGTTTTGCTTACAGGCCATTCAAGTAATTTGTGTGAGGACATAAAATCTTTCGCATGTTTGGCGTTCTTTCATGTACATATTAGCATTTACGACGTTAATTAGCAACCACGATGGCTTCGCAACATTTTCATCATGTCGGTTGTGTTAATACGATGGCGATGTCACGCATCTAATGAATACTGGTGTCGTCCTCTGTCTTTCATGAACGTCATACACAAAAGTCACCAACGTAATCACACGAAGGAAGGGGGCTTTGTCATGTATGCCATGGCGTACGTGCGAAAAAACGGCAGGAAGAGAAAGATGGAAGCTTGCGATGAAAAAAAAAGTCTGTAAGCAAGGTTTGTGTGCAAGAGCCGATGTTCTGACAAGTGAACTAGCGTGTATATGCTTCTAACCCTCATCCCTACCTGAACAAACAAGGGGAAGAGAGCAACTGTGGGTGTGGGGGCACGGGTTACTGGGCGTCATGATGAATTGTGTGAGTTAAAGGGAAGAGGTGTTCCGTCAATAAAACGAAAAGAAAAAAAAGCGGGGAGGGGGGGAGGAGAACGAATGGCTCACTGGTTCACGGTTGTAAGGATCACCACTTAACAATTATCACTTTCAAAGTTTCCTTCAGGGAGGACCTATCTTTTATTGTTTTGTTTTCGGATTCAAGAGCACCCTAATATTAAACGTCTGTACCTGCCGGCTGGGGTGTATTAAACTTGTGAATAAAGCACGACTCTTGCATACTGGAAGTTTTATTAATATATGTAAATTTCAAGATCGTCGAAGTTGTGTCCTGCTATACTAGAATGCTGTGTCACTGCTTTCGGCAATTATTTTGCTGTGTTTGCGCGATGACTGTTTAATTTAACATTAACAGGCTGTCCCGTTTCACCAATGTACCGTTTGTGGCAATATAAACATCCGATCATGTTCGACGTAAGTTACATGCATATCCCGGATATTTATTTATTTATTCAAAATGCCTTACAGGCTCATTAAAGGGCATCGGTAAATACATTGCAAAACATTACAGACAAAAGGTAAAAAGAACAAGAGATCATATCATACTACTCTTGTTATTATCTATAGCTTATGTTCGACAAACAGCAATTCCACATTTTCAGTTGTTACGAAGCTCATAAAATAATACGAGAGCCCAATGCTTTGCAGTGTATGCGATGACGTACTACCGCGCCCAGTATTATCTTCACCATGTGAGCACCAGCGTACTGCAAAGTTGTGAAGTGGTCTTGATCCCGGCATATTGTGGAGCTCTCGGGAAAGGCTTTGACCTTTTCTGCGAATTTGAATTCATCCCCCCCGCCCTGCTTGCCTTCAGCCTCAAAGTTATCAATTTCGAAGCTGATATCTGCGAAACGAAAAACTAGGACGAAGATGAGAGCAAGCCCGGGCGATGCGCACTCAGAGGAGCAGCCAAACCCTCCCCTGATAACACAAAAGCACGTCACGTTCAGCGCTACTCTGCAACCTTGCAGTGCGGTCCGTGTGGTATAGCTTATACTGGGCGTGATAGTACACGACTTGCATTTTATAATATTTATGTATTGACTGGTCCTGTAAACTTTATCGCACGCTAATGCCATGCAATGCCAATTTCGGTGTACATCAAGGTTAAAAAAATGGCCATGAAAGCACCGAGGCCGAGTCATATGTATCTTACCGTACATCACATGCATTACATGATTTTTTAATGTTAAAACCTGTCAAGCACTGGCGTCACGCAAGGGCGATTTCGGTATATATGAAGTTAATCAAACAGCCACGAGAGCCAAACTTAAGCACACAGATAGATACTTTTTGATGATTACTCAGTTATACCAATTTGGCCATGCAATTTATCCCAAGCTTCGTAAGGACTTTTTAAAGGCAGTAGAGTGCACACTCCGTTGCCTATAAATCAATACACTGCTATGCCCTGCAGTACTGAAACACTTTGTCCTGCCTGTACAGAAAAATTCCCACACTGTGTGGAGACGTCTTCCGACATCTTCCACATGCTATTGGCATGCCGATAAACCCCGAAGCTTTCCCCAAAATCAAACCATACCTGAGGGGACTAGGTTGCGGCCCTGCCCGGCTGCTCCAACCTGGTGAGCCACAAGGCCCTGGTCGACATGAATCCAATTTGTGGCGGTCGCCAATAGGCCCCTGTAATGAGGAGTCCGCCTAGTCATTGTGAGGGGTGGCCCTTTCTGAGTCTCCTGAAACTTACTCTTATTGCACCAGCAATAAAAGTTTTCCAAGCAAGCAAGCAAGCAGGCAAGCAAGCAAGATAGATAGATAGATAGATAGATAGATAGATAGATAGATAGATAGATAGATAGATAGATAGATAGATAGACAGATAGATAGATAGATAGATAGATAGATAGATAGATAGATAGATAGATAGATCAAAAAGCTTTAAAGAAAAGCTAGCGAAAGTGACGCAGTGTAGTGCATTGTGGTTGAAGTGTCTGGCGAAGACGCTTACATCATTCCACGGGGTTAGTCGCCGCTCTTCGAGTCTGCTCGTCTTCACGTTTCGCGCGTCAACGACAGGCATAAAAAATACTTCCTCTCTGATTATTCACCCTGTTTCGCTGGCTGTCTCCACGACATTTTGAATGCGATTGGGACTAACGTGAATTCCGCTTGAGTTTGCAGCAGTGGTTACACTACCCACCATGGAAGGTTGACGCACTGGGAACTATATATATCTGGGACTCACATGTCCCGTCTCACAGAAACGAGAAATGAGCTTCGGCACGCTAAGAAAAGTTTTAAAGGAATGTGTCACGACAGAAAGTAAAACGTGTCTCAGTGGAATAATATAAAGCTTTGTTGGACCTACAAAAATTGTGCATAAGTTTGCAACGTGTCTATTGCAAGAAGCGGCAGCAGATCCCATGTGCCCTTTCGCAATCCATGCATGACAATTGCACTTTGCATCGTACCATTTCATTTATTGTCCTAATGTGTTTTTTTTCATTCTCCGCAGACCTTCTCCTGTTTTTTTTCTATTTCTTGAAACTGCAGTTTGATGTCCAACATGTAGGCGGTCGTTTGTAATCGACTTGTCTAAATAGCTCATCTCAGTGATTAGGTTATATTGGAGAGTGAAATTGAAGCCAAAGTGAGACAAGGTATCATGAAGCAAAGTACCCAACATCTGTCGCAATAAATAGATAAATAATGTTTCAATGGTCAGCCCTCCCTACCCCTCCTCCCCCACCCACCGCCGAAAAATACGTCAGTACTAAAGGGAGCTTCACACTGTAACAGTGAACAACCGAACCGAAGCTTCATATTAATCAAATTCAAGCAAGAGCTAAACTTGAGGGGCCCTTGCGAAAGCTTTCAAAGTAAACATAGGATGGGTTCACTAGAGAAGTTTATACTTCATGAATCATTCAGAGCAAACAATTTAGGATAGGTTAAGTGTGAGTGGAGCTACAGAGATTTGTCGCCCATTGTTCTGGCAACTGTGCTTGCCACGTTCAGTTTTGCACAAATGACTATCCAGCCTGTCATTGGCTTTAGGCGTCAGCTACCAAGACTACCATAGAGCTCATGCCAGTGCTCTATGGTACAACACCCGTTTGCCACGGAGACTGCCCGGGTTCAATTCTGACGTGAGCCACAGATTTCTTGGACATATTTGTCCTATCAGAACATTTGCTTGCTGTTTCGAGAATTGACAAAATATTTTGCGTACTTATGACCATCACTTTTCTCTCCCTCTCCTTTGCTACACTATACGTCGCTATGCATACTATGCTTTACTTGCTATACCCTTTCGCCGTCTCCTTTCTGTCTTCCTCCTCCTTGGGCTCTCTTGTCTTTCGCACCTCTTTCTGTGCTATACTACATTATACACGGCTTTGTGGTGCTTTACCGTCTCTTCCTATTGTCCCTCCTCATGCACAGGTCACTTCACCTCACGATCAATTCGTTTTCTCACCTTATTGCTATGCTACACTATGAAAGGATATGTCATGATGTACCCTCCCCTCCTCCTCATCGTCATGTTATCTCTCCTCACCCTCAGTTTCGTTTCCTGTCTCCTTTCGTATACTATACAATGGGAGGCTGTGCTATGCGAGGAGCTGCTTGGTACAAACTCCTCTTTCTTATCATCTGCTATGATATACTGTACACGGTGATCGATGTCTAGGCTTCTCCTCTCAGCTCTGCTTTTTCCTAATTTTCCTCATTTGCACCTCACGAGAACTTCTGCTCACCTTTTCTTTTCACGTACCTTTCGTAAAAACGCACAATACAAGGCTACGCCCTCGCTCCTGCTCGTTCTCTTCCTTTTCGTGAGCTCTTCTTTTTCCAACTCTTTACTATGCTATGCTAGTAGCTGCTTGGAACATACATGCTTCCTGCGGCGCATACTTGTCCAGTTTTACCGGGATAGCTTTAAATAGCTCGTTTCGCAGAAAGCCCGGCGTTGGTGTCGGCGTCGGCGCCATTGGTTGTGAGCGAAAAATGTCCGTGACCTAAAAATTGAAAGATGAAAATAATATAAATTTTAAGCAATTGCGGGTTCCAGTTAGAATCGAACACGGGTAGCTTGCACGGAAACCGAGTGTTCTACCACACAGCACTGCACCCACTTTGCAAAGCAGTTCAAACGACTTCCTCTGCTTGGAAATGTAGTGAAAAAAAAACTAACTTTCATGCTTTACAAACACATGCGTCCTCTACACTTGCTTTACAAAGTAACATAGTACTCGGCTGCTAACCTGCAGGTCGTGGCATCGAATCCCGGCTACGGCGGCTGCATTCCTGATGGAGGCGGAAATGTTGTAGGCTCGTGTGCTCAGATTTAGGGGCCCGTTCAAGAACCCGTGGTGGTCGAAATTTCCGGAGCCCTCCACTACGGCGTCTCTCATAATCATATATATGGTGGTTTTGGGACGTTAAACCCCACAAATGAATCAAACAACAATGAAACATAAAATATTGCATCAATATTGCATGGTAAAAGCGTACATTATCATCGGGCGTCAGAACATGTGATTCTCATGACGACTTCATGATTTAAAGCCGGTCACCCACAACAAAGGCACACACGTAGCTGACGTAATCCCTTAAGGCCACATAGTGGGTGCATGACAAGTTCGAAAATATATTATGCAGCAGGTGTTTCAAGTACGCACTTGGGACAGGATATTGCTATCACGCTCTACGACTAAGGTCGAAGCTTAAGCATCGCCTAATTTTTTTTGGACGGATGATGCCGGAGTTCAGCGAAGCTGAAACAGCCCCACTGTTAAAACATGCATTTGCATATGTATGCACAGATGACTCACAAAAGCCTAAAGTCATAAAACGCCACGTTAATAGCAACACATCAGTGGAAATACACTGCTAGCATGCTCCCTTGTAAAAGCGTGAACAGAGCTTTAGTGAAAAAAGAAAAAAGTTAACGTGCATGAACTATGGCTACCCGCGCTAGCGTATTTCAATTCCCAAAATTCATATTTTTGAAGCAGGTAACTCATCTCGTCTAGAAATACCCAAGCAAACAAAAGACAGAGCAGCGAAACTGAATCACGCAGAGTCTGAATGTCGTCTGACCGACCAGTGTTTAAAAAACGTGTATTGAAGCGACATATAGAAAAGGGTAGTGGGGGGGGGGGGGGTAAATAAGTGGAATTGACTGCAGAGAAAGCGTTATTGCTAGGCCGAACACACCTACCATAATTTCTCAAACAGCCTAGAATACATTGAAAGCGGCTCGAAACTAAGCGAAGAATGGAAAATTTGCAAACATCCGTAGGCTTAGAATCTACTAGAGGACAAGACAAAAGGAGTAAATATTGAGTATAAAAAAACGGATGTATTATTCGGCGGCGATGGTATCGACCAAACAGATCTCTCGATGCGTGCGGGAGAGCGAATTCTCCGTTTTTAGGACTGTGCAACTCTTTCTCTCTCTATCGCTCGTTTCGCGCTAAAACACTGCGAGCGCGCTCGCGCCTCTTGGCTCCAGCGCTGGGTAGCGATGTGGGCGAGTGGCGCGAGTGCGGGGACGACGGAGAGGGTGGGGGGGATGCCCCAGGTTCAGTTCAGCGGCGGCAACGGTGCAGTTTCTGGCGTTGCCACTGGTGGCGTTGCTGCCGCATCAGGACACGTGGTCGTCGTCGTTCGGGCCCCGGAGTCTTCATCGAGTCGAGGGCCCGGGCCGAACCCCGAGAGCAAGCAGCCAGAACGGCCCACGGCTCGAGCGGTCCTCCTCTCGGCACTTTCGACCCCGTGGGGAGTCGCGCGCGCGCGGCTTTGTCCCGTCGTGCGGCGCGGGGCTTGTGGCTACTGTTTTCGTCCCGTTGGTTGTCGAAGAAGATACGCACATTCATTGGTGACAGCGCTGCCGTACGCCCACTATAGACGTCCAAGAGAGCCGAGGATGATCTGCCTGCGCTGCTCGCGTTGCTGACAGGGACAACGAGTTTGGTGACCGGCCCATGAGTGCCATCAAGCGTGCATCGTCCAGTGGACGCGCAGTCTTCCAAGTGCTCGCCCTCGTGTTAGCTCCTTCGGATTCTGCATAACATAACAGACACTCGGCTTAGATCTTCAGTTCTGTAGTTTGCGTGGTATACACCATGTTTTGTAACGTAAAGTCGTTTCTGATATTCTCATGTGCGGCGGAATGCTGATGACTCACTAGGATCGACTGTGTCTTGGGACGTACGTGTGCTTTGAAGATTTGAGCCGTGTAGAGGCGTCCCGCTAAAGACCGGTGCTTTCAGAAAAGAACGAGACATTTTCCATGCTGTACCGCAAGCTGCATCTTCTGAGGCAACCTGATGTTGCCACTTAAGAGAGACAGAACTGAACAAGATCTGCTAAACGCATAAATTCTTATATGATTATAATTATTCTGACCGCGAAGCTGATTAAACATAAACGTTGTTATGTGCCGCAGATCGCCCTTGTGATTTTGTGTGTATGTGTGTGTTCGTGACCAGTGAACTTTCGAACTACTAAAGTATCAAGGAAACAAAAAATGAAGTAGGGTATCAAGCCTTCCAAAAAAAGCCCGTGGATCAAGTGGGATATATGGAGTGCCGGCTCATTGAAACACTCGACACTCTGTGTTCCACGAAGTGAACGTAAAACTGCTCAGATGGGGCCCCGTGGTAACCGGGCTGAGAAGATGGAAGATTAGACGGCTTTTGAAAACACGCGCGTCACAGGACAGCCAGATGAGATTGGCCGTGAAGTAGACGGGCGCGGTGGATTGTGTCACAAGTGGATTTTGTTGGACAAGATTGTAGGATCTCGCGGAAAAAAATTGTGCCGCTGTCGGTCCTTCTGAGTTGGTCGACAAAGACATGGCGGGGCAGCGGAGAGGGATGCCTGCTGCTAGTCTACTGCTGGCAATAAGCTTTGTCGTCACAGGTGAGTGCGTTGATTATAAATATATCTGTATGCAGGCGCTGTCATTAGCCGGGAAAACTCTATGTTTGCGCTTAGAATAATGTGTGGCCTATGATGAAAGAAAAATAATACAATACAAGAGCTGCTGTGATGCTCACTTCGAGGGCCATTTACATGCGACAAGTGGTTGACCAAGGTACACGGGCACAGATGTTGCTGATCACAACACAGGATGCAGTTTTATGGATGCTCGTTTCTTGGGAGACGGTAAAGCGTTGAAACGATCACCACAGGTCATAAAAACTTCGCTTTCTAATATTGTGGCCTGCGGTATATGAGATGCTTCTTAGATATGGTCGGAACATTAGCCCGTATACAGGCTACTTGTAAAAAAAAAAAAGAGTTGGGCGCTTCCTTTTCTGCAAGTTACCACCCCTGAATCATAGACATAAAGCTCAATCGTAGGTTAAGCTAAGCTCAATAGTGCTAAAATAGCTCTGCTAAACCTTAGCGGAAACCAACGGAGTCTGTTTCAAATCGAAAGGCGTATAAGAAATCTCGTTTTCATTCTCAGTCAGTGTTCGGCTAAGGCCTAGTTTGTAGAGGTACTTTTGTTCTTACAAAAAGTATAGCTGTAAGAGAAGACCGTTTCGCGAGAACTAGCGAATTGAATAACTTAGGCAATACACAATTTTTTATAGTTATCACCACTGAAAAAAAAGCTGATACATAAAAAGAGAATCACTTAAAAACAAAGGCGATACCTAATGAAGCAAACGCTTCTCGGGGTAGTGCTATTTAAGATAAAAAAACTGAAAATAAAAGGTTGTAACTGCAGAATAAAATAATAAGCTGCTAAACACGTATGGTAATCATATTCGACTGTTTAGTAGACCAAAGAACAAACATATTACGCACATGTCACGTAATTATGAATGGTTTAAATAAAGAACGCCACTGTGATAAATATGCTCAAGCCATTCAAATAGGACATTTTGAGCGTTATTTTGTACTTTATCGAGCAGCCTTAGAAGCTTCATTATACCGCCGCTGAACTAGAAAAACCACCATAAGCGAAATAATCTGAATCATTGACTTTCAAACTCATCCGCCACGCAGTAACTTTTTCATATGAAAATCATGTTGTGCAGCAGAGCTTCATCGTTATCTATACCTATACTGAACGAAATTCTCAATTTCTCAAGGAATAAACGTTGCCATGCATAACGAAGTGACTGGGCCCCTGATTGAAGATAGGAAAATTTTCTTGTGGAAGACATGTCTTACGTTTTTATTTTTTTTCGCAAGAGCCGTTATAGATGGAAACGGTTTGCCATCGAGGAATGTATATACGACACAATATGATGCCTTTCTTTCGTGCGCTGAAATGATGTATTCATGAAACCAGGCAAGCATGAAAACCCCCTGCTGTTATATATTACGGGCCATCACCTAACTAATGAGCAATTATTAGTGCTCACATTCCGCCCCTCATTCTCTACTTCGCTAGTATCGAACTTCCTCTAGCATTTTCTGGTTCGAATGCACTCAGCTGTAGAGGTTAGTGAAAATACGTATTGATTCTGGTCAAGCGCCATTTTGTCGTGACATATTTATGTTGGCAGTGCTGACCCTAAACACGCACGTAAATACGATTACAGGTAAATGCGATTACAGCATAAAAAACAGTATTTTGGACAAATAAATCTCGTGCCTTTTTTAAGATATCATGAGAAACATTGAGAAAATGCTCTGCTAAAGCTTCGTTAAACCATGTACGCCATGCTCGGCCAGTACTCCGTAAACCACAATGAAACCATCCTTGGACACGCTCACTCATTCTTCATCAAGTTCACTGAAAGTGAAGGTGAAGATTGATGATCGACGATGAAACAGCGTTTCAGGCCGTCGAGTGCACGAAACGAGGAAAAGCTGATGTGCAAGTGCGGGCAGGAGCTTTTCAGTGAGGCATCTATTTCCGGCGGCCTACTTTCATTATTGTTGGAAGAAATGTTCGTTACAAAGGTATTAGGTCTTTCGGAATACTCTACAATTCAGCCAGGTCACGGGATTTTAAGGGTGGTTTTCATCATTCCGTTCAAGCGGAGAACCTATACGAATGCAAATGAAAGACGTAGGTATTTGCGGCCTCAAAAGTATTCGAGTGTTAGCCAATTAACAAAGCCAGACTACCAATAAATAACGTCTATAACTCTTTTCGCAATGCTTCAAAATTGTAATAATGACATTTATTTAAGTTTTGTTCTTTGTTTTATCACCAGGACAGAATTGAATTTCAGAGGGGCTGGGAAATACACAATGGCAAAAAAAAAAACGTACGTAAACCATATTGCCCACAAAAGATTATTTGAGTCACAACAGGCAATATTGCTAAAAACTTCCTTACAACATACTAAAGCAAACCGGGAAAAGAATGTTATCAAACCGTGAAAAAACAAGCGTAAAAACACAGTTCTTGATCGCAGCACGAAAGGAGCAATTAAGCAATCAGTTTTACAGCGAAAGCTGTTATGAGATCAGAACTCGTGTCACGCGCAGTTGCATGTTGTCCGCCGCCGCCACCGCCGCCGGTGTCCGTAACCACATCGCGCGAAGATAGAAAAAAAAGGGGGCCTTGAACCAATGCACATAGTGGGGCTTTAACCCGGGTTCGATGGGTGCCAGCCCAGTATTTTACCACTGAGTTCCTCCGGTGCTTGTGAGTTGTTGTCAAACTTGCCTTATGCAGGCTTGATGTCGGGAAAGCAATCACGATAATATGACTTATAAAGCGTTTTACCACAGTGAAAGAACAACCAGCCGTCGCACAATGCGATTAGCGTAACGAGTGGGCCGTCCAATGCTCCAACCCATTACAAAAGCATCTTCTTGTTTCCCTATCAACTGTGGTGCATACACAGTTCAGCCATAATTAATCATCGTCGTCAGCCTTTGCATAGACAATTGGGACAAAATTCCTTGCAAGTGTTTAGCGCATACCATGCTTCTCAAAAGATTGACAAAAAATAGCATGGCGAATGCCGGCCTACTACCCAAAAGTTTATTATTAATGCCTTAGCGGGTATCAAGCGAGTGTGCTTGCGGTGTTGGTGGTGGTGGTGTTGCAGCAGGCGGGGTTAGCCTGGCCTGAATGGCCGGCGATTGTTCCGCCTGAGCATCTCCTGAATTTGGAAATTGTCACCACGTGTCAGACAGCCCAGTGTATCGCAGGAAGACCAACAAAATTTGTTGTACCTTCCTCCTAGTTGCCTTGGGTTCTTCAGGAAAATTGATGTCATCAACTGTCCGGTGCCTATGACAGCCTTTTCGCAAGGTGCGGATCATCGTTTCTCTGTGCACACCAAACTGTGGGCAAAGCCAAATGAAATGTTCAATATACTGATGTCACCGCAGAAGGCACAGAACGGAGAAGCGTATCTGCCAGTCTTGAATGACCAGGCTGAGGTGTATGCGGAGCCGGTTCTTATGCGGTACAACAGCGTCGCTTGTTCACGAGAAAGTCCATGAAAACACATGCTTGGTGTGGAAACTTGTAGATCGCATTGAAATGATTGAAATGTGCTTGCAGTAGTTACCTAATGAGTGTTTTGTAAAGGCTCCGAAAGGCCGCTCTTCTAGCTTTCGCTGTAACTGTGCTGCGCCTACCACGCACCAGCTAACTAGCCAATTGAAACCAACTAGCCCAAATAGCCGTTCTTCTACCATGCAGGTCTGGTGTTTTTTTAGTCCGCTTTCTGAAACTTTATACATTCCATGATGCTTTGTGATAATACATACAGAGAATTTCATTCATTACACATTCTCTCAGCAATTATTATGTTTTCAGAGGAAACAGGGCGGAGCGATCGCCTGCATAAATTGTGTAATGAAGACAAAGCGGTGTTCGGGAACGGGAGCACTCTTGGTTAGAAAAACGCCAGAACGAAGTCCAAATACGAGCAGCTGGCCCAGCGTATAGAATGTTAAGCGTATGCATCACTTAACTTTCTGTTTAAATCGGGTTAGCTTGTTAGGTTCTCATAGTTTTCTTACATTTTTTATTGTAATTATAATTCCAGTTTTGTTATTGTTTTTATTTTTAAATAATCCATTTCTCAACATATTGGTTCTCATAGTTTTCTTACATTTTTTATTGTAATTATAATTCCAGTTTTGTTATTGTTTTTATTTTTAAATAATCCATTTCTCAACATATCGGCCTTTTATCTCATTTTTGTCTTTAAAGTAAGGTATTGTTCATTTCATGGCTGATCACACCTCTGTGGAATTCTCCAGGACTCTAAAAGCCAACATGAAACCAGTTATTGTAGGGGTGTTTTGTTTCTGTCAAATTTGCAAAGCTAGAACCGCCTGCAACCTTCAACATCCTGTTCCCATGAATAATACGATTGGGCATAAATGTTGTGTTGCAATGCGAGAGTGAGGCTTTTTGTTGGAAATTTCAGCGCAGAGAAATGAACAGTAGTGGTTTAATTAACCGAAAACTATGCCTAAAAAGATGATCTAGTTAGCGGAACGAGGTTTAAAGCTTCTCCCATTTCGGTGATGCTAACTGAACGGTTTTAGTTAGGCGAAACGAATCGAGGCGCAGGATTTTCGCAGAATTCGACATGGTTGTTGATATGAATAGCCTTGGCTCTCATACACATGAAAAATATTTCATTTGTGGTTGCACATTCATAGTATATTATAATAACATTTTCGATTATGGAGTAAAAAAGAATCTACTTCGAAAGTAACTAAGTGTTGCTTTTTTTTGATGCAGTATGTTCTGCAGGCGATCCTCAGTCTCGGATATCGTTAGGCGAACACCAAGGGACGGGTAATATGTTACGCTTTCAAGGGTACGACTATTATATACGTTGTATTCGGACAAGTAGTCTTCTTAGACCAACATTTTTAGCGGTGAAGCTCCTTATTCACCCCGTACAAAAAATCTACCGTGATCATGAACGGGTATGCACCGCAGTAATTGGGTAGGTCCCACAATTCACCACAGGTCCACTGAATGTCAGGAAAGCAACACTTAGCCAAATGACCGGGTATCTGACACAGCAATCTGTGAGGCCTGTTACAAAACTTTCACTGTGATAATTGGGTATGGGCCACAGAAATTGGGTGGATCCCGCTACACACAACTTGCACTAAAAAAAACAAAGCAACAGTTACCTCAACAAAGGTCTGCGGAGTTACGATGTCGAGCCGAAAAATTGGCCCCGTATCTGCATGTTACGCCGCAAGTGTCGTCGAAAGACGATAGTCTTGCGTTTGGAGAGAGTGAACAAAACGTTTACTTGATGTTCTGTGCAAGAAAATCGGTGAGTTGTATTCTGGAGGTGCTGCGTTAGAGTGCCTCAAGTGCGCGGTGGAGGCGAACGAACACACCAAGTCTCGTCACACGGGAGATAAGAGCGCTATCTGGCAGTTATCCTGGAAAACGAGGCGCGTGCCGTGCGCGCCAGTCTCTGAGGTGATAAGGCGTAGAACGCAAGGCGACGGGTAGGTGCCATCACCGTGTCGTTTTAGCAAAGCGTTGGAAACACTTGCCGTTTCGTGCGAGCGTTGCATGGCCAGCGCAGCGTTTGAAAGCTACGATTTTTAAAATTACTTATCTATTCCTTTTCTAATAAAAAATAGACATACATAATATTGATGTGTTGTTATGGTGCCTCAGAAATGCGCAATATTTGCTTTTTAATTGACAACCGCACAATTAAGAACGCTGAACATTGAGAAATATTGGTGGGCGCTGCGGATGGGGTCAACCGTTTAGAGTATCGTTTGGTCACTTTGATGCTGTTTAGGGTACCGTTAAGAGTGGACAGACAGACAGACAGACAGACAGACAGACAGACAGACAGACAGACAGACAGACGGACGGACGGACGGACGGACGGACGGACGGACGGACGGACGGACGGACGGACAGACAGACAGACAGACAGACAGACAGACAGACAGACAGACAGACAGACAGACAGACAGAGAGAGGCAGACTAAAATTTTTGCGCCGAAGGTCCCCAAGAAAGACCATCGCCTCTAATACCCCAAGAATGTACAACGAGAAAATACTAGAAAACGGGAAAGGTAACGACGGCTGCGAGAAGATGACGGAGAGATGGAAGGCCTACGCCAGCAACGACGGGCCCGTGTGCTGTCTGTGGTTTAACTCAAACACATCTACGCTGAGAATCATGTAAAAACAACCTAGCATCATTTAGCTAAAGACTATCATTGGGCTAGACGCACACTGCAAATCGCGAACATGTTCCTAGCTAAGGCCCTGGAAACAATTTTGAAGTAACCAGGCTGGTCGTCCCAGAATTGTCCAGTTTCGCTCTTTGGAGGCTTGCGCGGCTTAGTGGCACCATATTTTAAAAGTTTAGTTTGATTTTCCAGAGATGAGGACAATCAAGCAAGGTATTCCAAGCAACCTGAATAAAGTGACTGTTAGAATTGTTAATTATAATATAATAAGTCACACTGTCCCAAGCAAAAAGGAAAAAAAAGGTAGAAGAAACTCGATTTGGAAGAACAAGGCATCATTCATATAAAATAGAAATGGCAAAAGGCCAAGTACTCATTCCCTATAGGAACACTAAGCGAAGAGTGCTGGGGAGGAACTAACATCACTAGTGAAGACGAAATGAACATGAAAAGAAAAAAAGCATAAATTCAGTTAGGCAGTTTAGAACTGCAGAGTGATTTATTACAATGCTTCATCATCATCAGCCTTACTCAGTTCACTGCAGGACAAAAGCTTCACCCCTGTTGCGCCAGTCAACTCGGTTCTGTGCTTGCTGCTGTCACTTTATACACGCAAACCTTCTAATTTCATCTGTCCACGTAACTTTCTGTCTCACCATAACCCGCCTGCCTTCTCTTGGAGTGTAGTCTGTGACCTTTAATGACAGCGGTTATCCTGCCTTCGTGCTACGTGCCCTGCCCATTACGATTTCTTCTTCTTGATTTCGACTATGATGTCCTCAACACCCGTTTGTTCTCTGATACATTCTTCTCTCGTCTTGTCCCTTAAGGTTACACCTATCATTTTCCTTTCCATTTCTCGCTGCGCCTTCCTGAACTTGAGTTCAACCCTCTTTGTAATCCTCCAGGTTTATGCTCCGTAGGTAACTACCGGTAAGGTGCAGCTGTTATATTCTTTCCTCTTGAGGGTTAGTGGCAATCTACCATTCATGATTTGAGAAGGCTTGCCAAATCTGCTTCACCCTGTTCTTATTCATCAAGCTACTTCAATATCGTGGTTCGGCTCCGCGCTTGCTACCTGTCCCAAGTAGACGTACTTTTTATTTCAAGTGCGCTGATACCTATCTTGAAGCACACTTCTCTTCTGAGGTTCCTGCACATTACTTTAGTTTTCTGCAAAATAATTGTTAAAACTACATTTCTGCTCTCCTTGTGTAATTCAGTAATCATGAATTGCAATTCATCCTCTGAGTTATTCAGCAATTGAATATCGTCGGTGAAGCGCAGGTTACAAAGGTATTCTTCATTAACTTGTATCCCCAACTCCCCCCATTGTAGGCTCCTGAGAACATTCTGTAAGCACGTATCTCCTTGTCTTACGCATTTGTTTATTGGTATTCTGTCACTTTCTGAAGTACTATGGTGGCAGTTGATCCACTGTAGATTTCTTACAGGATGTTTATATATGCTTTGTCGACGCCCTGATTCCACAGTGTCTGCATGACTGCTGATAATTCTACTGAATCAAATGCCTTCTTGTAATCTATCAAGGCCATGTGTGATGGTTGGGTGTATTCTGATCATATATTTATAACCTGATTGATAATATGAATGTGGCCGATTGTTCAGTAGCCTGTACGAAATCCTGCTTGATTATGATTGATTGAATTCGAAATTAGTCTTAATTTTGTTAGGAACTATTTTCGTAAATAGTGTTTATACTACGGAGAGCAAGCTGGTTGGTTTGTAATTGAAGTTGTTTTCCCCTTTCTTATGAATTAAGATGATGTTAGAATTCTGCCAAGATTCTCGTACCCTCCCCGTCAGGATACACTTCGCTAACAGAGCGGTCAGGTTTTCTAACACAATCTGATGTTATCTGATTATCACCAGAAGCTTTGCTTCTTTGCATTCCTTCCAAGGCTTTCTCGACTTCTGTCTTTACTGGTGGGACGCTATCTGGGGTACTGCTAGTTCTTAGATTATGGTCGTGTTTGTTCCGTCTACTGTACAGATCTCTTTAAAATTGCTCCGCTACTTTAAGTATTCTATTCACATCGGTAGTTGTCTTCCTTATCCCTTAGTGCGCAAATCTGGTTTTTGCGTATCCAAAGTTTTTCCTTCACCACTTTGACACTTTCTCCGTTCTTTAGAGCATGTTGAATAATTTCTATGTTATACCCTCTTACGTCGAATACCTTAAGCTTATTAATCATCTTTGAAGGCTCTGTCAATTTTACTTTCTTTGTTGTGTTGGAGGCTTCATGCCTTGACGTTTATTAATGAGGTTCTTCGTCTCCCGGGAGAGCTTGTTAGTGTCCTGTTTAGTTACGTTAGCTCCAACTTCCACTGCACTTTTCGTAATGATACTCATTAGATTAGAATTCGCTGCGTCAACGCTACGGCCAGTTTCCTCGTTAAGAGCCTAGTATCTGTTCTGAAGTGATACTCTGAATTCCTATACGTTTCCCTCTGAATGCAAGCTCATTTATTGGCTTCTTGTGCATCAGCATATCTGTCGTTCCTTCTTCAAGTCTAGGTAAATTCAAGACCCTATAATTCTATGGTCACTGCATCATACCTTGCCAAGCCCTTCCACAACCTGCACGATCCCTGGGTGGACACTCAGTATGGTCTTTTTAGGGGCGAAGCTCTTATGGCGTGGCTTGGGCGTCCCTCGTATGTAACCACCAGTGGCACATACCAGAAATAGGTATAACACTTGACCTCCAAGGTGGTGCCATTGAGAGATTTCTTCTGTGCGTTGTTTAACAATAAAAATAGTGCTCAATGTACATGCCAATGGCTGCTAATGGGGAATGAGAGACATGGGCATTCGGCTTTTAGTCAACGCGCACGCTGCGATCCCCATTAGCAGCCATTGGCATGTACATTGAGCACTATCGGACAAGAAAGGGATGCTACATTATACTCGCTGGATGTAACCTCCTTAGCTTTAGAAAGGTTTAGCGAGCGTTGAGCCGCAGTGCCATGAATACAATGAACTTGTATATACCATGAATGAACTCAAGGTGGTTAAAAATGAGAAGTAGATACGAAGCGCAAGCCGTAAGAAAGTAAAAGCCGAATTCTCCTGTCTCTCATTTCTCATTAGCAGCCATTGGCATGTAAATTGAGCCCTATCTGACAGAGAAAGGTATCTACGTTATACTCGCTGGGCGTAACCTCCTTGGCCGCAGTGCCATGAATAAAGTGAACTAGAATATACCATGAACTCGAGGTCGTTAAAGGTGGGAAGTGGACCCAAAGCGCAGGCCGTAAGAAAGTGTGCGTGTGCCACCTCTCGTTTAGTCCTTGGAATGTCCGCTGGATGGCGGTGCTTCTATATGGGGAATATATGATAAAAAGATGCGAGATGGTGAGACTTGGAGTGTTGAATAGATGAACGAACGGACACACAAACAGATGCATGGATGGACGCATGAACGGACGCAGGGGCGGATGCATGAAAGAACGCAGGGACGGGCGCACAAACAGACGCATCGACGGTCACACAGACGGACGCATGGACGGACGAATGCTTCGCCCCACTCTCCATCATTCACTCCGTGGATATGCTGCCATTTTTTTCGTTCTTACTTTTGTCATTGGGGCTCCTCTATGTTCACCTACGATTCACTCGTTTTCGGTAGAAGGTATTCAAGATCCGTAAATAATTGAGCTTTGCAAATTCTTCTAATAACTCTCCTCTGGCTTTTCTTGTACCGATGCCATAATCCCCTACGGTCTAATATCCAGCCTGCTTCGGCCCTACCTTGACATTGAGGTCACCAATCAGTATAGTATGCTGTGTTTCTACATTACTCATTGCCGTTTCCACCACTTCAGAGAGGATTTCAACTAATACGTCATCATGGCTAGATGTAGGTGCATAGGCTTGCCCCTCCTTCAGCTTGTATTTCTTATTAAGTTTAATTATGGTGCCCGCCACCCTTTCATTAGTGCTATAATATTGATCTAAGTTACTAGCTATATTTCTATGATAAGTAACCCCACTGCCAGTTCTCTTCTGTCAGCCAAGCCACGATAGCAAAAGACGTCCCCACTCTGTAGCACTGTGTAGGCCTAATCCGTCCTCCTAACTTCATTAACCCTTTGATATCCTATTTACTAGCCTCTAGAACCTCAAATAGCACATCTGACTTGCCTCACTAGATAAGCTTCTAGCGTTAAGCGTTTGCAAGGTCAGGTTCCGATGGCGGCCTCTCCAGACCCTGAGATTCTTCGATCACTCTGCTGCGTTGCAGATTTGACGGCTACTATGGTCAGTTGCTCCTGAGCCGCTGGGAACTGAGGGCCGATGGTTAATCGCTGCATACATGTGGGAAGTAGTGACTAGATACTACACCAGGGTGGCCACCTTTTTCTGGTGAGAGAATGCGTTACCGGTGGTGGTCACCGGTGAGAATGCATCTCAGGCCTCTTTTATGCAATACCGTTATTACGCGCATAACGTTTTAAAAATCTGGTGGGGAATTGCGTGGCACCAGGATTCTAACTTGGACCTCCTGCACGCGGGGCTGATACTCTAACCATTATGCCATCGCTGCTAGAAACAGTGGTCAATCAATAATAATAAGACACGTTCTCAACAATCAAAAAACTTGCCGCCAGAAAAGCAGAGTCCAGATAGAAATACACATTACTAGAAAAAAAATCACGACTACAAAAAAAAAGAACTTCGGAAAACCATTCTGCGTTTAAAAAGATACTATCCTCAAATGAATAAACAGGTTGTTAAAATATATTGTTCATTATTCAGCATAATAATGACATGAGAGACATGGTTGAATGGTTGGATTATTTTTATCGCCGTGTTTATACACAGCAATGCTGATTGCAGTCCTTGATACCAGTTTTAAGGTAGCACACCATCTTGATACTGTTGTGAGAATATGCTAACAGGATGATACCACCATTGTTTTCTCTGGACTTTCAAAGTTTGCTATCAGCATAATAAATTCTACTAGGAGATGTTAGCTCCTGTTAAGCCACAAAAACAAAAAAAATCACAGCATATCCACGGAGTGAATATTTGGTGGGGCGCAGCGTTCGTCAGTCTGTCTGTCCATTCGTTCTTGCGTCCGCCTATCTGTGTGATCCTTGGTGCATCCGTCCGTTTGTTCATTCGTCTGTCTGTCTGTCCATCTCTTTTTGCGGCCATCCCTCTGTCTGTCCATCCGTCCGTGCGCCCCTCTGTCTGTCCGTCCGTGCGTGTGTCAGTCCGTTCGTCCGTCCATATGTCTAGAGAAGACTCCAAGCACAGCCATCTCACATCTTTTCATCATGTATTCATCGTATACAAGTGCCCCCATCCAGCAGACATTGTAAGGACCGCTATTTCGGGTATGTGCCACTGGTGGTTACGTAATACGAGGGCCGCAGAAGCCACGACATAAGAAGCTTCGCCCCTAAAACAAAGCTAAATTATCTCTTCGAGAATGGACCTCTGCGTGGCCTAGCTGATGGCACAGTATGCGGGCTTCCGACATATGCTGCTAGCTCGTTGAAGGTGACTTGCCATTGCTGATATATTGTATAGTCTGGATTTCTACAAGCACATACCAGGCATGCCTTAAAAAGGGCTTTTCTGCTGAGCTTTTGGGTCAGGCGCCACCCGCATCTTATTTTTGTGCTGCTTACTTTCTGGTTGATTGGTCTTTTAAATATTTTACTGTTTTAAGAAGTTCCCCAAAAACAGCCCTTAACTATTTAGGGCCTCGTGGAAGTTCACCTGCCCACAAATCCAGCAGCCGAGAACAAAAATATTCACACAAGGCCCCAGGGCACGCTCCGTTGAATCACATCTTCGGTTGTACGTGTAGATGCTGCTCCTATAGAGAAAATGTCCAAGTTATTTTAAATGTTTTTGCTATTGACGATGAAGTTCAAGAGATTGCTTCTCGGCTGCGCCTTGCAAACACTGGCTGCTATTCTTTTTCCGGTCAAGGAACACAAGGCACTCTGCATAATTGCGCACAGAGAGCATGGTCAATTGATATGGGCAATGGGTTATGGGTCCCTGCTTATCTCAACATTTTGAACCAACTCCCTAGAATGAGCTGGCCAGATATTCAGATAGAAAAAATGACAATTTGATCGCAAGGAGAAAGCAATGAACGCGATAGCAGCGAATTGTAATGTTATACAAAATAAGGCCAGCAACAAACTCTTGTGCATTCGGTCGCGAGCATTTAACTAAACCCTGTTGTAAAGGAATGTGGTCGCTTTAGAGAGTGAAGTGGGTCTTAATTACGCCGTCTCGCGTCTCAAGGCGAAGAGCTCAGCAGGTAGAGGAGGTGTTCAAGTCGTTAGTTGACGTTTGCCGAATGTAGAGCGTGCGCCAGAGCTGGGGACCGTGCACTTACAAAGTTCGCACTTGCTCCTCGAGAGAGATGATGCCCCCAAAAGGGGATGTTTCGGGGCTGTGATTTGTATTTCCACGTAAAGTGGGTGAGAGTGCCGTTTTCCTCTCCACGAGAAGCTGCGTGCGTATATGTGGAATTTAGGGGTGATTTTTTGTAAGTGAGGGTATGTGTTGGTTTGTATTCGATGAATATCTCACGCCTGTTGTCCTGTAAGAGCCGGATGGGGATGACTTCGCTTCTGTCGTTCCTGTCTCTCGTTTTCGAGGATGTCGCGCGCAGTTGTTGGGGGTTCCTTATGGGTCAGGACGGTGATGTGGGAGACCTGGCGTGTTGGATATTATCGGGAGAGCCAGCTGGATCTGCTCCACCACGCCTAGTGAGCTTCAAAGGCGAATAGAGCCCTGGACTGACGACTCACCCACTTTCCCAAAAACATTTTGGCAAAAAAAAGGACGTTTTTCAACATTTAGAGAGACGCAGCCACCCTCTATTCTCCTCTGGCGTTCCTTCATGCTGCTTATGAAAGGTGGGTGAGAACAGGTTTTTTGCTTGGAGAGCTATCAACGACAGGACTCGCGTACGAGGGGACCTCTCATCGTACGTTCCCTACGAGCAATCCAGATGGCCAAATCGTTTCATTTATGCTTAAAACAAGTTTTTTTCAAGCCCTCACACGCATTTATTCGCGAACTGAACATAAGATACGCAGGGCGGTGCTTTCGACCGGAACATTAAGAATATCGGAGCGCATGCGCACCGTGGAATTTTCTTTGACAAAGATTATTTTACTAAACCCAGACCACTCCGCCGCGGTGGTCTAGTGGCTAAAATACTCGGCTGCTGACCCGTAGGTCGCGGGTACGAATCCCGGCTGCGGCGGCTGCATTTCCGATGGAAGCGGAAATGTTGTAGGCCCGTGTGCTCAGATTTGAATGCACGTTGAAGAACCCCAGGTGGTCGAAACTTCCGGAGCCCTCCACTACGGAGTCTCTCATAATCATATAGTGGATTTGGGACGTTAAATATATAGTGATTTTGGGACGTTAAACCCCACATATCCATCAATTAAACCGAGACTGATTGACGCGTTAATTTTTTGGGACACACAGGATTCAGAAATCAGGTCATAACTGCGTTAGTCAGTCCTCAATCGCCCTACTGAATAAAGTAATGTTATCTTTAGCCTCATTTAGTCACTGACTGCCCCGCGTGAAGATTAATTACTTTTTCTATCTAACCAAGATCAACCGTCATCATTCGTTCGTTTTTGTTGTAAGAGGGTGCGCAGTTATCCGACTTTTCACATGTTTTCAGTACAATTTTCAGGTAAAAGTCAACTCTTCCACTGTTTCCACTCACAGTCCTCGTTCATTTCGCGCTGTTTTGATTTACGTTCGCTGGGAGAACAAGGCGGGCTTAGGTAACCGAAGTTCTGTCCCGACGCATCGGCCATTACCTAGTAAAATGTCTAATAAAACAAATAATGCTTCGAATGAGACTGATATGTCCTTAGACTCAAAATAATACTACATGCTGGCGTATGCGAAAGTAACATTCCATTTTTTTCCAAAGCAGTATCAGAGCTCGGAACCCCAACTGCAACGCCGTCCCGCAAATAGTCTCAGAAGACGTAATTTGGTGCTCATAAAATATTCACTGACGTATTCAAAAAGTACGCCGAGGAGAAAAAAAAAAGATAACATAAGGGCGCATTTATAGAATGAGGAAGATACGATCGAAGTAGTACGTTCTTGCGTCTCTGTGTCATTGCGCCACTATGCTCCGAGTACGAGAGCTATTACTTAAGGGCCTCAGCGGCAATCTTTTTTCACGAGTCCCAAGCGGCCGCCGGAGTGAGTGCGCTTACTTCGTCTTGTTTCTATGATACGTAAACTGTCGTATTCTCAAAGCTTTATAGTTTGAGGCTACATGGCTCATGCATATTTAGCCACAATTCGGCTTCATTCTGCGACGATTTCTTTATGCGTTTTTTGTCGACAGCCTTCTTAGGTATCGTGATTCCGTAATAGAAGTTAGCATCGGTAGTGTAGTTGATTCCTTTTGAATTACTAGATTTAATTGAACCCTAGAAAACAACGAATAATCGCAGTACTCGGAAATTAAGCTAGACATGGTATTCGTTCCTGCATTCACACAAGAAAATGAGCGCAGCTGGCGAGTTGCACACGTCGGAACAAAGCAAACTCAGAGTACTTCGCGCGGCAAAGGAAGGGTGTATCTGGGTTGCTGAAGAAGAGCCGAAACGGACATTGGACTAGCGAGTAGTTCAGAAAGGCCTCCGGAAATTAAAACAACTTGTATCACGCTGCACGCGGCCAGGCCGTGCAAAATAATATGAACATGGTACTTCAGTGGGCCAAGACTAAAGTGCCCATCATTATATAAAATCAGGTGAGGTGTTAGGTGTACCGCTCAAAAAGGTGGATTCAATCCCCGAAAATTTTGCAAAAAAATTACCTTTTATTTAAGTTTGCCTCAGATAACTTCATGTGGTCAAAAATGACGTGGTATTCCTACATGGCACTCTCAACAGAAGCGAAACCACGAGTAATTAGTCACAAATTTTGAATCATGTCATACGACAAACTACAAATCTATCTATCTATCTATCTATCTATCTATCTATCTATCTATCTATCTATCTATCTATCTATCTATCTATCTATCTATCTATCTATCTATCTATCTATCTATCTATCTATCTATCTATCTATCTATCTATCTATCTATCTATCTATCTATCTATCTATCTATCTATCTATCTATCTATCTATCTATCTATCTATCTATCTATCTATCTATCTATCTATCTATCTATCTATCTATCTATCTATCTATCTATCTATCTATCTATCTATCTATCTATCTGTCTGTCTATCTATCTGTCTGTCTGTCTGTCTGTCTGTCTGTCTGTCTGTCTGTCTGTCTGTCTGTCTGTCTGTCTGTCTGTCTGTCTGTCTGTCTGTCTGTCTGTCTGTCTGTCTGTCTGTCTGTCTGTCTGTCTGTCTGTCTGTCTGTCTGTCTGTCTGTCTGTCTGATCTTCATTTCCAAAGGATTTTCAACATCAATTGATGGCCTACTATAGTTAGCTTAACTGAATGCCCACAATACTGCTCGCAGAGACAGTCACTCTGCAATGCACTAGATGAACTGGACAACCAGCCTCTTTCGGAAGAAAGAATCCTGCGCTGCCGACAGGACTTTATGTCGCAGAAGAGGGCTGTGAAAGCGCTCCTGCGCTTCTTGCGTTCAACCGGCCTGTCCAAACGACTGTGATCGGAACTCCCTGAATGTGTGCGGATGCGGTTTTTTTTCTAATTTATTTTTTATCTCTCTACTTCTATCCTCTTTCCGACCCTTTTCCCCACCCCCGTACAGGGTAGCACACCAGTTCGTCTAGGTTAACCTCCCTGTCTCTTCCTTTTATTTATTTCTCTCTCTGTGCACGAGGAAAATAAAGGTATCTAAAGAATAATCATTGACTACAAATTCAGCACGAATGGAGCATGAGCAATAGAAAGCCTAATGCACAAAAGCACAAATGCTGACCCCCAAGGGACACATGGATATAGATCTCGCACATTTGAACATGCCTCTTTGCAATCTGCAAAAACGTCCAGGATATTGGAGGAAGTCGTACAAAAAAATTGTATACCCGGAGCAATGATATCTTTGAAGTGCTCACAGGATGGAATGCAAGGAGATAGTGGAATACTGTATGGGTGCCTCATGCAGAAATTGGGCAATAGCTTCAAGCGCTCGTGTACATGGCAGATGTTTTGATGTGATTTCAACAGCCTATATGGGCTCTTGGGTTGCATCAAGAAGCATGTGGTTCTTAATGCTTGCTTCAGGTATTCTGTCTAGACGATGTTTTTTTCCTTTGCTTTTCGCGTTTATAAGAAAGTAGCTGCAACGATAGCCGAGAGAAATGTTGGTAAATTTAGGGTATCGTTGCCAAACTAATGCACCGTGTACCGCAAGCCAGACTGGCCCCCTGCCGCTTCCACTAAAGAAAAACACATCACAAGCGCACACACACCCGCACACACGCACACGAAAACTTTCGTTTTCGACGAAGTGCGTTTACCTGCGATGGAAAGTACGAAATGGAGTTTTCATTATTTTTTCATGTGTTTGGTGCATAGCCTATGCACATTTAGGGATACCAGTACAGACGAAGAATTAAGAAAATACGAACTTGCGCTTCTTAAATGTTTTCCCGCAAATATTAGGCGTTCGGGCTCAACAAGAATGAAATGGTGATTGAAAAAAGTGCCAGTTTCACCGCGGGGCGAAACATTGAATAAAATAACGAGAAATTGGAATGTCAGACGAATAACGACAAGCAGCTCTAAACTTGCAGCTTTCTGCTGAAGCATCATTACGGATGCTCCAAAAGAACGCACAGGTGTAGACAGGACAAGCGTGAACCTGTCGCGATTTTACGCCTTGGTGTTTGAGCCACGCGGTGCAAGGTCGACCCTGCAGAGCCCGACGATCTTATTTTTTTTCTTTCAAACTGCGGCGCATGGAGTAACAATCTCGCATATCCTGCCGCACAGTTACGCCTGATGCAAGCTGTGCCTGGTGTTCTTGCTTCTTTTGTTTTGTTTTGCTTCACATTGCAAGCGGGTGCACAAAAGAACCACTTTTTCACGCAATTTACAAGAGCAGTTTTCAAAATGAAAAAAAAAACAAAAACAAAATGCAGGATCGTCGTGCAACAAAAAACACAGCCAAGCTCATTCGATAACTACGTACTGCAGACGGTACATTGGCACATAAATATAGATTGCCGTTTTATCATCGGTGCACTCATGGCGCGTTTAGGAGGCATTTGTTTCTTCAGAGTGGGCTGAAGGACGCCCCCGCAAAATAACGCATTCCATGGCCGTCTAGAAAGGCATGTTGGATAATCTCTGGTTTTTGGCATAGTAGGCAATAGGTTCTCTAAGAAAGTCATGTTTTCAAGCCATGCTTCTGAAGCCATGGTTTTACTGTTGGGTGAGTTGGGGCTTTGACATAAAACTCATCGTGAAGGCGCAACTAAACACAACACACGGGAAGAGACAGACGAGGACAGACGCACGAATTGACAGACATTGACAGTGTTGCACAAAGAAGGGAGATTTTTTAGAGTCCAGCCTGATCTACCAGACTGGGTCGCTATACTTGACGTGCTTAACAATATGAAAAAAGTTCTAAACTTGACAGCGTTGACTCAGTGTGTCGTTATTGTATTTTTGTGTATCCTAATCTTTCTGTTTTTTATGAACCAGATAATTAGTTGAGAGGCGATGAAGTGATGAGTTGCTAAAAGCAGCACGCTGTGCTGCTGGATCGCTGGTTTGAGTACCTCGGTCAAGTGCTTCGAAATTTTTTTCTTCTGTTTTATGTTTTTCTTCATGTACGTATTTCACACACACACACACACACAGGAGGAAGAAGAAGTGAATGGAAGAAGCCCGTAGCTTCATTTCGCTCTCTTAATTCAGTTATTATATTGAGTTCAGGATCTTTTTACAGTGTGTGCGGTGGGTGGACTGTCTCCAGAGTGGCAGCTAAACATCGGTGAGTCGGAGTTTCACTACGCATCGCGATCAGAGTTGCCCCTTAGCGGGCCCGTGCCTCATACCTGGCGAAGCCCGGGTATGGGGGACAACGAGGTGCCGCTAGCGCCAAGAGGAGCACCACTTATCCATCCCGCTCGACTTCAAGTTGCTGCAGGCTCAGCAACAATATCGACGTCCAATACAGAGAGCAGCGAGGCCTCGCAGTGCAAGAAGAGGCGTACAGAGGAGGAAGAGGTTGACAACGATGACGCTACATCGACCTACTCTCTCAATGACATGACACAGATGGATACAGAAGCACCCAAGGAAGACGAGGGGGCTTACACGGTGGTCACCCATCACAAGAACAGAGCTACGGGGATACCGGTGGTATTCAGACCAATCGCTGCCGAGGACTCTTTCTGGAAGGTGAATCCCAATCGCATAGCGTCTGAGATAATCTCTGCTATCAATGAGAAAGTGACATCATCAAGAATCAACAGAGACGGAAGTTTTTGTGTTGGAGTACGGTCGTTGTACTCGGCAAACAAGTTACTGCTGATCAAGAGTCTGGCTGGATTGCCTGTACAAGTGATGATACCTCAGTCTTACATGAAGACCCTAGCAAAGATAAGAGATGTTCCACTCGAATACAGTGATTATGACCTACTGGATTATCTTAAAGATGCTGGAGTAATCTCGGTCACACGACAAAAGAGATGGGTAAGAAATGAAGATGGAAGTGCCACAATGCAGCCCATACGTAATGTAATACTCCAGTTTAGACATGACAAGCCATTGCCAAAAGAGTTGCTCTCGGCTTTACGGTCCACACTGTCGAGGAATACATTGAGCCGGCGGTAAGGTGTTACAACTGCCAGAGATATGGGCATAAGGCTAAGACTTGCAGGGGAACCAAGAGATGCAAGGTATGTGCGGGCGCACATGACTACAAAGAATGCACCTCGAAGCGTCAACCTAAGTGTGCAAACTGTGCTGGACCACATCCGGCGTCGTTCTCAGGCTGCTCTCGAAATCGTTTGGCATCAGCGGCACAAAGAGAGAGAATTGTAAAAGGGTACCATAAGATACAAAAAGGTCCAGCACCCAATGCGGATATAGTCGAAGATGTTCCTGCGGCACAAAGAAGTGCAAAACAGTGGCACCACGACTCTTACTCGGAAGTACTGAAGCGCTCAGCACCAAAACATCGCGTTGGAAAAGAAGTCCGGGCCCAGGAACATGCTAAAGTGGAACTTTCTACCAGGCCAGACACAGCCAAGGAGCCACTGACTACCAAAGAGAAGGGTCACAGCAGCTTGCTGAGCAAAACTTCTTCGAGAAATGCGATCTCGGCGGAGACAGCCGGAAGCGAGCAAGTCATTTTGCCAATAATCTTTGCGGCTCTCAAAGCAATTCTACGATCCCTGCCACAAGCAGGTTCTTTACCAGAAGTGAAATTGCTGCTAGATGTTGAGCATCTTCTCTTGTCGTAATCATGGCTACCGGACTATCTAACTGGTACAAAAGAAGTGCAATATTCCAGTGGAACTGCAACGGTTTGCAGAATAAGAGTGGAGATTTTCGGAAATTCGTCGCTCAGCACGGGTTTCCGGTTTTGTGTATTTCCGAAACAAGAGTATCCACTAACTTTCGCTTGCCCAATTATGTGGTGTACCAAGCAGACCGTCCTGCTGCGAAAAGCAGAGTGATGTTGTGTGTGAGACGCGATATTCCGTCGACACTTGTGGCTACTTCAAAAACAGATGCGCCGGAATTTGTTAGATGCAAAGTGAAGTTTGCTAACGTTACTGTAACTGTAGTTAGTGTTTACGTGCACCCTCAAGCAAACGTTTCATACGCAGAGTTGGCTGCAGTGTGTAGATCTGACCATGATCCCATAATTATATGTGGTGATTTTAACGCGCACCATGAATTGTGGGGTAGTGAGCGTTGTAGTGTAAGGGGATCTGCTATAGTAAAAATATGCGAAGATTATGGTTACACTATACTAAATGATGGTTCTCCAACGTTTCTACGGGGGCATAACTACTGCAGCGTACTAGACATTACTGTGTGCTCCTCTGAATTAGCGGCTGGAGCAGACTGGACTGCAGACGCTGACACAAGAGGAAGTGACCACTTGCCAGTATTCATATATCACCCAAAGTTGAAGAAAACAAGAAATAACCGCACAACAAGAATTACAAACTGGTCAATCTTTCGAGAACTACAGAGACAAAATCTTGAACCCTGTACTGACGCAGAAACGTATGCATCTAAGATAAAAATTTTCTAACAAAAGCAACTCGTACAGTACCCATTCCAGATGGGTATTCGGGTGTTGACGCTGAGTATGAGAGGCTTCGGGCAATACGACGCCGATCTGAAAGAAGATATCGCAGGTCAGGTAATTTAGAAGATTTCAAGGTTGCACAGAAAGTACACACTACAATGCGTAACCAACTGCAGAAGCTTTCAACCAAAAGGTGGCAAGATTTATGTGCCTCACTTTCCCCATTTACCTCGGCGACTCAACTGTGGAACATGGTACGCGCCCTCCGACAGCCAGTAGTCCACTCGAGACCACTACAGGCTCTAGCGCTGTCTCGAGGAGTTAGCGAACGGGTGATTGCCGAAGAATTTTGCGATCTTATACTGAGAAATGGAGAGACCGCCCAAACGAGCGAATATAAATCCTCAGCAGAATCAGCTTCGGCGGTTGTAACAAAGTCCTCTGCAATCAGTTCATCAGATCTGGATGACATTTTCACACCAGAGGAGCTCCAATATGTGTTGTCTTCAGTAAAACGAACAAGTTCACCAGGAACAGATGGAGTTACATACGCTGCTCTTGCTAATTTGTGCAAAAAAGGAAAATTACACCTGTTGGACATCTATAATAAAATTTGGCAAGAAGAAAAAGTTCCGGAAAGTTGGAAGATATCAAAAGTAGTACCGTTGCTAAAGCCAGGGAAGAGCCCTATGCAGTTGGACTCGTTTAGGCCGGTTAGTTTGACGAGTTGTTTTCAAAAGTGATGGAAAAAATGATCAATGAACGAATTTTATGGTGGCAAGACATGAAAAAACTACTACCAGAAAGCATAGCCGGCTTCAGAAGAGGTAGATGCACAATGGACTGCATTCTGGATTTGGTCACAGATGTGGAAAACCAACGAACGCAAGGAAACATCACTGTCGCTGCATTCCTTGATGTCCACCGAGCATACGACACAGTGAGTCACGTTCACGTTCTGGAAGGCCTGGCGTTACAGGGATTCAAGGGCAAGATACTGCGTTGGATCGCTGACTTCCTGAAGCACCGGAAAATTTTGTAGTTACGCAGGAGGGCCCAACGTCAGAACATGTCGTCAACCAAGGAGTGCCACAGGGCAGCGTACTAAGCCCTACTCTCTTTAATGCAGTCATGGCGCAGCTCCAATATAATCTTCCACCCAACATCAGATGTTCAGTATATGCTGATGATATAAGTATATGGACGTCTGGTCCATCGTTTTTGGATATACAACAAACTCTACAAGAAGGATTGGATAATGTAGACCATTTTCTAAAACAAAGAGGTATGGCACTGAGTCTGGCCAAAACAGCCATACTTCCGTTTACATTAAAAAGACCTGGAAATTTCCAGATTATTCTGCAAAATCAGCCTATTAAAATGGTTAAAACTCATAAATTCTTGGGAGTAATTTTAGACCGGAGACTAACATGGTCGCCTCATGTCCAGTCCCTGGAACAAAAAGTGAATCAGGCTATTCGAATCCTCCGGCATCTCTGCGGGGCCAAATGGGGTGGTACTACAGAATCGTTATTAGCCCTACATGTTGCCTGGATACGCCCCATCGTAACTTACTCACTGCCCCTGCTGCACGGACTCCCAGCCTCCACCGAAAGGAGACTTCACTTGTTATTGGCAAGGAGCTTGAGGGTATGTCTGGGTTTACCACGGTCAACTTCCAGTGATTTAGTGTATGCGGAGGCTCGAGAGCCACCTTTGGCAGTACTGCGAACTAAAGAAACATCTCGAAATTTATTTAGAATTTTCACGCAACATGAAAGTTATTTTTTATCTGGTGCACTAACACAAAGAACGGCAACGAGACTACAGGATACTATATCATCATTTCAAGCAGTTAGTACCAGAATTTAAACAATGGAAACCTTCAAAACCACCTTGGACGCTGCCACTTCTCAACGTTATCCGTGAAATAGACGGCATAGAGAAGAAAGCAGCCATGGCACCTCTAGTAGCGGCACAGTTTGGTACTTCATCAGCTTCATGTAATGCATAATGAAAAAACGAAGATATATACAGATGGATCATGCACAGAAGAAGCGTCAGCCTGCGCGGTCTTTATACCCGAAATTCAGGAAAAGAAGATGTACAAATTATCGCACCAAGTCTTCATCGACGACAGCAGAATTGGTGGCTATCTTTTGAGGCAGTTAAGCTTATCTGCGAGAATCCAGATCCACGAAAATGGGTGATATGCACTGATAGCAAACCTGCTCTTCAGCTAATCAGAAATGTGAGATCACCTTACAGAAATGGTGAAATACCACAATGTATCGCAGAAACTGTGGAATATGCCTCATCGCAGGGTCACAACATCGTATTTCAATGGATACCCAGCCACATTGGAATAAAGGGAAATGAAGATGCTGATAGTCTCGCGAAGAAAGCATTGAAGGAAGGACGGGATTGCACAATCCCTATATCTGGGACGGATATTCGACATTTTATATCGCAGGGGGCTAACCATTGTTCGATGGAGAAGTGGTTTGAGAGCCCTAAATCAAAGGAAAACGGTACTTTATGAAGTTGATCCACACAGAAAATTTTCCATAGCGACAGACCTTCCACGACACCTAGAGACATTGATCCACCGACTTAGATTGGAAGTAGCATACACAAACAGTTTCCTGCACAAGAATACATCGATCCAACTCACCGGAATGCCATTGTGGTCATGCAGAAGAAAATGTTCGCCATATTCTTTTGGAGTGCATTAAATACGCGAAAGAAAGAGAAAAAATTAAAGACAAATTAGCAAAGTTTGGACAGACGGCCCCTCACAAATAAAGAAACTACTTGGACCATGGCCTGAGATGCATCTCAGAAAAAGGGCAATAATCTTCCTGACAGACTTTTAGTGGAGACCGGACTGGACAGCGCCTATGACTGACAGCCAGAAATGAGTATTATGTAAGTGTGGTCATGTATATACTGGTATTATAGTACTAAGGTGTGCGTGAAAGTAGTTTATGACTGAGTGACACTGCGTGAGAAAACTGTGTATTGACAGGTTATTTGAACTGGTTTCATAGTGTGCTATTATGTTTTTTTCTCCTTTTCCGTATTGTTAATTTTTTGGGTACCGTTCTGTATTATTATTTTATTTTCGCTGCGAACTCTGTGATATGGAGTAGCCGAGGCAATAGGCTCCTCAACCTCTCCACAGCAAACAGGGTGTTTAAAACAACAAACAAACAACAACAACAACACCACAAC
>WOVY01000441.1:0-299801 GCA_013436015.1 Rhipicephalus annulatus
GTGCACTCAGTCGTACGCTTTAGCATAATTACATTGAACTAATATCAAACAGCTGTTGTCAATCTTTTTACATCCATCACGGCCTGATTGACGCCCGAGTATTAATATTATCATCTTGTTGGAGCATAATAGTCTTGTGTGCAGTACAGCGGTTACTTCCGTGCAACAACTAAATGTGGGGTAGTGCCGACAGTTATCCCAACTGAGACTACTGCCGACATGCTGCAGACACAACTATATTAGAAGCAAATGGCTTGTGACTTATTGCATGTGGCTGAACAGCACGAAAGGTTTATTCATACAAGTACATTCATCCAAAGGAACATAACCAAAGGTTACACGATTAAACCCATATAATAATACAAGCAAAAGGGATTGCTTGAGTACTATTTTGAGAACAGTAGTAGTGAATTTAATCATTGGGTTCGCCTGGAAAATGTGCAAGTGCCTTTGAAATGGTCCCCATACTTGAGTATTTCTTTACTGCAATATTAATCATTCAGTTTTTCTTTGTCGACCTCATAAAAGTCACAATAATACTGATATCAGGACATAATTTTACTGCTGTAATACTGATGTCACAGTGGCACAAGCTATAACAGAGCAGGCTCACTGGTTCTGAATAACTTCCAGGTAAGAAATTCAATGTTCAAGTTTCCATGCTGCTCTATATACTGGAGGTGAAACAGTGAAAATGCGTCAGCTGCAAATGCATTTCTTAAGCATGCAGCTTCCTTTTGAGGTTACCGATTTTACAAGCTTGTTCTCGGTTAATAGTAATGAAGGAATTAATACAGCATTTCTGGCCAGTGACATATTTATTTTGTAGGCAGCAAATGGATCAATACTTATTCAGTTTTCTTTGTAGACCTCACAAAAGGCCCCAATAATAACATAGGGCAGAAATAAACTTGCAAATCAAAATCTGTTCATGGGCATGCCTTTTGGTTTTTGAAACAATGCTCTCAGTTGTCATGAAGATGAGGACAGTCCCTTGACAGACACTCAGCATATACCCAAGGTAATGGCATCCCGCTGCCAGCCTGACCATAAAGTAGTCTCTTCTCATATTCCTCTCATGCTCTATACACAAAAATCTCCATCAGTAATGTAAACAGTATTCAGGGAAGATCACAGAAAATATCACAGCCATAGAATACATCAAGTTGACCACATCAAGTCAAAAAGGGCCCCAGTGTGATGCTACTGACCTGCATATGGTCTTTACCACTGACCTAAAGAATGTATTCAAAAATTTCATAACATTCGAGGAAGTAACAGTCACTTCCTGGTAACATTCAATAATTTAGACACACGAAGTGAAGAACACAAAATCTTAAGTTGTAAATGTGGACTTGAGGCTAGTTGTTTAAAGTTGGGTGAGATTTTGTTTGGTGATAAACTCAATTTTGAGATTTTGCAATCACATGAGAGAATTATTTTTTCAGCATCTATATGAAAGTTAGGCCCTGATGGTTCCCAAAATAACTTTTTGTCCTTTGAAAGACGTGGCACAAGATTAAAAGCGAAAAGAACGTGTGGTCGAGTGATTTGAAAACCTAGCTAAATACTAACTGCCAAGAAACTTTATGTGGTGCACACCCCTAAATTTTTTATAGCAACAGGACAGTGGTGGTTTGTAAGTGCACCACATCCACCCTGAACTGTTTGTTTGTCACCTTATTCAGTTATCAACCTTGTAGCGGGCTATATGTCCAAGAAGAAGTAAAGTGCACTGCTATGAGCATGCCCCCAATTGTGGATAATATTTTTACATGGTTATAATGGTGAAGGCCCTCAAAACACAAAGCTATGCAACCAAAAACTCTAATGGACAAACTTGTCCCCAAGAAATCACAAGTCAAAGTACAAGGAATGCACCCTGTACACTCACAGTGGTGATCACAGTCATTGACACTCGATCTGATCAACAGTAAAGCATGTTACAAAATTGCAGATTCCTATTCTAACCATTGTAGCCAGGTAAGTTCCAGAATAAACTACATTGTTCGAGTTGAGCCCACATTCTTTATAAGAACAACCTAAAATAATAGGGAATGTTGGACATGCTGGCATTGGCATGAGCAGGCAGTAGTTAAATGTGTAGCATGTCAGTTACATGCAACTCCGAGTGCGTTCACACTTATCATAAAAGTATAACATGACACCTTTAAAATTTTCCAAAAAGCTAAATGCAAACAAAAATCAGGTAATCTTTTTATGGGAAACGATTGGCAAGATTACAAAAAATTGCCTTTCGTTCCAGTCAATCCACAGGCATGGAGCTGCCTGCCTGTCCACTTCGACGACATTCTGTGCCACCCACTTCTGAAACACATGAAATGTGTGTGTGCCGAAACACAGAGAACTAACATAGCTGTTAGACACAAAATAAATCCCTTTTTCTGTCACTGCAGCTAACTGACACAATATGCTGGATCTTAGCATGCATATTGTCTCGCAGTCGCTACAGCTGTGCAGTTAGTTTTTTGAGGCCTTTGATATTGTTCGCTGTGGAACATGCGTCCAGAGATGCGAACTCTATCATATTCCTCAACAGGCCCTGTGATTTGGTGTGGGACTTGCGCTTCAATAATTCTATGAATGGACTCACTGACAGCTCTTGGTTTTCCCAAAAGGGCCAGCGACTCTTCTTTGTTGCACAAATCAGAGCACAAGAAATTCTTAACCTTGCTCACTAGCGGCTGCATTGTGTGCGCCAACTTTGCTGGCCATAAGCACTCTGCTCATCACTTGGTGAGGCACTCCTTTAGCGGAAGTGACGAGCTTTTTAATCTTTCCTAAGCCCGCCTCAAAGACAAAGCAAGAGTGTGCCCAGAGTGGCCCTTGCATTGTAACACTTTTTGCAAGGTGCAACAACAAGTGTACATTCGAAGTCATTTCCTTCTTAGAGTAGAGAACTTGGACTTGAATAACAAATTGCACAAGACACTCAGTGCTATCCCTGATGTCTTTGGCTGAGACAGTATCTCCAAGTAGGAGGTATACAGCTTTCACCAGCAAGCTAAAGTGTTTGTGGTACTTGCCAGGCAAGATTCTGTGAACACAAACAAGGCTGTAATACAACAGCCACCTGTTGCCACTCGCTTGCCTTCCAAAACTTTCTCAGTTCAACAGATCTTGGCAGGCGCGTGATGCATTGAGGAGGCTTAATGGCACAAAGCCTTTCGTCAACCATCCTAATCAACTGTGGCGACCCTATATAATATGGAGCGCCTACACCAGACATCCACAGCTCCATAAACTGGCGTGTGACACCAAGTAAAACCCCATGCATATAATCAGGCGTGAAGCCCCACACAATGTCAAACCCCACCAAATTAATTAATGGGGAAGGCCCTTTAACTCCTCGCACATTAACACCAGTCCTGTGCACTTCAGCCATGTCTTGCATCATCCCTTCTTTAGTCCTGTCGGGTGGAGCTTCAGCGCTTATAGGGTACTTGACTGTTCCTGCAAAATAAAAATGATAGAAACAAATTAAATACAAAAACTCGGGAGGGTGGGCAAAAAAACCTTTGCAGCAATGAATACTAGATTTTTCTAACTGGTAATAATATTCCTGCAAATGTCAGGTACTCCTAACTGCTGTAATTAATGCATACAGATGTGAAGGCCACATGAAGCTTTCTAGAAGTTTGTAAAGTAAAGAAGAAGGCTAGCATGTCTTGAATGCACGTTAACTTTTAGTGTGACAAAATACTTTAAGAAAAGAATGCGTGAAAATAAAATTAAGTAGGATGTAATAATAATGCACAAACCAAATTTCAGTAACAAAATAGTGATTGTGAAGCTGATATCCAGGATGTAGTCTGTCAGATATTTTTGTACACAAGTCAGTTTGCTTACCTTCAATGCATTTGCCAGGGTGCAAACACCAGCCACACCCAAAGTATCCATTATACTGGACTGTGTTCTGCATCAGAGCCCTGGCTGGAGCATCGGCTACAGCAGCGAAACAATAGACCTGTAATGTAACAAAAAGAATATAGTTTTAATGAAGAAATGGGACAGTGCTATATTGGTTTTCAAATTCAATCATACTCAAGTCTGGTCGGGGATAAGATTGCTCGGTCCGATTGCCTACTTTGTGCAAGCAGTAGAATGAGGCTAATCGTGGTGTAGAATGTCAATCTGAATCTGGCACAATTGTGAGTTCAAGTGGCTGTGCGGACAGTGGTATTAAACTTGGCTCAAATGCTTGTGTGTTGACACTATGTATTTTTAAAGCAGTACCATTATTTGTTGTAACATAATTTTAAAGAATTATAGTTAAATCAGGCACTTCACCAAAAGTCAAGAATATTTCGTGCATTGCTCAGTTTTATAAAGCGTTATATAGCAGTTAAATTAGACTAAAATGAAAGCTTTTTCATGAAGCCAAAAAAAACTAGTATCACTACAGTAGTAAGTTTTTCATTTGCCTTCTCTTTTGCTGTTTCTTTTTTTAGTTTTTGGTTAAGGAATATTGCGGAAGGACACAATATGCATCTAAGTTTGCTAGGATGGAGACTACACAATGAAATTAGAAGTGGCCTCACTTTTGATTGAAAGGTCTCTCCATCACATGTCCACTCGATACCACTCTGGTAAGCGAGTCCATTTGCTTCGTGAATGCCTCCAACACCAATGTCATGTCTGGGTGGCACTGTCCATACCACAGTGTAGCAACAGTAACATTTTTCAAACGCAATCCGGGCGGCAACTCATTATTGTCGTCTGCACGGGCCATATCGAAAACTTGGATGAGTTGGAACACAGGACTACCATCCGAGTTTATGGTCAATGTGATGTCCATAGCGCCAAGACCCCAGTTCTTTTCTTTGGTGCAGGATACAAACTTCCGTCTGTAAAGTCCTGTCATAGAGGCGGGCGTGTGAACGATGTGCAAGTGCATTTAAAGAGTTTTTAAGTGACCTGGAAGTATCTTGAGACGAAAGAATTGAAGAAATCTGTTGCCCCATGGGAAGGGTCACAAAAAAACTTCCTTGCGCAGTAAGGGTATCTCCACTGTACAACTGTTGGCATTGTGTACATGTTGCATTGAATTCTTTTCTTTTCTTAAGGTCCCCGTCACATTCGCCGAGAAGGCAAATGCAGTTGGGACAATAGAAATGAAAGCCCATGCTATCAGTGGAGACTCCCGCAAATTTCTTAAACAGAAACTTCGTGTCAGGGAGATCCTTTCTTTTCATTAAAAAAACTGACTAGTTTCATCAGGTGTTCTACCTGTGTCCACGCCAGGCCAAAGTTAACAGCAAAGTCCATGACTAGGGTCACGATGTCTTCAGCAGATAAATCGGAGTCAAAGGAGCCATCAGTTTCACGATCATCCTCCTTTGCGTTCTCTGCCAGGGCTTCCTCATCGTCGCTCGGTCCCGACTCTTCGCACTCGTCGACTTCATCGTTTGCCCAGACGCGAACTGGCGAATTATCAGCAGGTTCATCTGCAGCAGCAATTACCATCAGACATCACGTTTTCCACTTGGCTAGTGTCAGTCGCGAGGCGAGACGCCCTGTACCGCGTTGATCTGGGCAGCTCTTTCCCATCGAAGGATGGCTCTAGATATAACTTCCGTCGTTTAGGCGTCCGGGACATGTTAGCGGTACAGAATGTACACTTCGAACTGTGGTAAATGCCTTCAGTCTAATAAAAAAAATACAAATCGATATGTATTAGCGTGCGCTTGAGTGGAAATCTTTCGATCCACGAAAGCGCAAACGCCATGCAAAACGACTTGAGATCTGGATTCAGTCGGCTTTGTAACGGCTTAGCAATGAAGTGAATAATAGGTAATATATTTTTATTTGCATTTCTAGCACCGAACGTTACAGGTTTTTTATTTATATATAGGCCGTTTCTTTAACAACGTTATTTATGAATTTGTACGCGTTTAAATTCAGGCCAGGCCAAGCAGTTTTGGCTTGGTTGGTTGAGCTGAGCGAAGCCGGGCCAAGCTGAGTACAATCCACTTTGTGTCAGGCCCGCGTTACCCACGTAGCGCGCTGAGCCCGTTGACTGTCATATTTGGTCGATATAATGTTCGCGCTAGTTCGCTTTCTAGATAGTGACCATGCACATGACACTCGTAGATATGTTGTGCGAGTGGAGGATATCCATGATTTTCATCCGAAGCACGAGACGGATTTCGATGGCAAGGCAGCTGTTATGTCGTTCACTGGGAGGATGAAGCAAACGGTGACGACACGGGTGAATATAAAGCCCAGATACTTCGACTTGGCGGTAAGTGCATCCATCTACCCTGATCTACGCGTTAGTCTAATATCCACACTTGCACTTTCAGCCACAGAGAAAGAAGCTCGGGAATCGCCAAAAAGAATTCCGATCCCTAAAATTGCAGTTGAGGAAGGGCTCGGACGTTGAAGGAGCTGTGACCAAGAAGGCCACTGTAAGTGCGCACTTGTTCATTCGCAAATCTTTTTTTTTTTTTAGGTGTTTCTCCTTTTTTTTCGAATCTATTAAGGAAGTGCGAATTATTTTAAGATATTGGGAGTATGTCTAATCCAAAATTTGCAGGCTGCAAGAATGAAAAAAACAGCTGTCAACCGAACTGCCAGCAAAAAAAGACCGGTACGAGCAGATCTTGAAAAAGCAGATGAGCCACGCTCTCCGACAGAACTTCGGAACAAACTGTGAGCGTGTATTAACTATATAATACCCGATTTCCTTAAAACTTCTTTTCTTCTTTTTCACTGTGAAAAAGCTTCAGTGAAGCAAAAAAAAAAAAATGTTTACGCAGCGAAAAACGCGACTGAGTTCATCATCAAGCTCGGATGACTCTCCTCGTGTCCAGCCTCAGAAGTAACAGAAGAGAAGAAAAAAAACCAAATTTTGGAAAAGAGATGCAAGGAGCTGCGGCAAGACAACATCTTCTTGCCAGAGCAAGTTAGCTCACAGCAGTGCTGTTAAACTCAAATTTCTGAGGTGTAAGTACAATAATATATATTGATTTTAGTTCTTAAAATGAGAAAGTTTTTTTATATGTTGATGACAACCTGTTAATTTCATAGCTAGTGAGCATTTCTTGAATATTTTGACAGTTGAAGACCTGCAGCACAGCAAAGAGGCTGACGTTGAGAGCTGCACTGTACAAGCTAGAAAGGAGACAGCAAAGGCCACAAGCAACCTAGGTGCATATTCATTTTTGTTATTAAATTTAGTGTTATTAGTTTCATACTACATAGAATTGACAATCATCTGTAGCATATAGCATAAGAGCACTTCTGAGCTAGAGTACTTAAGCAGTATTTCCCTTCTCATGTAATGGATCAAGATGCATAATCGGTTACTTCATAATCACTAATTATTTTTCAGATTTACTTAAAGCACTTTGCAGTATACTATTTGCAGTCCAGTGAGTCAACAAAGCTTGTTCCTGCTGGGAAAGAATTCAAAGGATCATGCATGTTTGATGACTTTTGCCTTGAGACTTGCTAGGAAATGCAATGTTGCACTTCCTTAGCAAATGACATTTGACACAATGAAACACACAAGTAACCAGGATGTTCATGTATTGCTTCCATCACTGCATGAATTGTATGTGCAATAGTATTAAATATAAATTAGCAAGTTTTGTAAATTGGTGTACTATGCACACAGATCTGATTTTTTTGCATGCATAAATGAAGTAAAATGATGCATGCCAAAAATTGCAAGAGGCTAGATTATTTTCTCAATACAGCCTTTGTAACTGATTTTAAAATTGCAAAAAAATGCAGTAAAGTCCATTCAAGAGACTGTGCCTGGGTCACCGAGTAAGTTGGAGGATGTTTGTCTATTCCTGTGAGATCTAAATTTTGGCTTTTTCACACCAGATGCTGGCAGTCTACACTCACGAAGTGCCATTGATGGTAAGGCTTTAGGTTTATTTCTATTGTATTGCTTACGTGTAATTATAACAATGCAAAATATTTATGCAGACTTCATAGAGGAACCTCCCACTTCGATGACTGGTGAGTTACAGGCTTATGTGTAGTATTTGTGTAAAACATTTAGCTTTGCTCCTTGTGTTTCCAGCATGTGCAGCAAAAGAATCTGATGACCTGCCTAGTCCAAGTAGGCTTTTTTACTTGTGTGCTTCTATTGTAGGAAACTACTGAATTTCCATGTTTCACAAATTTGCAACATCTTTTTTCAGGGAAATGTTTTTCATATTTAGAAGATGGCTCTGTGAGTATATATTTTGCACTTTAACCTGTGAAGTTCAAGCACACAATGAAATTAGCATAATGTTGCATTCTTTGAACATGATTGATGCAAATGGTCAAAAAGTAAATAATTTCAAATCTATACTGTAGATGCCAACATAAATTGTAGCATGTTATATGTTCACACCAGCAACTATGGTAGCTTGAATTAAATGTGTTTACATTCAGTAAATTGAGTGATTGCATCCCAACTAATTGTCACTTCATTACATTATACTTACATCTAGCTTCACAGCACTGATTTAGTTACAGCACTCATTTGTAATCTTAGTGACCATGATTTACTATTATCTTTGTGCACACAGCCTCTTTTCTAATATAATACTCCTATTGAGGACAGAACACACTATATTCAAAATTTGCAGATCCCTTCACATTGACATCCCGTATAATCATGTGATTTTGGGACATGAAACCCATGATATTATTATAAGCCGTGTGAAACAACTGCCTGCCGAACAGCTCAGAGGTGCCTCCACAATAACGATGTGCAGCTACTTGGCATGTTGCCAATGACAGTGGTGCAAAACAGCAGCAGTTGTTGGTAAGTTTGTGAAATCTTCTGCAGTACATGTTACATTTTAGCTTCTAGAAAGTACAGGTGGCTTGTATACTTGCCCTTGTCAATTTCGGTAGCTAGATATATTACCAATACCACAGATAATTTGGACATTTAGAAACACTATATGAGGTGGCAAAAGCATGTGCATATCCGAATACAAATCGAATAGTGGCCCTGCGAATATTTTAATTCGTGAATTGAATATGTGCTCTTCAAATTCTCAAATACTGAAAGTCGGCAACACCTACATTATGGAACATGTAATAATTACATATGCCCTAAATTGTAGTATGCATTAATCATCATATATAGGTTGACATCTGGTGTGTATGTCTGCTAACAAAAAATTAAATACAGGGCTACCAAAAATATTGTTTAAAGTACCTGTATCTAGACCGCTGCTGTCTTTTTGCCAAAGTGGCGCGAAAATGCCTCCTCTCTCACGTGAATATCCGATAGCGTGCGGTGGCAAAGCCAAGGAGCATTTCAAATCTCTTACATAGTCCGGTGCTCACCAGCTGGTAAGCATACAATAAACTGCAGTGATGCAAGGCTGCCCCCCCCCCTTCCCCACACAACCTGTTTCACAAGTCAAGTAAACAAAAAAAGAAACCATGCTCATTACCACATTCAGAAAAAAATTATATTGCACAAAAACTTGTAATAATAAAATTTTTGCTATTCAATATTTGTACGCCTGCTAAGTTGAACTTCTTTGTCAGCCAATAATAATTACAGGAACAAGATGTTGCATCGCTCTCTTCCTTGATATTTACAGTTTCATCTTCAAAAGGGCATCTGCCTGACGCCTATTCAGGCAAAAAGAATTCTGTCTCACAAGAAGGCAAGGCTGGTGGTGAAGGAAACGGCACAAGCCATATGGTCCCAGAAAGGGCTAGCGTCACACAGTGTTAAAGGTGGCGTAGCTCCAGGAAGAAGGAACCTCGGCGAGGTTGCAAAGCCTGCGCTGACACCTGAAAAGGTCGCGGTTCTGGAAGGTTGGTCTGCTGTGTATATGTGCTAAATCTATCCTGAGAAGTGCACGTAACATGTCACCTGTTCTTTTACAGAAACACTCAACCATTGGTCGCATGTGACAGGCGTCGACTCGTCCATTGCAGCCCGAAACTTGACCAGCATACTAACTGAAAAAATTCAGGATTGCATCAAGGCAGAGCGACGAAAACCTCCACAGTAAATGTACTGCGAAATGCATTCAATCCATAGATAACCCAACGAAGACCAAAGACTAGGGCTGTGCAATGTTTTTTCTGCATTAATAAATAGAATCGTCTCATATACACTCAACATAAGTCCTTTGGAGTCTTTCATGTGCTTAGAATGCTCATTTGCACGTTCAAAGTTAAGAACATCTCAACTGGGAATGCGTTCTAACTGGTCCCAGTTGTCAACTGGGAATGCATTCTCAACTGGTCCCAGTTGCCAACTGGGAATAGGTTCCCAACTGGTCCCAGTTGCCAACTGGGAATAGATTCCCAACTGGGAATAGATTCCCAACTGGGAAAAATTCCCAACTGGAAAAGTGTTCCTTAAACCAGTTCAACTGGGACCAGTTGAAACCAGTTAGATTCCCAGTTACAGATTTTCACCTGGGCATGCACTGAACACTAATCTTTCTATATATAGCAACACTCGCTGCACCCGCGTCCAATCACATGGGATGTATGTAGTACAATTCAACACAGTATCCACTTACTACCACATTTCTCGCGATCAGCAGGCATCATGGCTACACTACCGAGGAGGTGCGGCGAGAATGACCACAACAGCCGATGTCGAGGCACAAGGAGGAACCCTGATTGGCTACCGATTTCGCTGGTTATTTGTTGGCGGCAGACATTCAGCCACTGGCCGGCAAATGACGGTACCCAATGCTCGGGCGAACAAATGTGGTCGATTGTTGGGCCATACTTTGTTACCCACGTTGGCCTGTTCTTATGAGCCAGCCATAAGCCGACATTGCATGATATTTGTGGGTGCTTTTTTTTTCCTACACCACGCGTATTATTTCTCTGTCAGCGAACATTTCTTGTTTGAGGGTTCAGCATCGGCTTTCACAAGAATGTACAAGATTATTTGCAGAAGACTATTTAAATCATTTGCGGATTCTACTAGTAGCTCTCCGCTGGCGTTTCTAGTACCGATGCCACAATCTCCTACTGCCTGGTCTCCAGCCTGCTTCTTCCCTACTTTTGCCTTAAAGTCTCCCATCAGCATAGTATACTGTGTTTTTACCTTACTCATTGTCGATTCCACGTCTTCATAGAAGCTTTCAACTGAAGCGTCATCATGGCTGGATGTGGGCGCGTGAGCCTGTACCACCTTCATATTGTATCTCTTTTTCAGCTTAATTACAATACCTACCACCCTTTCATTAATGCTATAGTATTCCTCTATGTTGCCAGCTATGTTTCTGTGAATTAGGAACCCCACCCCCAGTTCTCTTCTGTCAGCCAAGCCGCCATAGCAAAGGACGTGCCCATTCTGTAGCACCGTATATGCCTCATCTGTCCTAACCTCACTGAGCCCTATTATATCCCATTTAACACCATCTAGCTGCTCGAATAGTACAGCTAGACTTCCCTCACTAGATAAGGTTTGTGGGAATTGAGGCCAACCCGCTGCCTTTGCGCAGGCTTTGCCGCCTCTTTCTCCGCTCTCATGTCCCGACATGTCTCCCCTCCTCCGCTGTCTGCCGCGCTGGGGGGAGCAGAGTAACGTTTAGCCCCCTCACCCGGTAGCGGATGTTGACTGTGGCGCTGCGCGTGGAGTCTCCCGAGAGGTTTTGCGCGCGTGTGTCGGGAGTGAGAGAGAGACCTCTCCGGGGACGACATGGGGTAAGCACGCTTTTCTTTTCCGTCCGTCAGCTCCCCGTGGGGCTCGTTAGGACTTCGCCAACAGCGCCTTGCGCCCGCGGCGAACGCTTACCTTATGTCGCCCCCCCCCCCCTTCCGAACGCCAGGCCGAAGAGTGGTACGGTGTGCGTGGCCTAGCTACGCCGACCCGTCTCCCTCCGAAGCCAACGCGAGCGCCTTTGCCCTCGCTCGAGCAACCGGGCCTTGGTCCCGGTGTCTCCGTGGGTCACCTTTACCGCGGAGACGTGCTCGTGGCACTCTGTGTAATACTTTTATGCCTGTGGCGTGGGTAAGCCCATTTACTTTCCCGCCGCGCTTTTGCAACGGGCTGTACTGCGTTTGGTGTTGCCACAGACAATAAAGTGTTGCGACTTTGAGCAGTATCGTGTTCTCGCCGCGGCGACGGTTAACGCGTGCCCTGCGGCTCGCTAAGATCGGACCCACGCTGGTGGCCGTACTCCCTCGGGATACGTGTCACTACAGGTGTTGGCATTAAACGTTGCCAAGTACAGGTTCCAATGGCGGCCTGTCCGGATCCAGCGATTCTTAGCACCCTCTGCTGTGTTGCAGATCTGACCGCTGCCGTAGTCAGTTGCTTCGCAGCTGCTAGGGACTGAGGGCCGTGAGTTAATTGACGTATGCATGGTGGAGGTATTGACCAGATACTGCACCAGGGTGGCCAATCCTTCTCCGGTGAGGGAGTGCGTTACCGGCGGTGGTAACCGGTGAGTCCGCACCCCAGGCCTCTTAATGCAGTTCCATCACCACGCGGATTTTTTCTTCAATCCAGTTGGGAACTGCGTGGCACTGGGATTTGAACCATGGACACTTTGCATGCGAGGCGGATACTCTAAACACTACGCCATCGCCGCACTACGGATTTACGGATTTTCAATACCTTCTACCGAAAACGAGGAAACCGCAAGTGGACATGGAGGAGCCCTAATGGCGAAAATAAGAACGAAAAAGACTTTATAATGAGTGCACAACCAGGCATCGTGCAGGATGTGGAAGTGGTTGGCAAGGTACGATGCAGTGACCATAGAATTGTACGGTCTCGAATTCGCCTAGACTTGAAGAAGGAACGACAGAAACTCGTACGCAAGAAGCCAATCAATGAGCTAGCACTGAGAGGAAAAGTACAGGAATTCAGAGTCTCGCTTCAGAACAGGTACTCGGCTATTAGTGAGGAAACCAACCTTAGCGTAGATAGAATGAATGATAATCTGACGAGTATCATTACGGAGTGTGCAGTGGAAGTTGGACGCAAGGTAGTTAGACAGGACACTGGCAAGCTTTCCCAGGAAACGAAGAATCTCATTAAGAAGTGTCAAATCATAAATGTCTCTAGTACAACAGACAAAATAGAACTGGCAGAGCTTTCAAAGTTGATTAATAGGTGTAAGGTATGCGATGTAAGAAGGTATAACATGGAGAGAATTGAACACGCTCTGAAAAACGGAGGAAGCGTCAAAGCAGTGAAGAGGAAACTTGGGATAGGCAAAAATCGGATGTATGCACTAAGGGACAAAGAAGGCGAAATAACTACTAATATGGATAGGATAGTTAAAATAGCGGAGGATTTTTACAGAGATCTGTACAGTAGCCGAGACAACCACGACCTTAATACTATAAGAACTAGCTGTAACCCAGACGACACCCCACCAGTAATTATAGAAGAAGTTAGAAAAGCTTTAGAGAGCATGCAAAGAGGCAAAGCTGCTCGTGAGGGTCAGGCAACATCAGATCTGCTGAAAGATGGAGGACAGATTGTGTTAGACAAACTAGCCACCCTGTTTACGAGGTGTCTCCTGACGGGAAGAGTACCAGAGTCTTGAAAGAATGCTAACATCATCTTAATACATAAGAAAGGAGATGACAACGACTTGAAGAATTACAGGCCGATCAGCTTGCTCTATGTAGTATACAAGCTATTTACAAAGGTAATTGCTAACAGAGTAAAGAAAACATTAGAATTCAATCAACCAAAGGAACAAGCACGATTTCGAACAGGCTACTCAACAATCGACCACATCCATTATATCAATCATGTAATAGAGAAATGCTCAGAATATAACCAACCACTATACATAGCATTCATAGACTACGAGAAGGCGTTTGATTCAGTAGAAATATCAGCCGTCATGCAGACACTGTGGAACCAGGGCGTCGATGAAGTATATATACACATCCTGGAAGAAATCTACAGGGTATGAACTGCTGCCAGTGCTTCATAAAGAAAGCAACAGAATACCAATCAAGAAGGGTTTAAGGCAAAGGGACACCATCTCCCCAATGCTATTTACCGCGTGTTTACAGGAGGTTCTCAGAAGCCTAGAATGGGAACAGTTAGGGATAAGAGTTAATGGAGAGTACCTTAGTAACCTGCGCTTCGCCGATGACATTGCATTGCTGAGTAACTCAAGGAAAGAATTGCAACTGATGATTACGGTGATAGACAAGGAAAGGAGAAAGGTGGGTCTTAAAATTAATCTGCAGAAAACGAAGGTAATTTACAACAACCTCGGAAAAGAGCAGTGCTTCAACATAGGTAATAGTGCACTTCAAGTTGTAAAAGACTATGTCTACTTAGGGCAGGTAATAACCGTGGAGCCGAACCACGAGATTGAAGTAGCTAGAAGAATAAGAATGGTGTGGAGCACATTTGCCAAGCACTCTGAAATTATGACAGGTAGATTACCACTATCCCTCAAGAGGAAGGTATATAACAGCTGTATCTTGCCGGTACTTAGCTTCGGAGCAGAAACCTGGAGACTTACAAAGAGGGTTCAGCTTAAATTGAGGACGGCGCAGTGAGCAATGGAAAGAAAAATGGTAGGTGTAACCTTAAGAGACAAGAAGAGAGCAGAGTGGATTAGGGAACAAACGGGGTTAAGGATATCATACCTGAAATCAAGAAGAGAAAACGGCCGTGGGCCGGGCATATAGCGCGTACACAGGATAACCGCTGGTCATTAAGGGTAACTAACTGGATTCCCAGAGAAGGCAAGCGAGTTAGGGGAAGACAGAAGGTTAGGTGGGCAGATGAGATTAAGAAGTTTGCGGGTATAAATTTGCAGCAGCAAGCACAGGACCGCAGGTTAACTGGCGGAACACGGGAGAGGCCTTTGTCCTGCAGTGCATGGACGTAGTCAAGCTGATGATGATGATGACGATTTAATCCATCTGTGCACCACTTGCTCCATAGAAGGTTGGCCTACAGCCTTGGGGGTGTGCTGGCAGCCAGAGGTTGGCCCGTGTGAGGCCATTAACGAAAATCGCCCTCGGCCCAACCTTGTTGATCAAGCTTGAGCCACGACTGGTTAGGTCGGTTGTTCATGTTGGGCCAGCATAGAGCCGAGGTCGTGTTCGTGTTTTCAGTGGGGAAGAGCTCCCTAAGGCTGAGCCTCCGAGAGTCTTAAAGGACAAAGCCGTGTGTTTAACAAATAAGACAAAAACTTTTAATGGACAATTAAAGTCACGAAAATCTCTACACAACGAAACACTTAATAAACAGTACACTGACCGCGGTAAGACACTTCTATCAAAACAAGCAAGAGAGTTCAAAGCCTTAAAAAAAGTCCGAATGCGGGTGCGGCGGGATGGAGAAAGGTGCGAGTTCCGTCTCACCAACCATATGCTGAGGCTTGGCTCTTGGAGTTGTAAGCGCGCGTTCGCTGATCACGGCGAAGAACGCTGGCGGACGGGCGACGTGTTGAGAAACAAAGGAACTTGGGCAGGCAGCTTGATGCACAGCTCAGGTCTGTAGCCCAACGGCTGTTGCTCGCCTGTCAGAACCGAAGTCCGCATGCACTGTGCTGGAGTTCAGGACCGGATGGCCGCGGTCCCCTTGAGCAGGAACGCGACGGCAGGAGGCCCTGGCTGGTTGAAGTCACCGATGCTCTGGTCCAACACCAAAACGGACCATCTTCAGCGCCATTATGTTCGCCACGTACTCTTCGAACTCCCCTAGCTCGCTCTTCTCTGCTGCTCAGATGTTCCTTGAACTCTGGCCTATTTGTCTCTTCCTGATTGGCGATCCTGAACTTTCGTGTTGCCCGTCTATTCGCTACCGGAATCTCCGTGGCGACTTCGCGCTGGGCCACTTGTACATCGATCCCTCGCGCCACGCGTTCTCGTGCTCGACGCTACTTCGACATTTTCTGCCTCAGTGACCGTTCGCGCGCGTTCTTCATTCTTTTCCTATTGCTCACTTTTCCAAGGCGCGCACTTCAAACGTGCACTCCAGTCATCACAGGCACACATCCCCGCTGGGGGAACTTGCAAGCAATTCTCTGTAATTTTTTATGCCGTGGCTGACGACAGGGAAGCATTGTGCCAGAAGCTTTTGTGATCCCCACAAGTCATCCGTTTTTTTCTGAATATTTTACAAAAAAAGTCAACATTTGTGTTACTCTTTTTGCTAGTACTTAAAGGGACACTGAAACGGTTTTGACGATTTTTTTTACATACGCATTGAGCCAGTATACCAAGTCTCAAGGGTAACTTAGAGACCGATTTGAGCTCTCTGCGTAAACTGTGTAGTTTATTAAAACACTTTAAAGCTGCGAATCGTTCCAGATCGCTGCGACTCCATCAAACGCGTTTCAACCGCCCATACACCAAGCGACACGCTCCGCCTCGCTGACGTCATCATTTCCAGCTGATATGATTGGCTGTAGAACGTGCAGCACAGACTGCCGGTATCGGATCGGCGGCGGAATTCACGCTTATGTGGTCTCACGCCACATCGTGACGCAGGCGCCGTAAAGGTGGAGCTTAACCCCAAGCGCTCGAAGCAAGAGTTGAGGGCAGTTGAGGGTGGGCGGAGTGGAAGAGGAGGGTACTTTTTTTAGTACTCTCAGCTGCGTTAATAATGGGTGTTTCTATTGAACTCTGGTGCCAATGATTTGCTTCAGTAGTCTAATAAAAAACGAAATATAAACAAATTTCAGGGACCCTTTAAATATATATTTCAATTTTTTGTTAAGCTACCTGATTCTTGGCCAATATCTCAGAGTGGGTCTGAGCCAAAAATTTAGAATATGCATTTACATCTACAAAACCCCACAGTGGGCATGCGCCACAGCTAATAGGGGAACGAGATCAAGCTTTTGTAATGGTTTGGAGCATTCGACGACCCACTCATTGCACGATTCGCATTGTGTGACACCTGGTTGTTCCTTTGCTGTTCTAAAATGCTTTATTACTTATTAACGCAATTCCCTTCCCGACGTCAAGCATTGTCGTGATGCTTTTATTTTTGGGACATTCTAAAAAGAACGTTAAGAAAAGAACTTCCAATCACAGCCCATGGTATTAGGTTCCTTGCGTTCAAAAAGAGTCTGACTGATAGTACTCCTTACGACCTGTTTATGTTGTTGGGACTTTATTCATTATGGAAAAGTCGCATGATCGATAGACACGCCGAGCCACCACGGTCGACGAGATCTGTCTTCCGAGAAGCAGCTGCTCAAGTGCGCAGTGTTGTCGAGACTTTTGACCCCGTTCCGGAGTGGCTTCCCGTTCTTGACGCTTGTGTGTGTTTGTCTGAATTCTGATGAAGTATGTTCTGTGTACTTTACTTGTGATAATGTCATTCATTAAAGAAAAAAAAGCACCGGTGTAGCTTAGTGGGTGAATACTGGGCTGGCACGCCGGGGACCTGGGTTCGAATCCTATGCGTCCTTGGTGTTTTGAATCCTATGCGTCCTTGTTGTTGAATCCTATACATCCTGAGCTTCTTTTTTTTCTAATTCGTGCAATACTGCTAACAGACACCGGCGGAGGACAACTACGGCTCACGCGACCCTTGTCATAACAGCCTTCGCTGTAAAATATAAGAAACACTCCGAGGAGCACAATCGTACATTGGTGAACACGTTAGAGCACTTGAAGCCATTCGAAATTTTAAAAACGGCACTATCTTATGGATGCTAGGGGAGTTGTTGACACATGTTGTTTTCTATCATATCATTTCTGCAGACGTGTTTTTTACGGTAACTATGACTAGACTGGGTAAATATATTCATTTATTACCATTTTCATAAGTTTTGAATGCAAATTTTCCCAGCAGCAATGCTTTTGTAGCATAGTCAGTGGTTCATGTTACGAACACTTTCCGTACATTTTTTTCGAGATCAATTTTCTGAAAATTTTCAAAACTCTATGTACCTTTTCTAAAAAGCTATCCGATCGATTTGGCTGAAATTTTCTCAGATTATACTTAAATCCTTTCCAATAGTTAACCTAAAACTTTGAAAAACTGTTTGAGTTACAATTAACAAAAAAGTTATTATTTGGTAAGTCTCTCTTATGGCACGTCACATATATATGAGTAAAATTTTTTTCTTGTGAGGTAAATATAAGAATCCATTTTTAGGGCTAGGGGGCTAGGGGTTAATGCCACTATCATGTGGAATTAGCCTGCCAGATTTCACGGTTATTTTGTTTTTTGTTTGTGAGAAAAGGTACATTTTTTACTTGCCAGTTACATGTTATTAACAAAAACTACTGTGTCGAAATTGTGCGAAATGAAGGCAGAAATCTTTTTTTATTGAACACGCGAAATTTAATAAGAAAATGTGTACCGCCTTCTGAGATACAAAGCTGGAAGCAAGATGGCCCCTTTACCCTACCATAACCCCTTAGAGAAGCGAGTATAATTAATAATGTCATGCCAATGCCTTAACTATAGCAGTTTTATGATGTACCTTTCAGATTATGCAGTTAAGTTGTACATGCGTACCACAACGATCCAAGAGCAATGCGTGGTTTTCATTCTCTTTTGTGCGTCATGAGCATCATGAAGTGTTGTGCAGATGTAGAAGGGAGGAGTAAAGTAATGTGAATAAGTGACAAAGGCACTAAAATGAAGAGAGATAGTAAAGTGATGTTAAATACAGCATAAGTTGAATAAAATGTTCAGTCTCCTGGAGGTTTCAAGGATTCTTTGGCAAAAAATGCCCATTGTCAGAATTTCACAATCAGATAAACATTTGTGTAACATCATGCATTAATTAAATGTGTGAGAGTGTACCAGAAATTAAGTATTCTTGCAGCACAGCACCACCTTATTACCCTGTATGAAATCACTTTCACACAACATGGTAATGATTGCACCTTTGATCTCCCCCCCTTTTTTTTTACTGGAACGAGCTTAATTCATCGCACTCGTGGAATGAGGCTTTACAAGCCCTTTGTGAATGTATTTGTAAGACACTTAGGCATGCAAGGTTAGTACAGGTTTCAAAGAAGAAAATTCAAGTAATATCAAGGGCCTGTCACACACTTTTTAGGTACTAAAAACATGGCATCGAAATTAGGTTCTTTTTTACTTAACAATGTTTTAAATTCTGACAAAGTTTATTGCACTTATACTTATAGAGTTGAAACTTGATATAGCAAAGTCATCACCACTTTTAGATTACTTTGTTAAATCAGAAAGTTTGTAAAATCGTGAAAAAAATTTTTAGTTCTTTAAAATCTAAAATTGTAGCACAGGAACACATAGAGACATAACGACATTGTATTTGCCGCTACCCCATGCGTGCACATGTGAAAAGTTTTTCAGGTTACCTAAACATTGAGCCTCGTGTTTGTCCGGGCAATGCAGGACAGGTAGACTGTCCCATGAAACTATGACAGGCAGCGAGAATGAATGCAGTCATTATGCGAGCATGGCTAGCATGAAAGTTGCAAGGAGGTGATCAGTGTCATCTGTTGCATAAATCATGAAATAGCGAATGCACACACTATGTGTTCTTTAGGAGCAGCGACAGGGATAATGAACCACTATCACCCATAGCACAATCTCGTAAGTAACAGTGCCTGTTGAGTCCACTGTTGAGTCTATTGTTCCGAGCATATGGACAGCATGCAGCCTTGCCAAAATAAAATGAGTCATGACTTGGAGGTGATAGATTTCTTTACCGCTAAAGTGTTGGCGCCCGCACTTGTAGAAAAAGCCCACCTGTACAAAAATTAGAAATAAGAAGATGTTTTTACTGTTTATTTGAGAAAGATACTTTGTTAAACTGGTCTTAGTTCTAATTTAGTTTCATTAATTCTGGCTGATTTGATGACAGTATCGAACCTTTTGAGTACCTGCTGGAGAACGTGAATTGAACTGCCTATAAAATAAGTTTTTGTTAAAGTTTTAGATGTATTATTATGCTGTAAAAAAGTCCACCCATCGGACGCCATCTAAAGTAGTTCCCAGCACACAGCATATATTGTTACCAGTGATATATGTTTACGACATATGCTGAGACATCTCCAGTACTAGTAAAGCTTGGCATTGCTGGAGGGGAGAGGGCATCGAAACACTCTAATTACAGAGTATGCATAGAAAAACAAGTGCGTAAGTGCAGGGGACGAGAACGAAGTCATAATTAAGGAGATTAGTTGAGAGAGAGGCGAAGCAAGACAAGGTGCACTGAAAGGAGTGAAATGAACGATCGGACAAGGCGTGACGAAACAGCTTGACGGCTGCCGATGTCATCACGGCAAGAACCATGACCGTGTAAACGTGGTGTGGGACCGTGCGGTGGTCCAGGCACCCCGGGGAGTCGGCACACTTGCTAATAAAGTTTTTCTGTCTGTCAAACTTACGCCGGCGAGTTGTGTCTGAAATGGAAAGTTTGCCGCAGCTATTCTAATCTACAATAGAAAGGAGGTCGCTCTGTAGACTTTGGACTGCAATGGTCCCATTTTTCAAGGGCCTTGAAAATGTACTTTTCAAATTCGAGTGTTTTGCACGTATCAATGCTGGATATGTTGGGCTCCATCAGTGCATTTGCCCTATGCCATCACAGAACCGCAACGTCCATCAACATGAAACTCAGCATGACAGACACTGTGCTCTGACCAGTGGGTGCTACGTGTTTCGTATTTAACGACCCTGCAGTGTTGCTAGTTTATCACCCGCAAGGTATTATGCTGTGTAGGTTCTTCTTAGAAAAGTTACATACAGTAACTATCCCAAGGTATGCAAAAGAGAGACCGTGCGTCTCTCGTCTAATCCAGCAACACCTATTGTCTAATCCACCGTCGATCTAGTGCGCGCATTAAAAATTAAGACGTTCACTGCCAGTGGCAGTGCCAGTGCCTAGAATATTCTAGGCCACTGCGGACCCACCCTTTTCGGCCAGGGTTCTCCCAAAAAGAATGAGAATGCTGCTTCGCATCCTGATGGGATGCGAAGCAGCAGCGGTGCGCACGGCGTTGACCCGGTTGAAACGGGCATTGACGCGGGGGCTGGAAGAATGGTTTGAAGCGAAACTCGGTGTAACGTTTCCTCAATTTACGTTTGTTTGAAACACAAAGACACGTGAGGCGGGTGGGGTTTCGTATAAGTTTCATCGCAGATAAACGAGCCGAAAGAGTGTTTCCAATCGAAATGCGCACTGGACGGTGGAGAGGTAAAGCAAGAGAGAAAGAGCCGGCAGCTGCGGTCGCTGCAGCGAGCATGCTGCGGGTGACGGAAAGATGAACGCGAACGCGCACCTGTGAGGGGAGCGTGACGTCAACGTGCCGCTGCGGCGTGACCTAGTTGGCACCGCTCGAACACTTGCGGCGAGAAAAACGTTGCGGCGCGTTCATACGGATGCGCATACGTACGGTGTTACACACGTGAGTCAAAGAGCTGCTTCACATCTAAATGAGTTTTAGTGGTGGAGTCTTCGGGTTCCCGCGTTGTTTTTGCATTCTCTCCGCTTTCTTGTGTTGGCCAGCCGCATCTAGAACCAAAGAGTTAAAGTACCTCGGGTCCGGTGAGACGTCGTAAGGTCAGCAAGAAAAGTACGCTGTTTTGACAGTACCTTATACATTTATAGCGGCTACATTTTTTTCTTAACTTCAGTTTAAAATATAAGAAAAAATCTTAAAATAACTTCATGTGTACGTCGCTAACAATAATCAGAACGTTCGTTTTTTTTGTCTAGTAGCGCCAAAAATTATGCGGCGGCTTGCAGAACTTTGATGTCAGAAAAGAGGGCGCTGCCTGCGACGCGTTTGCGTGCAAGAAATTGCTAGGGATGAAGCAATTGGCTGGCAGTCAGGTGCCAGCGCACTCGCGCACGCGCGTAACTTCATTGGTGGACTTAGTCTTCAAAACGTAGTTGCGCGTGCCGCTGTGGAGTCTTTGTCGCCATAGTTGATGTGAACTGGATCCGATCATGTTGGAGATGAATTCTCTCGAAGGCAGCTCTGCGGCAGGGTTCAAGGTAATCCAATTATAATTGTAGACGGAATGCTGAGCTCGAAATGTAGCACTTCTTATCCTTAAAGCAAACTTCGTAGCTTCCAGTCTGATGAGGCCGCTTAGGCACAGCCAGCCGCATTTTCTAAGTCGCAATGGCGACGAATATTCTAAGTCCAGAGGTGGCGGTGCCAGTAGGGCTCAGAAATGCTGTGTATTGGCGTTTGCTTGATCGCGTCTATGTTTTTCAAAGCAGCCGAAGCTTGTCTTAATAAACGGTGGGTTTTATATGGAGAATATCGTTTTCTGATGAGTTTCGATCGCAGCGATCCATTTCAGAGCGCGGCGCGGTGTAACGACCGGTGCTTTTGTCTTGTTGAGCTTTCAGTTCGAATTTAAAGCAGCCATTCGCACTGAGGCCACTGCTGCCTACGCGGCTTCCCTGTTGACTCGTGTAAGCGTTTTTTGTGTGGATCCCGTCCGCGTAAAACTTAACCCCGTTTCTTTTTCTTTTTTCTTCGCAGTCACCAAGCGGAAGCCACGGGGATTGCGGCACCGTCTCTCATGGTACGGTCTGGATTGGGGGAGAGCTTTGGCCTCGCTGATGCCTCGTGCTGCTTACGGCAGTATCGGGTTCATTGCGCCGTGAAAACATCTTGTGAGCGTCTGCGTAACCCGTATTCACCTTAGTCGTGAAATGTCAAACGAACGGAAAATAACTTCTCTTTTTATCGGCGCTACTAAATTTATTTTCCTTGCCGTCCGGCGTGAGGTTCTGGCCATCGTCTTGCGTACGTCGCAGAGCAGCTGTTTAAATTTTCTGTAACATTGTATATTTAGACGAGTATGGAGTGAACAGGTAAAAGTTCTCACTATCACGATTGTTGGCGACTTCTGGTCTTTATGCTGCTGAAAATGAGTCTGTGCCTCTGAGCGGCAGCTGGGTACCGCGTTTTCAAATCGGCGCACAATTAGTGAAAACTCGGCGTTGGTAAAGGATTTCCACCTAGGGACTTCTCACGTCAATTGGTTTCTACCTCCGGAAACTTCGCTGTTCGTGCCGGCGCTGCGCCGCGACCGAGGTCGGTGAGGGGGAGAGAATTTGTCGCAGCGCAGTAGTTGGCAGGTTTTGGGCTCCGTGTAACTTAGCGCGGTACCTTTACAGTTTTGATGTTCAGCTTAAAATTTGATGTATGCCTGGCCCAACGCTGTGACGGCCCGGCAACCTTTATTGCGCCGTTTTCCCCCTCCACACGCACTGGCTGTTTTCTTCATCGTCTGCTTTTCCCGTTACGTGACGCCAAGGCACAGCTTTCGAGTGTGCTTGCTTCCGCATGAGTTTATCGCCTACTTTTGTAGCATTTCTATTGCTTGATGTGGTAATCTGTATGACGAGACTTGGGCGGTGTGCCGGAATTTCACATTAAAATAATTATGCATGACGCATTTTCGAGCTCCCGCTATCTCCTCTTTTACGTGGTTTTCTGGATATTGTCCGCGCGACCAACAGTTGCGCTGGCGCCGTTATAGCCTTTATGGGACCACGTGAACCTTGCTGGGAGGTTTGAGAAAGTATTTGGTGGACACAAAAGTGATGTAAATCTTTGTGTTAAACAATTTATGTCGATGTGTTACTCAGCAGCTGTTCTACGCAGCTGTAACATATTAACCTGGGAAATGTAATCACCTAGTTTCCCGTGTGCATCCTGCGGGTTTATCTGCGGCTAGTGGATAAGTTGATTGCTCATGTGTGTTTAAGTTATGCAGCACTGAATGAGTGGGTCATTGCACATTAGAAAAAGCGCTGCAATACTTACTCAGTAATACAGAGTATTGTTCAGTGATTTCACCTGTGTGCCTTAGGTTGTTTTTTTTTCATAAAAAAAAAAGAAACAGGTGAACTCCTTATTTATGACATTATAGATGTGCAAATAGAACTTAAGCAAGCTTGAGTATGAAAGCTGTTGTTTGAGGCTTCAGGTACACATACATGTCATTTAGGTTATTTGCAAAGTGTGTGTGTATGTACTCAAGTAGTGCTCCAAGCATGCTCATTGCATGCTAGTTATTGTAATAGATACTGTGGTAAATAGCCCTGTTCATTTGGGTTATTTCACAGTTATTGTACTATGCTAGAAATAGTTATATTATAAGCTATTACCAATTGGCATGTGAAAACATTCTCACTTTTTATGTACAAATTGAATACTCAATTTAATCTGATTAAGTAGTTAAAAATGGTATTGCTTAAGCCAGAAATTGTAACAAATCACTGTTCAAGGTAGCAAGTCGTGCAAGGGAAAGGCAGTAGGCTCTAGCACTACATTGAAGATGCTTGTATTTTTTCTTGTAGTGTTGCAGTAACCTAAAGGCTTTTTGCTGTAAGGTCTCTTCTGTGGTTATCAACTCTGAAGGCAGTTTAGCAAAAAATATCGGCTAAACTGCTGCAGGAAACATGGCTGCTCACGCTTTGGTTCATTGTGTCAGCAACTGGAATAGAAAACTTTCTTGCTCTTCATGCAGTTCTGAACTACTTTGCTTCAATTGTATGCTACCCGAAGATTCGTGTGCACGCGAAATTTTTTTTTATTTTATAGGCCTTATGGTATCATTAGAATAGTACACAAGGTTGCACAGCTGGATTTGTGTATATTGTCAGTTAATGTCATATTAAAGCACAATATATTTATAACCCATATCATTCTATCTTACTTATGACTGTCACAATGTTGGTCATGCATGTTGTGTGTTGTGCATGCACAAGCTTCTGAGTATTTTTTTTGGAATTCAGTTAAAAAGCAGACCAAATGTCAAAATACTTAGTTCATTAAATGTTCATATTGAACTTGTGTTTTAATCTTTTGGAATAGTGAGACGGGCAAAATAATTGTGAAGAGATCTAGGAACTGGCTTTGACTAAATTTATAATGTAAGCAACTGCAGTACAGGAACGGACATGGGACAAATGTTATTGGCAGATATGTGTTAAAGAATTTGTATGTGTCAGAAACTGAGAATCTTTCTATGAAGTGATTGCTTCTGGCCGTCCCAGTTATTTGTTCCTTGTCTGTACTTATGCAGCAGTGTCGCATGTTGAGCTCAGAGGCTCTATGGACAACATTGAGAGACGAAAGGAAAACAATGACTTGGGTTACATTGATGAACTGTACTCTGAGAATATTAAAGCCAGAAGTTTCACTATCATAAGTTCAGTATAAGCAAAGAAGGTCAATGCCAAAGTTCTATTTTAGATTTCACGCTGAAATTTGCACGTGGCTTCTAAAATTTCAAAATGCATTTTTCGTATTTTCTCAACATTGGCTCAACGGAACTTTTTGACACTTCGTATGGTAGATCTATGGCACCCCCAGATCAGGGCCATAACTAGAGGGGGGTTGAGGGGGTTCTGACACCCTCCGACATTTTTTAATGCTTTAACTTTCGATTGATATTAAAGTGTTTCCATGCCTTCGCATCAACAACTTGTTGCCAAGTTAGCTTTCTACACAAAAACTCGCCACGAAAAAAATTCCTGGTTACGGCCCTGCCACAGATGACATTTAAAATCTGCGTAGGGCCTAGTAGACTTCTTCAAAATCTATGATGTCATGGTGTTAGGTCCAGGAATCAAGGTGGCATTTCCACCTGCATTTTCTTTTCACGCCTTTTTTTGATTTGCCAAGTGTCCTCTTGTGGTAAGAGTGCTAGTTTTCAGGATGGTGAAATCATACTTCAACCTTGTATTATTTTTGCCCCCTAAAAGTGCACAATATGAACACCAACTTTGCAAGAGAAAGAGGAAAAAAAAAAGCTGAAAGCGAATAGTTTGGCAGCAGTGCACATTTCAGTGGTCAAGCTGCGTTAGTTTCTGTGTATGCCATGTGTCGCATCGCAAGAATGTCACTTGCTGGCCTTTCAGTGCTGGTGCATTCATTGCTGTAGTCCAGTGGCAGTGTCATGTAGGCAAGGGTGGAAGTGCTGTGCTATTTGCGCCAGTCTGACCAGCTGCGCATAGACAGCAAGTTCCACTGTAATTGTCGATTGAAAGGGTAAGCCGTAAAATCTAGCCAATTATTCTTGTTGACCGAGCAACACTACATTGGCTACACAAAGGATACGGCCGCATCCGTTTCCAATGTAGTTCAATCATGTAATTATGGGACTCGTTAGTGCTCGCCTCAGTGCTGTTATCACCATGGTTTCTCTGCAAAAGTGGTGCACCAGCACGAGTAACGGTGAAACCTTGATAATTTGTACCTGCTATGAATGTGGCATGATAATGCACTAAATGGCAGTGTGTGTTTACTAGTACGAATGTTCATCTCCTGATGTGCGCTATTGCCACAAATTGAAAAATAATAAAAGAAAGTACCACAGCAGATGTGGCCTAAAGTACCCATCAGAAAGTCATTTCTTGCTTTGCCAAAGTGCAGAAAATATACTGGACTGGCATTCTCGCACAGTCATCTGATGGCGTGCATTGGCGATGCCGAGGAGGATTTCAAAACTATTGCGGCGCCCTGAATACACAGCGACTGAGATAGAATGAACGCTATAAGCTTTTTGGGATACTTATGTGCACCTCTCTGCTGCGATCTTATACTAAGCAACAACTGTCGGTTTCATTGAACCGTGGAGGGGTTGCGGGGACTCCATCATTTCCTGGTTTATGTGCAGTGTGCCTCCTATGCTGCCAATGCAGTGGCTTGCTGTGCCGTGTGCGGGAATTTGATGTGTGAATTGCTTGTCCCCACTCCGCTCCAGACTGAGCACAGATAAGCAGGGTAGCCTGTTTAATTAGTGTGGGTATTACAAACTTCTTGCAAGTGAACTGTGCCATCATTATCTAGTGGTCATGAAAACAAGAGCTAAGCATCACTTATCCCTTGTTTTCTCAGAGTTATTTCTCTGTTAGCTATGATGCTTAATGGTAACTCGCACACACATATTTGTGGGTGGCAAGTCTGGTCAGCTCAGTAGTACTGAACGTTTAATGAAAATGATTAATTTTTTTTTGTTTACCTGAAATAATTTTGGTTAATGGTGATGTTTGACCCCAGATGCTGCATCAAAAATAACTTCCATTGCTCCAAATCACATCTTTTGGTGCTCGGAACCTGCTCCAAAACTCCCCATTTACTGCTCCAAAGCTGCTCCAAAATGACATTATTCCTGCTCCCTGCGCTGCTCCTAATCACTGAAGTCCGCTTCCAAGCCTGTGTTAGCTCAGAGTAGCAGGTCTGATACCAGTTGTGGCTAAATAGGGAAACGCTTGTGCTATGCATTGGGTGCACACTTAACTGTTTCAGTTGATCCAGCTTACCTGGAGTTCCTTAATTGAGGCATGTCTTGCAACTTGATCCTGTGAAGGCCACGCCGCTACCTGGGCTACAGCAGTTAATGTAGTTCCTTAATGCATTTAGTCCCTTATGTGCTGTTGTGGTTTCGTGACATACAGAATGTCTTCTACTAAACAAAAATAGTGAAGATAGAATGTGATACAAATGCTCTTGTTTTCTTTCGTCTCTCAAGAAAATAGTGCTATGCATTATGAAGATTGCAGCAGGGGTGAGCACTTCGTGAACTTTTGTAGCTGCATAAAATATATCGTCACCACTTCATTCTGTTTGGCAGACTGCTGTATAGACTGCAGTGGGAAAGTTAAAGAAATACTCCCTTCCATAAAACAAAAAAATGTAATTATAAGATTTTTTATATAGAAAGAACTGCTTATTTGCTTTTGATTTAGGTATAAAGTTGATTTTTAATTGGACCCCTGCATGGTGCAAATAGCCTCTCACTTTGGATAAAAATGAGTTTTGTGAAATTTCGTCACGAGGTTCATTAGCTTGAGAGGTATAAAAATATATTTTCCTCGAAATAAGCCTTTTGTGGAGTAAGTATTCACTACACAGATATTCATACAAAGTGCTGTATTGTAATAGAAAAAATATGAACATAACATACATTGGCTAAATTTTTGGGGGCATATGTGCCAGAAAAGTTGCACTAATATTATTGAGCTTCAAACTCCTTACACAAAAGCCTTTACTTAACATGTAGACCAAATTTTGTATAAAAAGGAGCAGTACTTCATATACGTTTTTCAGAAACAACACCCAGACAACATTCTGGGAAGTTCTGTAGGCAGTCACATTCTCTCCAAAGTATTCTAGGAGTTCACTGTTTTTAATGCAGTAAATCAGCACAAGCTTTTCGATAGATGGTTGCCAACATGGTTGGGACGTCTGGCGTGGAATGACCCTTCTTTATTTAAATGTGGATCTATGTGGATCAGCCTTCTTTTTTATACTGCTTTCAAATTTGGGCTTTCATAATAGAAAAAAACTTTTTTTCCCATAACCTGCTCAGAGTTTAGATTTTAGTCGCATAAAGTAATATTTTTCTGCTGCATAAATTACTCCAAATTCTATTTGATGTTAGCTGATCTGTTGCACCCTGTGTATGTCGTGAATTCTCCATATGCCGCAGAAATGTGGACCTTGCAACCAAAAAAGTCTTCAAAACTACATAACATTGCATGTGCCACTTGTTGGGTATTTGCACACCAAATGAAAAAAATCATTGTAGGCAAGAAAGAAAAAAATGAGACAAGACTCGGGCAAGAAAGAAAGAAGTGAGAGCTGTTTCTCGTGCTTCGCGTTCCCCACCATCAGTCACAAAACAATCGTTTGTAGCATAAAATACCTTTGAAGAGACTGCACTAAATTTTTTATGTTGAAAGCTACATTCATCGAGAGTACTTGACGGCCAACATTAAAAGAAAACTGAAGGCAACTATTAAGTCGACATTGATTGTTGAAATAGCGGTCCAGACACCTCGTAGTATTACTTTTGTGTCAAGGAAGTGCTTATTTTAAAATAAAATTGTGTTTTAGTGGTCCGCATTGGCTTAGCACACTACAAATTACTTGCCTCAAGCAGAATGTCTTGCGTCACTGATGCCGTGCACAACATTGCTCGGCTTTAATGTGCGGTCGCCGACACTAGTAGCAGCAGAACGAAAGCAGCGGGAGCCACTGCAGTAACAACGGCCATTGAACAATTTCCTGCTATTGGCTCCGAGATGGCAGATGTGATTTGTTCAACTGGGCTGCGCTAGATGGCATGACCTGTCCAGTTTAGCCAGGCTAAAATTGGAACTTTTGAGGGTCATTCCTCGCCAACTCTCCCAACTTGGGTGCTCGCCGAAATCCAATTTCTATCAAATAGTGAGAAAAATACACACATATATACATTAGTTCTAAAGTATTTTCTCAAAATATTCTGATTGGCAAGAATGCCTTGCGCCCATTACCGCCATTTAATGTTCATGAAATGGTAGAAAACCAGGTACTAAAAAAATTCCCTATAAATCTTTAAGTACTTGCTTTTTTAATCTAAGTTTAATCGAAGCCATTTTCGTTTTAGTGGAGAAAAAAAAATGAGGGGACCTCAAAGCATCCCCTTTAGGAGTTGAACGTTCCAATGCGTACTTTAAACACTTAATGCATGAAACCTTTTCGAATTTGCAATGCACCCACTACGTGGCCTTAAGGAAATAGGCGCAGTAGCGTGTGTGCCTCTGTAGTGGGGTACGGGCTTTCAGCCACGGAGCCATTTTAATAATCGCATATTCTGACACCCGTTGGCAACGGATGCTTGTAACAAGCATTATTACTGTAATATTTCATGTTGCATTGTGAAGCATGTATACAGGATGCATTGTTTGTGGAGCATGAAAGCTACTTTTCACTGCATTATCAAGCAGGGGAAGTTTTTTTCACCGTTTTCACAAGCGGAGACGTGGCTGGGTGGTAGAACATCCGCTTGCCACGCAAACAACCCGGGTTCAATCCCCACTTGGAGTGAAACAACCCTGGTTCGGCCCCTATTCTACTCCAGGATTTTTTATGATTTGTTTGTTTTATTTGTATCGTTCTCGATTTTTTGGTCACGCATAAGATGATTTTTTGCTCACAACCACTGACACAGACGCCAGAAGTTTTGTGAAACGAGCTCTTTAATGCTCTCACGTTAACATTACTGAAGTTTAGTCCCGCCATTGCATTTCTTTGTTTTGAGGCCAGTACAAGCCAACTGAGTTCGCTGCATAAAAAAGAGTGGTAGTGTTTTTACAACACATGGATCAAAGTCCTCGTGTTAGTACTCTATTTTGTATGCTACACATCGAAGTAATAATAAGCAGAGGTAAAGATGTGACAATGTGAATGAATTATATGCCACTTTGCTCCCAATAATGAATCGTGTTACTGATTGTAGCTATCGGTCCCAGTGCAGCCTGTGGCCGGTAGCTACGCCATAAAAGTCTGATGTTATCTGATAACAGTTGGAAAAAAGTACATGTTACTAGACTGACAAGTCCTACTTTAACCAAAATCTGCTGCCTGGAACCACCCTTACCAAGCCGTGAAAATCAGCTTGGCATACTCTGTCAAAGTGCAGCGGACGACGTACTGTAGGTGTGAATGCGCAGGGCGTGGTCACATCATGCCCCGTTGATGAACTTTGGCTTGGATCAGCTCTAAAGAACCGTGCTCAAGCCTCCTTCCCTACGATATATATGGACGTTCCGACATGCATTCTGACGCCAGTGGGTTCTCATAGCCACATACAATAACGGTAACACCATTCATTATTGGTAGCATGGTGGCAAATAAATAATTTATTCACATGATTATTCCTTTACCTCTGTTTATTATCACCTCGATATGTGGTATACAGAATAGAGTACTAAGAAGGATTTTGAACCGTGTGTTGTAAATGCACTACCACTCTTTAATGCAGCGAATTCAGTTGGCTTGTATTGCCCCCATGGCAAAACAATGCAATGGTGAAACTAAACTCCAAAAATGCTTTTCTCCTCTAAAGCGAAAATGACTTATAAACTTTTTGTGAACAAAGTCGCTATGATTCTCAATCGTATGCGCCTTCCTCCAGATTTTTCCTTGGACCACCTTAGTGTGCTACAGACGTCTCAACTTCGACCAAAGTGGCGTTTTTGCCAAGTTCAGGATTTTATTTTAGAGCGTTTGAGAACAGAAATATTTGTAAATAGCTCATTTTACAGAGAGTTTGATAAAAGTAATTTTTGCATTGTATTGATGGTCATACTTTATAGGGAAAATTTTTGGAAACACTACAATTTGCACAGATTTAAGTATGCCCTAAAAAATGAAAATTTTCAAGCTACAGTCAGGAACTGTCTTATATTACAAGCATGTACGAAACGGGCAATTTATAGGAAATTTTTTTCGTACCTGGTTTTTCACCATTTTGTTAATTTTAAGTGGTGGTCATGGGCGCAAAAAGCTTTTGCCGCTCAAAATATCTTGGCAAATACTTTGGAACTAATGCCTGTATGCGTGTAATTTTCTCAAACTATTTGACAGACTACGATTTTTGGCGAAGCACCCTGGTTGGGACAGTTGGTGTATAATGACCCTTGAACCGCTCGTGCAATTCCCCATAGTAACGTTCGGAGGTTCTTTTTTTCCATGAATCAAACATAAACGAACAAGCAGCATTTTATTATGTCTCTTGATGCACGGAAGGTTCTTTATTTTAGTTCAATTACTAGTGAGCTAGTTCGATTACTAGTGATTATTTGTAGGCTGTAACTTTGACATTATCGGGATCATTTTGCTAAAGTCCTACTGCAGCGCGTGTGTTCTCTTGCATTTACCTTAATTTCTTGATAAGTAGAGTACTGTTTTTAATATTGTTTTAGACGTCACACATTCAGCTTTCACACACGTAAATTGTTATTTATTTGACTTTAGTGTCCCTTTAAATGTAGCACGAATTTTGCGACTTGCTTTACGAAATGGTGACACTCCGGAGCAAAGGATTTAAAAAAAAAGTATAGTGGTTGTAAGAAGCCTAAAACACCTACAAGGAACAGGTTAAAAATTTAATAGTAGTGCAGAACTTCGAGTGCATCTTTTAATGGTAGACCATTCCTTTGACACTGGCTGGCACTTCTTGCTGCTCTCCACTCAACTTGATACGGTTTGTGATATGTTTCATTAGCAAGTGCAATGTAGTATCCAAAATTATTTTCAGGCTTCTTTTCAAGTACATTTATCATTTTAAGGTTGGTATGGGGCCCCATATCTTGACAATTGGCCACATTTCTTGAGACACGTTGCAACAATAGGTGTCCTTTTGTATTGAGATCCAAACTTGCTTTCCAGCTTTCAACATGTTTTTCTTTATCCCATACTTTGTTTCAATAAGTAAAGTTCTGGGTTTCTAACATTGCTGTCAGTATGCATGGGGATCATATGTGTTTGATAAAACTAAAAATTATTTTAAGGGGGGGGGGTAGGAAAGCTTTTTGTTGAATATTTTTAATCTGTCCACTTTAGTGGCGCTTTGTTTACATTGTGCAGCTACTGACACTGTCACTGGTGCGATCTGGCTGTCGCATTCGCATTTCTGTGGGGGTGAAATGCTGGAGGCCCATGTACTGTGAGATGTCCGTGCACATTAAAAAACACCAGAAGGTGGAAATGTTGCAAAAATGTGATCACTGTGGTCTACTCTACGAATTGACGAGCGTGTTAGGGGGTGTGTAATAAACAAGTCGAAGAGTGTTTACGGACCCTTCAACATGAAAACTGCAAAGGAGTGAAATGCTAGAACAGGAACATTGCCTTGATATTTACCAGACTGTGACAACAGTGCCTTCGTTTCAACATCCTAGCCATAAACCCACATCTTGTTTGTCATGCCAAGGTTCGCTAAGTTATAAGCAGTTTCTGACGCATACGTTGTAATTCAAGCTCTTTCATTGTCACTTTGATACTAATCTTGCAAGCAGAATGTGCACATGTCAGTAGCAAAATAGCTGTGCCAATTGCACCAAACTGCGCCAAGAGGTGAAACTGCTATATCCTGCGACATTTTTGCAAAAATCTCCTAATTTGCTCTGAACATGCTCCAAAACATCGTTCGACACTCTTTCGGAGAAAAAAAAAAGAGTGGTCATGTTTTCAAACTGTATTTAAGCTTCCACTAAGATTGAGTGATCATTGGAGCATACTGACTTGTACTATGCAGTTGAAGTGTAGTTGCTATAGGTGCGACTCTGCCAAACAATCCTGACTGACTGACGTCTACAGGGATACTGCGCACAGTTTTTTTGCTACTACTAGACCATACTGTATTTCAATATTAAGCTCAGTAAGATAACTGCATTGAACAATACATGTTTGTGCTTGAATTGAATATTTTGTTACTTATTTTTTGTTTCTAAAAAAATTGTACTATTTCTTGGGATATGCTTCTTTAAATGTTCATGCAGGGTGCTTAATTTATAAGTTATGCCTGACCATACAATACTGCACTTTATTAGCAATACCACTAGATGTAGCATACTGTGGAATTTCTCCAAGAAAGCATTGGTGTCTCAGAATCCCCTGCGGCTAATTCAATCCTCAAACGCAATCTTAATCACTGCACCATACAGATAATCTGGGCTCCACCCGTGCATTGCTTTCCGGTGATGAGGCCGCCCACAATCAGGCTCGAGCGTTCATTCTTTGTGCCGAGGGCCATTCATCGACCGGGAATGCGGGTACCGCAGCTGAGAGCCCAAGGCCATTATCGAGTGACCACATGGTAACATTCCAGGAGATACCAAACATTATCCTCTAGCCAGATTAATCTATCCCCCAGCACACATTACTCTAAAAGCGACAGAGAGATGATGTAATTTGGAGGCAGCTACAAACGAATACCATCCCAACGTCCTTTTTACTCCAGCTGTTATAAACTCTGCCAAAGAGAGGACCCAAATCTTTACCATATTATCTGCGGCTGTCCTAAAATGTTGCAACTTTTAATCCTGAGTTTGCACATATCACTATCCCAGTGATGGAAGTGATGCTTCAAAGTCTTATATTTCTTACTAACTGCTTCGAACCTGCTACAAAATGGTATTGGGAAATTAAAAACAATGGACTTGAACTGTGTGATTGTTTAACGAACCAAAACAAAACTAAAAACAAGCTGTCTATACAGTAGACACTCATTTAACATAACCTCAAGAGACCGTAAAAATGTGTTTCGTTTTAAGAGATGTTTAATTTACCAAGAGATTGGTAAGGCTGCAAAGTACAGGTACGAAACCAATTATGTTATACCCGCGTCACGGCCGTTTTGAAGGCCGTTGAACCGATGGTCCATTGAGTCAACGGGTATGCAGGCGCTGCCACACGGGCAATTTCGAAGGCTATCGAGTCAGTGGACCATCGAGTCAATGCACCTCACAACTCCATTGAAAGTTCAACGGACACAGAGCAACGGAAGCCGCAACAGCGTAATTGTGCCCTCTCGTTCCCAGTGTGCCCGCACTCATGATTAGAAAAAGACATAATTAACGAGTATGCATTGAAAGTTGTGTGTATGAACGTATTAAGTTTTTTTAATAGAGTATTTGTGTCAGTTGGAGTGTATAAATTTCTCTAGCTCAACACTCACCCCAAACCGCCCTCGTTATCGCCGACGCGTTTATTAAGTGTGATGGCTTAGCGCATCTGGCGCTCGAGCAGCGGTCTGACTGTTTCGACGATGTAGAGAAAGGTCCCCAGCGGAACGCTCTCTTAAAGAAGTTCTCGCCAAGCAGTGGCACGGTCTCCTCGAACCACCTCGTCGACCGAGAGAACGACCAACTTTCGCTGTCCACACTTCGCTTCGCTATGGAGGCGGAAATGCTGTAGGCCTGTGTACTCAGATTTGGGTGCATGTTAAAGAACCCCAGGTGGTCTAAATTTCCGGAGCCCTCCACTACGGCGTCTCTCATAATCATATAGTGGTTTTGGGACGTTAAACCCCACATATCAATCATGTCCACACTTCGCTCTGTCACCGCATCCATTGTCATCAGGAAATTGTTCACGAGTAGCAGCTCTTCCTCGATGGTGTCAGCTTCTTTTGTCGCTTCGATCACAGCATCAAGCTGTATAATTGTACTCGTATAGAACACGATAGCGGCCTTGTCATTTGTTTCGCGGTTCATGCATGCACACAAGCACGTAGTCGTAACAGCCAGCTGTCACAGTGCACTCCGACACGTGTAAACATGTAAACACAACCGCAGAACAGCAAATAAAGCGGTTATAGCATTGCCACAGTTTCGCTGCTCAATGATTAAAACTAATTATGCATTCAAAATTGCTATAAACATTTATTTGCATGTTTAAACACAAACGAGCATAAGTGTGCTTTTAAGTAGATTTATATGATTTCATTTACGCTGACATGAAAACGAAAATAAAAACTTGCAGTGCCATGAAATTATTGTGGGAAACACCTGAATCACTCAACGACCATTGAAAACTGCCGTGTGGCAGCGCGACAACTCCGTCGAGCTCGATAGAGTTGTAGCGTTTCGATGGCCATCGACTCAATGGTCTTTCAAACGTGTCCGTGCGACACAGGTATTAGAGGCAGTTCTAAGTAGCAGTTCCGTTGAAAAGATTTACATTTACTGAGAGTCTACTGTACTATCATCCCAGAATGCTAGTATGCAGCTTGCTTACTACTAACTGCGTACTAGCTGCACACTAGCTTTTTGGCAAGGCACAAGTTCTGGCACTATATATTCACCTGTATATTTGGACCTAACAAGCAGATTATTTTGGTGAATTGTGTGTGTGATGATAGTTTGATATCATAGTGCGTACTAATGTCTGCTGTGACAACTTTGATGTGACTGATTACATTTATTATTATATCAGATTTGATCTCATTTATGTCTCAAGAACTGGCATTTCATGTAAATAGCTTTCTTATAATATTTGATGCTCGTGTAGCTATTTTTTGAACATGTGGGAATTACACATTTTATGATCTTGAACCAATTTTAAATTTCTGCTTTGGCTATATAATAGGTGATTGTGCCTAGTTCTATAATTTGATACTCATCTTTACCACTTTTTATGTAATTTATCCCACAAGTACAGGCATTTTAAATATATATATAGCTCACCTGTGTTCAATGGCCACCCATCTGCTTGATCATTTATTTCTTGCATTAGTTCTGATTGTTGTACATGCAAAAAATGTTTAAGTATTAATATGACATTTCTATATGAAGCGTTGGACTCCGGGTTTGTTAGGAATATTTTGCCATCTGCTCTGAAAACACCAATAGCTGCTCCTAATTTGCATTTTTTCTGATCCGGAAACACACAAGGCTGCTTCAAAGCATCATTTTTTTTTTTAAGCTCCAGAATCTGCTCCAAAAGGCAGAACTTTGCTTCTGTCACTGCACTACCCCTTAGCAGTGGAAGACCACGCTGCTCAGCTCCGACCCAGAAACACAAGTGTGGGTCACGAAGCGAGCAGAGGCAGCTGCCAGGCACCGAGGTCTCCTTGCCGCTTGACCAACACTGGACTCTTGCACGCTGAACAGCAGCTCCATGTATACGGTGCCAAATAAATGTTTCTCCTCGTCCTTTTCAACAGCAGCAACAGTTATTGTTAGAACACTTGCGGAAGTTACATACCAAGCCTCACATTACCACAAATTTCATGGAGCTCAAAGAATCGATTTTCAAATCCTGTATTTTATTAACCATCCATGAACTCAGACCCTCACAATTCTCTCCATAAAGCACAGGCACATCACCACGCAGCGAAGCCCTAAATTTTTCTGAAAGTACAAGCATGATCAGAATAGTCTATTTGGATAGTAAACTGATCGTGCTTCCTGGGCTGTAGCTGAAACATCGGGGAAAGTCATATTTGTTCATGCAATGAGGTGAATTCTGGGAAAATGCTGGGTGGTCTGAGGTTACAGCTTCAAAGAAACTTCAGGCTGTCTGTCTGTAGAAAGGTGGTACCCAGCAACATACTTTCACCTTTTAGGAATTTCTAAATAAGGATGTATGTTTGTGTGCACATATCAATTTCGTTGAACATTTAGAAGAACTGATCAAGCTTGGAGAGAAATTTGTGTTCGAAAAAGAATAAGTTTGCTTGGAAACTGCTCCAAAGTGAGATTTCAGCATTTCCAGAAGCTGCGCCGAAGTGGCTTTGGTATGTGCGTCACTGACATGTGCACTTCAGTGACTATAGTTTGCCGGATTATTGGAGAGAAACTTGAGGAGTAGCACTTTGCTGTCTAAACCTGTCAGCAGGTGGCCTCAGCTTTTACAGCGTGCACTTTTAAGCATTTGGCAAGCTTTATTAAAAGTTTGCTTTCTTTTTGAATAGACCTCTTATGGGCTACAATTCAAACCTTTTAATAGTTAGGAGCTGTTCTGAAAGTGGTTGTCTTACTATTTCAGTAGTGTTCAATTCATATTTGACTTCTAAAATTCACTGCTCTCCCTTAGCAACAATGAAAGATGCTGTATGCACTGATGTCAATGCAACTGCATTGTATGTGCCTTATTTATATTCTGTGGTTCTACACGCTTGTAGTTTAGGTTTTGCTTGCAAAAAGTCGCAGCTTTGTCGTAAAGCAGTGAATGCAATAGCAACAAATTGGAATATCACGCAAAGGATGGCAAGCAGATCGAAATGTGTCACGCGTTGCTCACGCACATATGACAAACAAAGCGTACTGACAGGTACAGATAAATGCGAATAAGTGTCTCAATCGTTACTTCACCTTGTCTGCAAAGGTCGCCCTTTTTGCAAACGGAGACTGTGCAGCGAGGGCTGTGACCTTTGTGCATTCGGTAACTACAACAGAATCGTTCCGGTGAAAGCCCAAGGTGTACGATTCTTCCCACCACGAGACAAGTGCACTCACTTGTGAGCGCTCATCCCCCCTCTCCGCTGGGCAAAGTACGCGTGAGAGATGAGAGTGCGCACCGCCGCGTCATGACAATCTGGCGACGCGAATTCATTGCGCCATCTTGCTGGTAATGCTGAAAACGCTAGAGTTCCCCCGAGATGCACATCGCCAGCGGTAAGTGGTAGATATAAGTAGCTTGCCGTTTCAATGTTGAAGGAAGTGCTTCTTCGTGGCTCAGTGGCTAACGCCTCGCACTCACAAGCAGGATGTCGGACATTTGATTCCGTGCGCCGGAGTCTTTTTCTGGATTATTTCTTTCTTGCGTTTTCATATATATACATACTTATACAGTGAATGATGCCGATGCCGGTGACTAAATCCAGCCGAAAGTGTCCATTTCATGGCTATTGCAATGAAATTTTTCTTTCTGTATTCATATATAGATTAAAAAATGGTTCTGGTTGCAAGCATTAACCATGACTGCTTATTCTGTTTTCAGTGCTCGGCTGAACTTATGCATAGTCTTGGCAATGGCGACTTGTGTAGCTATAGCATGATTTTGTTAGTGCGTTTTCAAATGTGTAGTGAATACACATAGGAAGCATTGCAAGTCTAATTTCGGCACAATTTTGTTCTATAGGCTTGACAAATGGTGTGAATGGAGTGGTGAACAGCAGCAGCAGCAGCGGTCACCACAAGTCATCTGACAAACATAACCACAGCAGTAGCAGCAGCAGTAAACACCACAAAAGCAGTAAAGAGCACAGGGATGACCACCACAAGCACAAAGATAGACACAAGGACAAGCACAAGGATAAGGACAGAGAAAGAGAAAAGGACAAGGAAAAAGAAAGGGAAAAGTCATCTTCTGGGTAAGTAGTTATCTTTTAGCGTCATTTTTTTTTTCCTGCATGAAGAAGGGCTCAAAGAACAAATTTTTATACAAGCTGATTTCCAGAAGCGTTAAAGATCTGTATCCTGTAAAGGTGTGCATCTATTGAAATACGCCTTTTCTGATTACAAAATACAGTATATCTATAAAATAGTTGCTTTATTTTAAAATGACCTCTCGTGACTGGTGCGATTCCTTTGACCTTAGACTTCGCCTATTTAATGTCTGATATAGATTGTAATACAAGGGCACAGCAAGAAATGACAAATATAGTTTCATGCAGTGTAATATCGTATTTACTTGCGTAATGAACCCACCTTTTTTTTTTTTTTTTCAGAAAAGTTGTAGCCAGTTTGAGGGAAGGTTCATTATGCGGGAGAAAAAGTCACTGTAGTTATAACAGCGAAAATCTCGCATGGCGGTTTTGCTTGTCTTGGTCCGCGAAATGTGCGGCAAATTGTTTTCGTAGCCTGAAGCTCTTCTTGTTTTCTATCGCAATGAACGTGCACGGATCGTGTCGTCCAGCCGGTCGGTTCCCGTGCTCCAGTGCATGCTCGACCAACCTTAAGTTTAAAACTAGCCGTGTACATAGCATACCAGCCGAACGTGCCCTGCGCAGCAGGTGCCAAACTAAGTTCACTACGACAAACCCGATAACAAAATCGCAGCATTCGATGGTGGTGCATAAACGTTCCGGAGGACAACACTCCATCGGTGCGGTTGCATGTTGATTGGCCTTCAAAAAGGCGGGCGCGTGGTGTGCACTCTATGGTAGTGTGTTTCTACGCTGCACGCCCGCCGTTGCGGAGGCCATGCAGTTAGTTTTTTGCTTTCTTTTCTTGTTGCTGTACTTGCGTGGTGCTATAAGCAAAAAGGTTTTTCCTGCTTGCAACAGATGGCGCGCTGCTCGCAACTGTTAGCATGGTGTTTAAACTATATTTTGACTTTTATTGCATCATTATTATGTGGTATAATTGCTTGATTTATCGTTTCGATCATCAGCGGCACTGGTTATCGTACTGAAATAAAACGAAAAGATGTACTTAAATATTTTTTTTTCTTTTTCTGAGGATCAAGTTGAGGAGGGAGTGTGTTCATTATGCCAGTGGGTTCATTATGCAAGTAAATACGATATATCCATGATGTTCAAAACAGAATAGGGAGGCGCTTGTTGATGCTTCAACTGTTGATGCTTCATACCCAACATGAGTGCTGTGAGTATAAATAGTGTGCGTACTTTATGCTAATCTAGAATGACATCCACTCACAGGGATATCTTAGCAAGAGGGGTGTTTTGTTGCTACATTCAAGGGTATGGGTTCAAGTCCCGGCCATGGTAGCCACGTTTCAATGCAAGCGAAGTGCTATATTATTCATATGTAGATTTACCGTAAAAACCTGCATAGAATCTGCAACCCACATATAGTCCGGGATGTATTTTAGGGATATCAAACGCGAGAAAAAAAAAAAAGGTTTTACCTAAATATAACCCTCCAAGAAAAACAAACTAAAAACAGTTATTTTTGCACTTATTCATCGTTGCCTTGCGCATGTTATTCAAAAGTACGCTTTGCAGAGATGTCCTCCTAGACACCTCATCTTCAATACCATTAAAGTGTTCGAACACAGCATTTCTTGAAGGCACGACGAACGGGTGCCTTGGGGACGCAGGCCAAAGTTTCGGCGATCCATGTGCTCCATATCGCTGGAGAGGCCCGTTTCAGCCGTTTCGCAGGAGTCTCTTCTCGCTCTGCAGACCTTATCTACTCCGTGAACAGGCAGACATCAAGCGTCTGCAGCTGGGAAGTCTTCCCGGAGTGGCAAGCTCGGCGCGTAGAGTCAGGCCAGAGTTTCTTTACGGAGGCAACACCAAATGTGTCGTACATGAGTATTGATGAGAGCCCCAGCAGCGCTTTATTGCTCCCAAATGAGGCCCGTCTATTCTCGTTGAACATGAAAAACACCCCCTTGTTTGTGCCCGGGAAACTTCTCATGAGGCTAACACAAGAGGGCTTTCTTCTGTTTCACCCCAATCGCGAATGCATCTACGTTAAACTGACGCACCACAGCGCCGTCGCTGATGGTTTTGGCAGCTGAGATCACCTTGCTTTTTTAAAGGCAGCCGAATACTGGTTTTGCGGACCTTGCATTGCGTCCAATTGTGTCCGCCAGAAAGTGGACTATCACTAGCGCCCTCGACCAGGGGTTCAACAGCTGTGCCAATTGCGCCAATTGCGCCAATTTGATGCAATGTTCTATCGTTACACCGAGCTGCACCAAAACTGCAAAATTCGCTTAAATTGCGCCACGCTGTGCCAAAATGGCCAGCCAGCTTAACTTCGGCGAGAAATGTAGGCCACGTCTGCCACCTGCAGTTTTTGCCATCAGTGAATATACCCGAATATTCTAGGCATCTGCCCTACACTGGCGAGACGCGATCGACCAAATGAAGTAACGACGCTGCGTGCCCATCGGTTCCTCTGACCGCAGCGGATACCTATAAGCGGTACGACAGAACTTCAAGACAACAAAATGCTCCCACCCTCCGAAGGGAATCATGAGAAAACGCAAATGCATTTCTTTGCGCCGAGAGAGGGTACCGTTGCCGTCAGACATTCGCCTTCACCGACTTCTGCCATCTCCATGAGAGACGCCCTGCCAGCGAACGGTCGAGAGTGAGGCGCGAGCAGACGGGAGAGTAAGGCACAGAGAGGAGAGCGGGCGAACGCCAAAAGAAGCGGTGAAGCACTGACCTAACCTGTCCTACACTCTCGCACCACATGCTCCAGTTGTTAGGGGCAAGGATAAGTGCGCTTGCCCGCAGCTGTTGCTATGGGAGAAAGAGTGAGAGCAAAGAGATAATACCTGTCTGCGCGCGGACACCGCCATGGACAATGTCGGATGCCTGACATAGCCAGACTAAGAAATGCATTCGCATTTAAAATGCTTTGCCTTGACCATCTTCGCGGGAAATGTAAATTTTCTAGCCTGAAAACGCGACTATGGCTTGTTAGGAATTAAAGCTAAAAGCGCATGCTTCATTTTCTTCACGCAAACGAGCTCGACGTGCTGCGAACGCCAGCGTTGCCAGCGACCACATTGATTGCCTTTGCAGTGGCACTTGAAAAAAATTTTATTTGCCTTGAAGTTGCGTTCGTCCCGGCCACGGTCCTGGCGATAGATATCTGGTACCGTTGCTGGGCCAATGGGCACGCCCCATTGTTACTTCACCTGGTCGAACGTACCTTGCAAGGGAGCCGAAGCGGCACCTACCCCCCCCTCCCCCCTTTGGTTCAAACCCGTGCAGAGAATGCTGCTTAAGCCACCTTCGTCGCAGGGCGCGAGTGCTCTGTAGAAAAGTTTATTGAGATTTGAAAGGGGCTGTTAGCACTTGTCACGGGACACTGCACATTTTGTTCAATTACTCATGCGTTGGTACGCCGCATAATTCTGAGTACCAGTATAATTACTGATGTCTAAATAAGCTGCTGGCAATCATTTGAAGTAGTGTATGACATTTCTGGTCCCCCCCCCCCCCCCCAGAAGAAACTAAATTGTGGACCAGTTTTTTTTTTCTTTCTCCATTCTCGCTTTTACGAATCTCCCAAATTTTAAGGTCGTGAGCTTGGCAGATTCATATTTAAATTTGCAGAGTCAGTCAAATGATGCGACAGGTGTAGCAAATGCTAAGATCGACTTAATAATGTTTGCTCAGTGGGGTGGTTCAAAATTCTACTTTCATTGAAATGTTCACACTGCACAATTCAGGTGATGTTGAATGGTTTATGCACATTTTTTTTCTATCTAAATGTAAGCCTTGTTTTTTTATACTGCTCCAGATTTGGATTTTAGTGCTCCAAAAGTAACATATTGCAGCTCTAAAATTGCTACAAATTGTATTTCGGTTGTTGCACCCCTGCTCTCTGTAATACAGGGGCCTGATGATGAAAATTGTTGCACAATGCCAAAACTGAAACGGTAAATTTTTGGCTGAAAATTCCTTATCCTCATATAGTCTCGTATATTTCATAGTACAAAATATAGAGAGCCACTGACTACATGCAAATTTTTAGGGTAAGTGCACATTAAAGGGGCCCTCAAATACTTTTTTAAGTAATCATGGAATGAATTCATTGGAAGAGCTTATTGCCTTACGAATTCAACGGCGCAAAAATTTTTAGAATCTGTCCAGTGCAAATGGAGTTACAATGATTTGTTACATGCTCCAATTGCATTCTCTCTTTTCTCGTCTCGACGAAAGCGCTAGAAGCTAAGCAGGGAGGGATGGCAGGCAAAAAGAAAATGTTTCAGGCACGCTTCGTGACCTTGAGCACTTCTTTCTTTTTTTGGAATGCGGTGCTTTTTCAGTGTGATCGCGCACGCACATGTGGACAAGTCGCGGCCTCTCGCGGCTATCTCTGTAACGACCGAGCGTGCCATGCTTAAATTGCTGATAGATGGGCTTTTTACAAGTCATTTTGAGCATTTTTTTTTTCATTTTTTGAAAGAAGAGGAAGCAATTTTCAGCGTCTTCTTTCATTTGTCAAGCAATTTTTAGCCGACTGATAATTTATTGTGAATTCCAGGCCGCGTGCTGTGCTATAATGTTTGGCTCGAGTGTTGTTGGGAGTTTCTACTACCGATCGGCAGCTTTTCTGACCATGCTCAAAAAGTGTTGCAAGGCTCCTTTAAAGGGAACTCTGGCGTTTTATTGATATTCACAGATTTCAATAAAATTAAACTTGTGTTCTCTTTTGTACCGTGGTGATATATGCCAAATTATACAATCGTAAGTCATTTACTTTTTTGAAAACAAACTTTAAAGGGCCCCTAACGCCCTCTGATATTTTCCCAAACATTTCAAGTAAACAAGTGCATCGCGTGCAGAATGCCATCGCGATCAATGATGCCACATGCCGCAGCGCTACAGGTAGCGGGGTCACTGCAATTTCGAAAAAACAATAGCTTCTCCTTTTCGGTCCCTGCCATTCCCACCACGAACATGTGTTACATCACCAGTGAAACTCTATGATGTTACCATTTTCGATGCTTGTGATTGGTCAAACTACAACAGACGACTTCCGGTCACTCTGCAAACAGCTGTTCGCGCGCACCTTGCTGCTATTGGTCGTATTGCTGCTTGCTAATCGACATCTGCGGCCCGTAACGCAACACAGGGTCCATACTGGCACGATTCGTAGGGGCAGGACAGCAACAGCGGTTAGTCAACCATCAGTGCACCCATATGACACACACAACACAGTTGACAGCGAGCTGGGTCGTCCGAGTGGCGGATCGCGGCAACTGAAAGTAGACGCCGCCTCGTCAGCGCGTCAGCGGTGACCTATGCCACGCGAGAGGAGGAGGGGCACTCAGCTGGCTCAGCGAGGAAGGGCCAAGCGGTTTTGGAAGAGGGTAGCGTAGGATAGAAGGAAAGAAGCCATCGTCTCGTTTTGATCGTCAAACGCATGTAACTTTTCTATCTTGGCACAGTTTTGAAAAATTCTCACGGTTACATGTTCGTTGTAAACTCAAGCACAACTTCCTCTGCTCAACTAAATTTCGACCGCTGGGTGGTTTAGGGGCCCTCTAAAGTCGGTCGCCGATTCTGAAATCACTTACAAACACGGGCCATCCTGTGTGTGTGACGTAAGGGCCTACTTTTTTTCAAAAACCTTGCCTTTCCCAGCAGACAGATGCAGCGGGTGCTTTCTTCGAGGCGACGACAACATGAGCACAGTTCAGTTTTGTCAACTGCATACAGGTTTTCAGTGGTCGTTGACGTCGGATCTTGCAATATTTAGCAATGAGGAAATCGATTCCAGGCATGTCAGATGCTTCATGCGCTGGCGGGTCGAAATAAAAAAGTGGTGTTTCAGCGCTCAGGTAGTAACTGAAATCATTGCTGAACTTGTTAGTGGTACGTTCAGACTAGCTGGAACAGCTTGATTCCGCGTCGGATGACATCGCCAATTTGCTTTTCGGACTGGAGGAGAGGCGGGTGTGTTATTTTTACACCGTGGCCAGCCGATGCGGGGTGTAGCGGATTTCGTGACGTCATCCGATACCCACCGTGGATGATGGAGCAGCACCCTGTTTCGGTTTCTGTTTTGACTCATTGTTTATTGCTTAATTAAAATTATTGACGAGTGCCTGGGCAAAATGAACCGCCCTGGATTTTGCAAGACTGTCAATACTATATTTGAAAACATTATCTCAGTATGATCGAAAATGAACGGGAGTTCCTGTTTAAAGAACTTTAGGTTGTCAGAATTAATCTGGTGCTCCAACTACAAAGTGCTTCATAATCACATTTGGCATGTAAAACCCAGAAGTTAATATTTGATTGCTTTATGCTGCGTGGAATGCTTTGTCAACTAAACTCGCGACAGTGCCTTTGCATGCAGTTCTACATTGTTGATGTTCATTTTGCAAGGAAGTGAGAGAGGGCACTCGACTACAGGTTTTTATGGTGCTAAAATGCTTCCAGGGCCAGCGTCGGTGCTTCATCTTCCTCTACAAAACATAAGGAGGGTCATCATGTGTCTTCTTCCAAAGGACATTCCACTGGAAAGGAGCACAAGACTTCCTCTTCCACTTCATCCAAACCCAAAGATGCTCTGTCTTCATCATCGTCAGTTCATAAGAGCACAGAGGTCAAGAAGGACTCCTCTACTAGCAAGGAAAGTAAAACATCAGAGTCCAAGCACAAGGACAGCAGTAGCAGTAGCAAAGACAAAGAAAGGCACAAGGACAAGCACAAAGAGCACAAGGATAAGGACAAGCACAAGGACAAAGTGAGCAGACTTGTTTTGCCTGTTTAATCCTTGATCTTAGTGGTGCTGAGGTGCAGGCCTAACCTCGAGTTTTGTTTTGAAACATTAGTGTTCCAGTTCTTCTTTTTTAGAGAAGTACAGACACAATATCTTTACTTTTTTCTTTGCAATAAATAAAGGCGATGTACCTCAACAACGCAGAAAAAATGCTAGAAAAATTAAGTACTGCATATTTAATTATAATGACTGATGTTGTGGTGTCGAAGGCCGAGCGAAGCACAGTTTGGGTTAAAATGTCACAGTAGGTTGCTCCTCATGTGACCACCTTCTGTGTCGTGACATTCTAGAAAGCAACTAATACTGGCTGCAGAAAAGCTAATATATTATTCAGGGTGCTCCGAGACATGGAAGTCTCGGCGCACCCTTCCAATTAGCACTGAAAATGTGTTGTCGAAATTATGCCAGTACTGCCTCTGCAACACTTTTTGAACATAACCAGATAAGACTTATTATCTGTAGTGAAGGCACTTGTAAATATATAAGCTGAATATCACGTTGAAGGTAGCAGGTAATTAACCTTTTTGTACTGTCTACTAGGCATATGTGAAATACATGCATGGCTATAAAGTTTTCTAAAAAAAATATTTTTCACCTGTGCATTGTGTATCTCCAAGAGACCTTGTACCTTTGCTGTTAGTTATGATCAGCATAAGTTTAGTTTTTTTGGGGGTGCGATTCTTGTTTTCATTGCCAGATGATATACCGTATTTTTGCGCGTATAACCCGCCCCTGCATATAATCCGCACCCCCACTTTCAGCTCACCGAGCAAGAAAAAAAAATCATCGCATATTGCCCGCACATCTGATATACAGGAAAGGCTGTACAAAAGCTACTGCTCAAGCAACATAGCACATATGTAGACAGAAAAGGCTTTATTTAGCAAGCAGAATACGCTGTCTGCAAGGCCAGTCACAATTCACTCACTGTCGCTACTCTCGCTAGAGCTATCACTTGAGCCGCAGTCCTCACTATTATGCGCAAGGTCATATCTTCGGTTCCATCCATGTTGTTTGTGATGCAGCATTTCTTGAAACTTTCACCATCTCACCTGGAATGGCCTTCCATGCCTCGACAATCCACTTGCAGAATAGGGCAATATCAGGCCTTCGGACTCATTTTGTCGGCGTCAAGTCGTAGCAGCCTTCGGCCATCCACTCGGTGTAATAGCGCTTGATATGCGCTTTGAAGAGCTTGTTAAGCGACACATCTAGAGGCTGCAACATTGACGTCATTCCACCGGGTATAACAACTAAGTCGGTGCCGTTGCGTGAAAGGCGGTCCTTCACTTCCTCAGTTGTGTGGCCGCGAAACTGAGTCAAGAACGAGCATGGACCTCTGCGAGCATCGCACCGGGCCTCTTCTCCCATACCGTCTTGATCCAGTCTACGAACAAGTCACTGTTCATCCATGCCTTCTCCTGTGCGCGCACCACCACACTGGCAGGCAAATGAACCTTTGGTAGAGTTTTCCTTTTCAAGATGACGTACGGTCGCAGTTGCGTGCCGTCGGCGAGGGCACAAAGCAAGACTGTGATGCGCGGTCAGCACGCTCAACGAACTGCTGCCCGTCTTCTCAATCGTTGTGTCCAACGGCATTTCAAAATAAACAGGAGTTTCATCCGCATTGCCGATTTGCGAGAAAATGTAATTGTTGCAGGCCAATTACATGTCTCTGGTACTTGAGCAGCTTCTCCTCATAAGAAGCGGCAAGCGTTGACATATTGTAGTCCGCCGTCTGATTGAGAGCCCTTGCCGCTTCATAAAGCGGTGCAGCCAGCCGCAGCTCGCACGGAACTCGTGAGGTAGGCCTAGCTCCCTCGAAAGTCGCCGCGCTTCCACTTGGGCCATCTCAGTCGATACGGCGTGACCCCTGCTTCTCACATCTTCGATGAACTTTACTAGCTCCGCCTCCAGCTCAGGGTAGGCACCGGTCTCGGGGGCCACGAAATGGCCTACGGGTGCGGTGCGCGGCTTGTAGGCTCTCTTTCTTCTTTCTCCACAGTCGCACCCAGGACTCGTCCACAGTGTGCTGTCTTCCTGCTTCGCGATTTCCGAATTCCTCGGCGACGGCGATGATGTTAAGCTTTTGCTGTGCCGTGAAGGCCTGCCGCCGTACGCTACTCATGGTGGCAGGACAGATCGACTTAGGCTTGGCGAACGGGTCGAGATGTGGAGAACTAGCGGTATCAGCGAGGTAAAGAGCGCTCACACTCGGCAACAACTTGACAGCACTACCCCTTCTAGTACACTGTAACAGCACCCTGGAAGCAACAGAACCGAAATGCATGCCTGCTACCGCGTCAAAAAGTATTACATTAATTTACTGATAATATCTCTACAGGCACTATAATATCTCATTTGCCTTGCTGAAATAAATACTGTTTTATTTATTATGGAACTTACTTTAATTATTATGGAACTTTCTTAGACAGCACCACCTTTTTGGCAAGCCCTTTCCAAAAGTAAACATGGCATCCGTGACGTAGGGACATGTGGAGGGTCACTGAGCGGCCGCGAATGCCCAAAAATTATACTTGTGGTGTGACAGTGAGATTTTACACTGAACAATCGAATTGTCTCTCCCCAAATGTTTTTCTAAACGCTTCAACGATGCAGGCAAGCGAAACCAAAATCTGCCGCAAGCTGCCGTGCTACTTGCGGAGCAACACGAATTTGCAGAAACCGCCTCCGTAGCCTTCGCTACACTGCTTCACAGCACAACACGCATTGTTGTGAAGCAGCACTGTAGGAAAAATCCCACGTATTATCTTCACCTTCACCTGGCCACTGAAATTTTTGGGTTTTCGGTGCGGGTTTTACGCGCGAAAATACGGTATCATACTGCCTGTAAAATGTTCATATGAAAGCGAAACTAAATGCTGTTCTCGAAGACCAAAAATGTTACAAATTTTTGGTGCACCTTACACCATTGTGTAATATTATCAACTTAGAGGAACACTGAACAAAAAATTTTGGCCTCGTTTTTTTTTTTTTTCCAGCGTGTTGCCAAGGGCACATAGCAGCAGTGCACAACAGATTAGTTACAGGTTCCTCATTACCGACCAGTCTCGGTTTCGGTTTGAGAGAGCTCCAAAAACAAGCCGCTGGGTGCAATTATTACCAACTAGCGTGTGCAGCACTTGGCCATGCGGGTACACAGAACTGTGACGCACTTCTGCACGGTCCGCATCAAGATGTCCTTTCGGACAGAAAATGGGACAGCAGTGTCGCCAAACTCAAAACTTTCAACGTGTGCTTTGTTGCCAAGGACTAAAGAGCAGTTGACGAGAAATACTGTACTTACTCACGTAATGAACCCACCTTTTTTTTTTTTTCATAAAAGTTGGCACCAATTGGGGGGGACATAATCCTCACACTTTTTTTGGGGGGGGGGGGGGGAACCGATGCAAAGTTGGGGGTTGCGAGAATTACACAGGGAACATTTTCCACGAAAACGTACAGAGCGAAAAAGAAAACGAAGTTGCCGCAAATCTGGATTCTCACACCAGCAACTAACAGCAAGCTTTGAGAAGTACTAATTTAAACTTACCTCAACAATAAAGCACAGGTTCAACACAAGGCAAGATTTATTTGAGACACAAAAAGTATAAGCAAATAGTTGAGAATTAAAATACCCTAGTTTTAGGCACATGGCTGGCCAAATGCGCCCTGGTGGCTTTCAGCTGCCGTCACCAGTAGCAAACACAAAACTCGTAGACTCCGAAGGGCCTACCCGCGGCCCTGTTGCTTGCCGTTGTTTAGTGCATGATTTATCACTTTCAACCTGAAAGCAGCTGTGTAGCTTCAGTATCGCCCCATAACGTGACAAGATTAGCGGCACAACATACAAAACGTGCCGCAAAGCGCACTTGCCACTTTGGCTTGGATTGGATTGAATCTCTGTGTAATAATAGTACGCTTGACGCTTAAGAGATGGCGCGCGCTATCATCATCAGTGGCTGGAACGAGCAGACGACATTATTGTGGCAGTTTTCGATAGTGCGATAATTACTCGAAGAAAAGAAAATCGTATTTTTGTTGGGCAATGTGGGGGGTGTGAAAATTGTGCAAGTGCGAGGATTACACGACCAAATATGGTATAACATCAAAAGTTTCGCATAATTATTTTGGCTCACGAAATTCACCGTGAATTTTTTTTGCATGTCGAAGATCTTCCTGTTGTTGTTTTTGTCTAATAACGAACGCGCACAGATCGGCACCTAAGTGTCATCCTGTCACTCGGTTCCCATGCTCCAGCATATGCAGCCGTGTAGCTAGCATACCGGCCGAATGCCCCCTGCGCAGCAAGTGTCCCACTAAATTCACTACGACGAACCCGGCAACAAAAACTCAGTGCCGGATAGCGGCACACAAATGTCGAGAGTACACAACATGCGGTGGGCGCGGTTGCGCTTTGCGTGGCCTCGGAGATAACGCTCGCGTGGCAGTAACACACTGCGTTCATCTCGAAGGCTCTGCGCTTTTCCTGCTTTGGTTTCGTGTTGCTGTGCTTGCGTGGCGCTATAAGCAAAAAGGTTTCTTCTGCATTTGATAGATGGATCTCTACCGCGAAAGAGGTGACTTTTAAATCTTGAATGACGTCGTGGCCACTCTCTGGCTTCCACTAATGGAACGCATATGCTTACCATTTGCCAGTCATGTCGGGTGCTCGGAACTTACGCATTGTGGAAGGGCTCCAGAGCAGTGCTGCGGTGATGCCGGCTGAAAGCAGAATCTCCTTAGTGACACTAGCAGTTCGACCGAGTCAAAAGCCACGCTTTCGCGCTCTTAACGTTTTTTTTTTGTTAAGATAGTACGTCATTACAATAATGCGCACGTTGCAGGCATTCACATTTGAGTTGTAGTTGCCCTATTATTGGCACGCGGCCGGCGAAAGAGTACGGCAATGATTTGGTACTGCATACTACGGACATACTGCACGCAAATCGCTGCTGTGCAACGAAACAGTTGGCGTCACTCTTAAGTAAACCTAATAAGTATACTTACTTGCACTATTTTATTAGGCTCATAGTTTTACCTGTATTGCGATTATCTACTGGTAGTGGAGGTCATGCCATTGCTCATACCATGCGATGAAGCATTGCATGGTTTTTCGTGAGACATAAGTGTACTCGTACTTTCTTCTCTGTAAATTTTCGTTGCCTTGCCATAAAAGTCTCCAAGTATTCCTGTATAAAATGATACCCGTGATGTAAATAATCCCTCTATAAATGAGATGTTCAATGAGCGCTATTTCATCTAGCGTCGCCTCTTTCCATAAGCCACCTCACTCCGCATAGGTTGGCGTTCCAATATATGCATCCAAGCATATTCCCTTGCATCTTTGCGCATTTCATAAAAAAAAAAAAGGACAATACCGTGCGCAGTTCTAAAAGGTTTCGCACTGCTCCATAGTCGGGGCGAAGATGTGCTCCGGGGGCCTTCTTGTCGTTAGGAGAAGCTCTGTAGCCAGCGCCATCACACCTCGCCCTAGCGAAGTGTGGACCACGCATGTAACCTGGGTAAATATAAGATTATGCACAAAAGTTGGAAGCTATATGCACTTGCGGCGTAGGAGATAACTTGAGGATGTAAGCAATTCAAACCCATTAACAGCTATGGATGTCTCAGGCTTACGCAAAACATCGTCGCCATAACACTTGAAGCTCACGTGCTGTCATCCATGAAATCTCGGCTCGTTCTCACTCAATTCAGGTGGGGTCGCAAGACAGTTTCAAGCAGCGTATGTGTTTTTCAGCGCTGATGCGCACCCATGCGCGCGTGACGACCGCGTAATAGGAGCGACTAGTGGCACTAGATGTGACCTTGTGTCTATAACGATACAAGCAAAACCAAAGTGTCTGGAAACTGGCTGTGAGAGCCACCTGCACACTTTAAACATGCGGCGGACCTTGGGAAATATTTTTTTGTCGAATTGATTCTCCCCGACTTCTAGCAACTGCTCCCTATTGAATAGTTGGCATGAATTTCCAACAATTATTACTGCTCCACTCGGTCAAATTGTGAAGCTAACACATCAATTCTTTATTTGGCTTGCAAAGTTTCCTTTCATTACAGAACTTGATGTTACTGAAGCATAATCACGGGGGGCACGCACTTCTGTCGAATTCACCAACCTAGTGCATTTTATCAACTATAAACGCTCATCGGTTCGCGCAAAAGTCCAAGAAAACCGCTATGTTGCCCAAGTCGGCAAATTCATAAAAATTCAGGTCAAGTGGCTGAACTAACTTCTAGAAAGTGCTGGGTGCACGAGAAATAAATTTAACATGCCAAAATCGATGACCGAAAAGCGTCGATCACCGGGGATCGATTTGAATAGGCGTGATAACGAAAGAGTTAAAGGTGTCTAACGACGCTGAGATGAAGGCATGGTAACGTGGAGCGGTGACTTATGCCTTATTCTATGTTATTTTTTTCATCCACAAGTCCCGGCTGGCTGATTTTGTTAATAATGCAGACGAACAGCCGCTTTGACCGGTGAGCTCGCTGACTAAGTGCAAAAAGAACCAAATGCATTGGCATCGGAAAAGGCATTGTTCCACGATGGCGCCCAGCAGCAGCGTGTAGGAAACTATGAACAGAGTGACTAAACATCAGCTTTGGATTGTCTGCAGCTCAAAATCAAGCCATTGGGAAAAGCAGGACAGTCGCATTGCATAGAAATGGTGGCCCCCATGCTTAGTAAACGGCGGTGGTTTCTAGTGTTGGCAACGCATGTTTTAGTCTTCGTAGTCGTATTTTTATGTTCTGAAAATGCATCAAAATGTCTAAGATTGTGTTTACTGCATGAAATAAATATCTGAGCATAAAATTGCATTGTCAAATTTCATTGAAGCGAAACGGCAGAAGAAAAAGTGTTTGTTTAGCTAGAATATTTATGCATAGACTCTTGTGGACTGCTGATGGGAAACCGAGAATTTTTCGTTGTAGCAGAAATTTCGTTGAAATGGTGTTCGTTGTGGTGGGTTAAATAAAGTTGCTTTCGTTTCTCCTGCAGGAACGTGAGAAGCACAAGAGTTCATCGGAGAAGCATCGGGATAGCACTTCTCCTGTGAAGATCAAGCAGGAAGCGGGAACTTCTAAAAAATCTGGGGCTGAAGGCATGCTCCCACCTCCAGCAAAGGTGAAGACTGAAGTGTCATCGCCACCCCACCCTCCGGCTCCACGGATGACCCTTGAGACCGAGACTGTAGACATCAGTGAGATCAAGGGCGAGGTGCTTAGCGATGATGATGTGCCACTGGTATGTCCTCTTCTTCACCTTCTTACATCCCATCAAGATTTGACTACAGTCATTTTATTAAGGAGGGACGTGGCTTTCGTATCGCGTAAAAGTGGCAAAAAAAAAAAAAATTGGCATTTTGAAAAGTAATTTTTCAGTTTCTGGAACCCTTTTATCTGATTCCAAAATATCTACCCTGAAAACCACGCAGAAGTGCTTCGGAAAATTTGTTTCACCCTCCTTCGAACATGTACTGTGGGGCTGCGCCTCTGCCGGTCCCCCTTTCACCCAAGAGGAAATGAAGCGACTCATTAAGGCCCAGGACCAGACCTCTCAAATCCTGGCCGTCCAGAGGGCCCGCGCGAGGGCCGTCAGGTTTAACCTGATGGTCCCCGAGTGGGCCTAGCCAGGTGACGCTGAGTTTACTCGCGTCTATTGTGGACCGAATAAAGTTGTTTCACTCACTCACTCACTCACCCTCCTAGGTAGCAAAAATTATTCTGGAAATTGCGAGAAAATAGGTATTTTAAAATAATTATAGCTTCGCGATGGCGCGGCTGGAGCAGACTACTTGGGCTTATCGGAAAGAGCATTTATCAGTGTTAAATTTCTCTAGTGAAATTCGTCAGCAGAAAAGGTTGACTGATTTTAATATAATCAATTATATCTTTTGTTTCTACACAGTCTGCACGTAAGCCACAGCAAAGGCTGTCCGATACCTCATCTGTCAAAAACAAGCGTGCTTTGGAGTCAGATTCTGAAGAAGATGAACCCCTTGCTATCAGGTAACTAAAGTTTGTGTGTAGAATTCTCTACTCTTTTTTGACATGCAATGTAGTTTTTTTCATTGACATTGTTTTGTAAAACCTGCATAGTGCCCCAGACTAACCTTTAGAATGTGCACATTTGTTTAACACTATTTACGTACAACACATTTGCTAGGCACATTTTCATTTAATTTTTTGTGAAAGGTAAACAACAGAAGCTGTAACTAAGATAAGAAGGATGTTTTGAATTCCTTTGCTGTACACAAGGCGCAATGTGACATAGTGTAAGCCCCACCGCAGTAATCTAGTGGCTAAGGTACTCGGCTGCATTTTCGATGGAGCCAGAAATTCTGTAGGCCCGTGTGCTCAGATTTGGGTGCACGTTTAAGAACCGCAAGTGGTTGAAATTTTCGGAGCCCTCCACAACGGCGTCTCTCATAATTATATGGTGGTTTTGGGACGCTAAACCCCACATATGTATCAATCAATGTAACATAGTGTAAATTTTTGTGCATTCAAGGCATAATTGTCTGTACCATGTGAAATATTTTTATGGTTGAGCTGTCAAGTAGGCTAGTACGAATAGTGAATCTTAGGTTCGAAGCGAACAGTGATTTTGGTCTAATAATTTTGAATTAAATTAGTATAGAATGTATGACGTATAAAGAAAACTGGGCATATTTGTCAGGACTTAACTAACATGCACAATATTTTTTGAAACATGGCCTCTATGCAAGCGCCGTCTTTATTTTTTTTTTTTTTCCATTCAAGGGAAGTCGAAACAACTTTGAGAAATAGCAGAATTTGACTTTCAGTGGAATGCATGCGATAACCTGTAAAATATGTAACATTATTCGTTGCAGTTAGAGTGTATAAGCCGGCAAAACAAGCTTTTAAGCTTAGAAAATGATCACTCGATTTCAGAATAGTATGCTCATTCAAAGAGACCCTGCAGCAACAGTTTTTCAAGTAGCCATGGAATGGATTCACTAAAAAAGGTTATTGCCTTATGAATTAACTGGCGCAAAACTTTTTAGAATTTGTTGAGTATGAGTGGAGTCGCAAAGATTTGCCACATGCTGCAATTGCATTCTCTCTTCTCGTCCCGACAAAAGCGCTTGAAGCAAAGCCAGGAGAGGTGGCATGCATAAGGAAAAAAATTCGCCACATACGTGTCGTCACCTTGAGCACTCCTTCTTTCTATTTTCTTTGAATACGCGGCTTTTCAGTGCAATCGCGCGACACCTGCAAAAGGGTAATTCAACACATCGACACTGCTGACGACCATAAAATGATTGAAAGAAACATCGTGAACGCCTGCAACCCTTCGGCACTTTTCAGTGCGATTGCGCATGTACACGTGGACATGCGCCATCGCACTGAAAAGTGCGAGCAGATTTTTGACATGGTGGCATCATTTGCCGAGAGAAGAGTGCAATTTTTATCTGACTTTGAGAACTTATTGTGAAGTCCAGGTTGCGTGCTGTGCTATAATTAGCTCGTGTGTTCTTGGTAGCTTCGACGACCTATCGGCAGTGTTTGCTGGCCATGCTGAAAAAGTGTTGCAGGGGCCATTTAAATTTGCAGTAAGGCTTTGCAACAAAGCATATTTCCTCTGAATAGGAGTTTTCACGGCTTAGCATAGCTGTACTGCAGTGAAAACACCTTTACAGGCGGCTACATACAGTTTAGTATACATATTTTCAATGTCCAATACTTTAAAATATTCGGTAATTTAAATTTGAATTGAAAAGAATTCGAATATTATACTATTCGTACAAATATTTGAAGCATTCGAATATATGAGCAAGCCTACTATAAAGCTTATGTGGTACTGTTGTTTCTAACAGTAACGTGATGATGTCAAACTATAGGTCACAGAAAGCTTCCAAGAAGAGCAAGTCTGAAGAAAAAGTCAAGAAGAAGCGGAAAGCTGACGACAGTGATTATGAAGATGATATTAAGGTGTGCATTTTTATTTATTCCTTTTACTATAAGTATTAAAAACAAGTGCCCGTAGTCTGATAGAAACTTGCCTATTGGTGTCTTTTTATTTACATAGGACAGTCAGAATATAACTACCGCTCACCGCAACTACTGCAAATGACTCTGTCGAAATTATCACTGAAATATTACCGTTTGGTTCTGACGATACTCGGCCAGTGCCCACAGCACTGATAAAATTGTAACTGATATCACGTAATCGTGGTGGACCACCATGCTGAATGCATGCTAGTAATCTGCAAGAATCCCCTTTCCCCCAAAAAGCAACTGTGGCTCAAATGCTTATTGGCGTCAATGATACAGGCAAACCTAGATATAATGAAATTGATAAATTCCTGGAAAAATTTGTTATAAAAAAGGTTTCGTTATATGGAGGTTCAGTACGAAAATTCAGAAAATAAACGCACAAATCGAACAAAAGGCAGACTGGCTGCAGAGTTAACCCAAAACTCATATTTAGCGGTAAAAAACTGCGTTACTATTGCGATAGCAATTATATGGACGCTCTCGACGAGTTTTGCCGTTGCCGCCATGTTCCGTAACAAGTCCAAATTGATAACATGCCACGGCGCAACATAACTTTCACGAGCGGGTGAAAACGCGCAAGCGCTGCTGAAGCGGAGATCAAAACAGTCTACCCATTTTTATCGCCTGGAAGGCGCATAAAGTACCGTATTTACTGGCGTAATGAACCCACTCGTGTAATGAACTCCCCCTTCCCCCCCACCTTGGTCTTTGAAAAAGAAAAACAAATTTTAATGTATCTTTTCATTTTATTTCGGTGTGATAGCCAGTGCCGTTCACAATCGAAACAACGGTAAATCGACGCAATAAAAGTCGAAGCATAGTTTCGCAACCGTGCTAAACAGTTGCGATCAGCGCAAACTTGACGACGTCAATAAAAATTCAAAAGTCGCACTTTTTGCGACAGAGTGCCATCTGGAGAATGCAGGAGAAACCTCCTTGCTTATAGCACCACGCAAACACAACTGCACGAGAACAAAGCAGAAAAACAAATGCATAGCCTTCGAGTGGTGCCCTTCGCCTGCTATCTCGAAGACCATGCAAAGAGCCCACCGCGCCGACGGCACAACGGCCACAACGTTTGTGCACCGCCATCCGACGCTGCATTTTTATTGTCGGGTTTGTCTGTTTGTTAAGGGAGAAAACAAGAGCGGGTTACAGAAACGATTCGTTGCGCATTTTGTAGGCCAGAACAAGCAATGCCGTCATGCGAAGTTTTCGCTCTTATAACTCTCGTGACTTTTTCTCCCGCGTAATAAACCCTCCCCCTAAATTGAAGTCATCTTTTCTGAAAAAAATAAAAGTGGTTTCATTACATGAATAAATACAATAAATCCCCACTTGTTCGAACTGCCGTTAATTGCTCAAACAGAAAGGAAACCACCTGACTTGAACAAGCATGAAAAAAAAAAAAAAACGCGGAGGGGTGGGGGAGGTGGGATCGTTTAGCAACAATGAACTTTGATTTTAAACTGGCGCGTTTGGTACCTTGGCAAGTATCGGTGCGCTTTCAACTTGAAAAAGCTGTGTGAATAGAGCACTTCTCCCTGGAGCTGCAGTCTTTGCTCATACCAGCATAACATTACAAATTTTTGCTATCGTGCTATTGCATTGCATTAAACTCGCCGTCGTGTTATTGCCAGAACTAATCTGGTAATCGCAAAAGCCATGAGCTTGCGAACAACTCCCGGCAAGGCGCAAGACTGAAGCATGTGACGAGTCAACCTCCAAAGATTCATGTTCTCGCAGAGTTTCCGTCAGCACCTAATCTGACATTTTCTCGGTGGTAATGATGCGGTTGTCCGCGTTTGAAAAAATAAAAAGCAAATAAAAAAAGCAGGCATCGTCAGGGGCCGCAACATACGTGTGCAGTAAAATCGTGCATGCACGCACTGCGTCCAAAATGAAGAACGAACGCCACAGACACGGATACCACGTTAAACTATTGCATAAAGCGCCCTCCATATGTAGATGGTTCCACATGTGTGACGCTAACTAAAAGCGTGGCACTCCCAACTCCACAGTGGGTTTTGTTTTCCTTTTATATTTATTTGTTTTTGGTTTGGAGGCAGAAGGGGCACATGTGTCCACAGCGGAAAGAACGCTGGCAACACCACCTTGTGGGGTGCAGGCCCGCCTCGTGCTCACCTGTGCGCAAACACGAGCGCTCGCTTTTGCCTGCTGCGACGTGCGAGCTGCCGCCACTTCACGCTTTGTCAGTGGTGGGGCACCCAAGGAAGAGTCATGCTTGTACCGAATTCCGTGGAAAATTTTCTAGGTTGTCCGTGGGGAAAATTCGTTATACAGTTAAACCTCGTTATAACGAAATTGGAGAGCCGCTGCTATTTCCTCGTTGTAACCAATATTTCGTTATAGCCGTAGTGAGCATTTACCGCAAATATTATGCAATGTACTTACCCCCAAAAAATAGCGGGCGAAATAGCATCCCGCCGCACGGTGGTATGCAACAAAATAACCGCATTCTTAAATAAAAAGAAAAAGTCATGCACCTGTTTTAATGCACTTCAAAATACACAGCTTGCATTTCAGGCAGACTTAGCTGCAAAGAAGTCCGTAATTGGACGTTGATGCATCTTCCTGATGCGAACGATGGCTCGCTCAGCTGCGACCGCAATGTTCAAGCCATCTTCGCCGCCCTCGTGAGCGCCGAAGTAGCGGCGCAGTACGTCCACCGCGTCTAATGCCTCCGACGTTTGTCTCCTGTTCGTCGACAGAGTCATCGTCACTTGTTTCGTTACGATCACTGACAGCGTGCACAATATCGTCATCGAGGACCTGCTCCGTTGCCACCATTTCCAAGTCCGCACTCACATAGTCGCAAAACGACTCGCTGTCAGGCACGACACCGGCGTCACGAAGTGCCGTCCATGATGCAGCGACTTCGTCTGATGTGGCAAAACCGTCCGGCACAGTGGGCTCGTCTGATGGCTCATCGCTAGCATCTGGTGCGGCGGCAAATGAGGCGTGTCGAAAGCAGTTTGCGATCGTGGTCGCCGTCACGCTCATCCACGCCGCCTCAAGTATTTCGAGCGCAGCGTACAAGTCAACATCGGTGGCTCGCTTCATCCTCATGTTGAGCAGGAGCTTGTCTATCACACGCTTGCGGTAACCTGCCTTCAGCGACATAATCATGGCTTGGTCAAGCGGCTGTATTTTTGCTGTGCAGTTGGCAGGAGGGAACAGCAGCTCGATGTTTTGAAGCACGGCAGCGGTAAGGTGGGCGGTGCAGTTATCTAAAACAAGGCACACCTTGTGGTTCGCCTTTGCCAGCTTCTCATCCCATTCGCAAAGTCATTTTGAAAAAATCTCCCTGGTCATCCAGGCTTTGCGATTGGCAACGTACTTGACTGGGAGCTGCCTCTTCCCCTTAAAGCAGCGAGGGGATGCACTTTTGCCAATTACGAAAGTTGGCAGCTTCTCAGAGCCGGTCATGTTTGCACGAAGTAGCGCAGTGATCCGTAGCTTACTTTGTTTGCCGCCATGGCGCGCCTCGCCTTTGAGGGCTAACGTCTTGTGCGGCAACATCTTGAAAAAGAGAGCGGTTTCGTCCGCGTTAAAAATATCCTCCGCGCTGTACTTTTCTGGCAGCTGCAAGATGTTTTCTTTCGCCCACTTGGTAGCCTCTGCTTCGTCGACAGATTGCGATTCGCTCCAGACCGCTCTCCCGACAATGTCGTGGCGCTCCTTGAAGCGTTGGAGCCAACCCGAACTTGCTACGAAGTTGTCATAGTCCATGATGCAGGCAAAGTCTCTCGCTTTTCTTCGCAGCAAGGCGCCGCTCACCGGCAGATTCACGGCCCGCGTGTCCAAGAACCATTTAAAAACGGCCCTTTCGACCGCTTCAAAGACAGGTGCCCTCATCCTCTTAGCGCTTCCTTTCACGCCACGTGCAACAGTGTCGATGATGGACTCCTGCTTGCTCAAGATGGTTGACAGTGTGCTCGTCGATACGCCAAAGTCTCTTGCCACGTTGCCTTTCTTGGTCCCCGATTCGACGGCTCTTATCATAGCCGCCTTCTGATCTAGCGTTATGCGCTTTTGCTTCCCGCTTGGCGCATTCATGTTGGTGGAATCACGAGTGCAGCATGATAAAAGATAAGGTGGAAGCGGTCGAAAAAGACAAGAAACACGCATGCAAAAGAAACGCGGCTCACGTCGGCGAGCGACAACACTTGCAGAGAAAGTGACTGTGAAGAGGAAGGGGCAGAAGGGGCGCTCTTTTGCGCTGCCCTCTAGGAACCGGTTACTCGAGGGTAAGGGGGTATGTAAGATTAGGAAGTGCGCCTCAGCGCCATGAGAAAGGGGACAGGGAGAATATAAAGAAGACACAAAATAGAAGGGCGAGACGTTCGCGGAGCTGCGGAGCGCTCCGCTGTCGGTGGTAGCCAAGCGGCGCACGTGCAGCGACCTCTCCTCCGGAAACAGCGCGTGCCATCTGCTTTGCGCGCGTTGCTAGAGGGCGCGTGGCGGGAGTTTTGAACTGCTAAATGCAGTTCTCGCGTTGCGCGCCGTCTCAAATTCGCGTTGTGCACTGTCGTGACATCGGCTCAAAATTTTACTTCCTAACAAAATTTGTTTGTTATATCCTATAACAGGCAAATTTTGCCTCGTTAAAACGAGGTTTTGAATACATTGGTTTGTATGGGGACTTTCAAGGGGAATTAGGATTTGCTCGTTATATCTATTTCATTATAGCCCGTCTTGTTATAACGAAGTTTAACTGTATCAAAGTTGTGTTCCTCTATTACTTTGTTACATAGAGGTCGCAAATACATGTGCTTCTATGGAGCAACGGCAGGGAATAGAGCAACTTAGTTATATCGAGAAATTTGTTATATGGAGGTTTGTTTTAGCAGGAGGTTAGTTTATTTACAGAAAGGCAGAGAGGTCGGCCTGAGCGATAGCTTGCTCTAGCCTGCTACTCTACACTGGTGGAAGGGAAAGGGGAAAAGAAAGAATAATGGATGACGATGGTGAGATAGAGAGGTGAGTATGTCGTGTTCTTTCTAGCTGAGACATTTTATAGCCGTGCACATAGTCCAGTTGTTTCTAAAAAGGTAATAACTGCTCTTGTGACCGCAGTTGCACTGTTGGTGTCTGGCCGAGGGCCCAACATGGTCTCATCAGTTAATGACCTACTGCGATATAGTTAAGTAGAAGAAATCAGTGTTTGTTGTTCACGTGCGTATGCTGGGCAGACACAAAATATGTGCTCAAGTGTTTCTGGCACATCACAGTGTTCACAATTAGGACCGGTGTCACTGCGAGCGATGATATGTGCGTAACGTCTGGTGTACGCTACACCAAGACGAATGCGGTGGATCATACTTGTGAGTTGCCGTTTCAATTTAGGAGGCATGCGGAACCTCATTTCCGGGTCCCATTTGTGAAGTCGCTGGTGTCGCTGTTCCGGTTTGGTCCAGTGCTGAAGTGTGTAGCTGCGCATCACGCAGCGAAGCTGGGCGTTCCTATCAGCTCGTGAAAACGGAATGCGTACTTCAGGGGCACTGCTTAAGGCATTTTTAGCTTCAGCGTCTGCCTGTTCGTTTCCCATCACGCCGCAATGAGCGGGAATCCACAGGAAAGTTATAAGATGACCATTTGTGGAAGCAACCTGAATAAGTTCTGTGATTTCTATTGCCAAGCTGTGATACGGACCTTGCTTCATGATGCAATTAATGGTTTGCAAAGCGGGTTTGGCATCACAGAAAATCGTTCAGGCTCAAGGTCGCTCTCCGGAAATAAACCTTATTGCCTCCCGAATAGCGACAAGCTCCGCGGCAGTTGATGTGGCTTTATGGTCCACTTTAAATCGTCGACCGATATCCATGTCTGGGATGACAAAGGCTGCGGCGGAGGTGTTTAGCGTGGTGGATCCGTCGGTGTACACGTGCAGAGAATCACTGTACGTTGTATAAATGTGATATAGGGTCAGTTGTCTGAGGCCAACAGAAGAAATGAGCGACTTCTTCGTAATTCCAGGTATCGTAAAAGCGATGGGTGGTTTAGGCAGGACCCATGGAGGCACTGCAGGGGAATTTGGCGGAGAAAACCTTGATGGTATAACATTTTCATGCCGCGATATTACTCTTGAGAAACTGCAATCTGGGTGAGTGGCGGGTAGTACTGACAGTGGGTGCTGTCTGTGTCTGCTCAGTAATCGGATGTGAACTCTTAAGTGGCTTGCAGAGCATGTATACACTGATGGGACAAGCCCGAGCCTGTGCGATTGTCTCATTTGTTGAAGTACAGCGCGGTAGACCCAAGCATTTTCGTAAGCATTGAGCTTGAACACTCTCTAGTGTCTTCACACAACTAGGTCTTATATTGGAGAGCACCGGCATGCTGTATCGAATGTATCCCACAAATAGAGCATTGTACAATTGAAGTAGCGATGATTCTGATGGGCCCCATCTTCCTCCTGCTACGTGGCGAAGAATGAGAGCAAAGCTCTTCAATTTAGATTTAAGTACTGCGACATGCCTCGTCCACGATAGATCTCTGTGTACGACAACCCCAAGGAACTTGTGGTGCGTTACAGCAGGTATCGCTGTCCCATTAATAAATGTCGGGTATTGCGACATATGCTTGCGCGTGAATGCAAGCACTGCGCATTTGTCGATTGAATGAGTGAGCCCCTGACGTCGTAGATATTTGTATGTGATCGTCACTGCACGCTGTAGTCTAGCTCGCGATTGCGGACGAGTAGTTCCGGATGCCCATATGCATATGTCATCAGCGTATGATCTTCACCGTGCTGGGAAGTTCTGCTGCTAGGCCAATCATTGTGACATTGAATAGGATCGGGCTGAGAACTCCTCCTTGGGGAACACCACGATGAACCTTGTATCGATCGGTGTCTCCGTTACTTGTCGTCATGTAAATGGTGCGGTCCCTGAGGTAGCTAAAAATCCAAGCGTAAAGTCGTCCACCGATGTCGAAATCTTCCAGTGCGTCAAGGATCGCATAATGCAGCACATTATCGTAGGCACCCTTAACGTCTAAGAAGATCGCTGCCACTAGTCTGCGTCGGCATCTTTCCTCTTCAACGCTGGTGATCAAGTCGACCACACCATCAATGGCAGATCGGCCTCTTCTGAAGCCGGTCATAAATGCAGGAAAGGAATTGTTGCTCTCTAGAAGCAACTCTAATCGTGCCAGTATCATTCTTTCCATCACTTTTCCGACGCAGCTGGCTAACGCGATTGGTCTGTAGGAAAAAAGTGCATAAGGACACATCCCCGGCTTAAGCAATGCAATAATGCGACTGCATTTCCAATTAGCTGGGACTTCTCCTGACTCCCATGAGGTGTTATAATGAGATAACAGGATACGTCGTGCTTCTGTATCAAGATGGTTGAGTGCAGCATACGTGATTCCGTCAGGTCCTGGTGCCAATGATCGGCGGGAGGCACAAATAGCAGCGTTAAGCTCATGTATTGTAAAACGTACATCAAGGTGCTCATCAGACGATGGAGGCGCAATGGTAGTAAGAGGCTCATTAGTAGCAAAATCATCAGTGGTGTCCACGATGAAGCTACAGTAGTCACTGGCTATCTCAACTTCTGTCCGTTTCTGATGTCAAGCAACAGCTTGAAATGGTTGACATTGTTGGGGAGTTGTCTCCAAACTTTGTATTACCCGCCAGATCTTAAATAGAGGTTGCCTGGGGTCCAGAGATCCACAGAAATTTCTCCAACGTTGCCTGTCAATCTTGTCAAGATGCCGAAGAACATGTCGTTGAGCTCGATGACAGGCGGAAAGGTCTGAAGGCGACTTCGTTCGTCTGTATCGGCGTTCGGCACGGCGACGGATTGCACGAAGGGCCTCGTATTGAGAGTCAACTGCTGATCTCTGCATCGGTAGGTTAACCTGTTTGGTTGTGTCATGCAGTGAAGAAGCAATGATGTTCTCTACCTCGGATGGATCAGTCGTGTGCTCACAGCCAGACTTGACAGATGCCTTGAACAGTGTCCAGTCGATTGGACGGATGTAGCGTGTGGGCGTGCGGCGAAACCACCTGAACTGAACATAGGTTGGAAGGTGGTCACTGCCGCGAGTGTCCAAATCTGTGCACCAACATACAGAAGACAGAAGGCTTCTGGAAACGAAACAGAGGTCGAGGCAGCTGCTGTAGGACGTGCCACGAACAAATGTAGGTGATCCGTCGTTGAGTACGCTTAGTCTATAGTTGTATATAAAATTGGCTAAATCATTTCCGCGATAATTCGTTGTAGTGCTACCCTAGAGAGGATGATGTGCATTAAAATCGTCGATCACAATGTGTGGCCTTTGTGCTGCTTGAAGAATGGTCCCCAGGTGGAAGCAGTCCATCTGTGCGCTTGGGTGTATGTATCCTCCTATTACGGAGATTGTCCGCTTTTTATGTGTTATAGTCAGGCTCACGTAATTATTGCTGGTATGCGACGTGACTTCATGTCTCAAGAACGTCAAATCACGGCGTATACAAACGAGAACTTTGCTTGTACGTTGATCACTGCGGGACCAAATCTGGATATATCCAGATATACGAAAAGTTGAAACCATATTCGGTTCACATATAACGATAACAGGAAATTGATATTTAAAAACCCATTGTCTGAAGTCTGACAGACGGCCACGTAGGCCACGAGCATTCCATTGCATAACAAGCGACTGGCGCATGCGTTCTTCGAATATCAGTGCCATGTTCACTTACTGAAGAACCAGTAGAAGAGGCTCCAAAACCTCAAGTAGCTGCACAGCCGCCTTAGCAGCGGCAGTGTTTAGGCTGCTGAGAATCTTAGCATCGAACCCATCAAATTTTCAAATTTTTAAGCATAGCCTTGACATCTGCGTTGTCCATCTTCTTGTTTACTTCATTGGGGGTAGGGGCACTATGTGATGATGGCGCTACCGTAGCTCTTGACGGTAGTGAAGGCCACTGAGTCTCCGATGTGGGGAGAGCCAATGACTGGTTACATTGTACTTGCGTGGACTGTATTGGCATTTGAGCATCTGTATCCTCCTTTCTGGCCGACAAAAGTAGGCTAGGAGGTGGTGAGGGCACGGTTTTGTGTGTCAAATTCGATAAGCTATGAGCACTGCTGCTTCGTTTGCGTCGGTGTCGCGAACGATGTTTGCGGCGCCGTACAGCCCTTGCAGCTTCTCTGTGAGTGGAGTGGTCTCGAACCATCTTCTTCAGGATACTAATTTGATTCCTCATTTTGGGACAATTCTTTGATGTTGCGTCGTGGGCGCCTGAGCAGTTTGGGCATTTGGCCATAGCATTGCAGTTATCACCATCATGAAGGCCACCGCAACGCTTGCAGGTTACTGCACCCTTGCAAACTACACTAACGTGCCCAAATTTCATGCATTTATGGCATTGCAGAGGTTTTGGTACGTAAGGACGTACCGAGTGCCTCACGTACCCAACTTTTACATGTGTGGGTAACGTCTTCGACTGAAACACTACTTTAACACATCGCGTGCGTCCAAAGCGGTGGAAGCCAAGCACGGGAGCCGACGATGACAGCAGTTTCTCGAGACTCGAGTCTGTTATCTCCTCATCCGCATCGTATATAACTCCTATTGTCGTTTCTTCGTCGTACGCGGAGAATGCGCGAACCGGAATGTTCCCTAACGGAACAATCGCTTTCAGCGTGTCCAATAAAGCCTTTGTAGTGACCTCCACGGACAGTATGTTCTTTCGGGTATTTATGCGTATTTTTACGACTTTTCCTGGAGCGATGAGCTCAAAGTACTCTGACCGGCTCTACCTATTTAGAGAGTTCAAGATGTCTGTCTTCGATGTCGGCACATACGAAATGGTGTACGACCGCATGCTACTCGCCTTTGTCTGTGCTTGCTGGCCAGCCGGCGATGTCCGGCTGATTTTCCTCTTCAGGCGTCGGCTTGGTACGACCACGTAGTCGCTGTACGAAGCCATATCTTCAACGGAGGAGTCATCAGAATTGTCAACGTGGGCCACGCTTGGGCCGGGGTGAGAACGTGCGTCAGACGCACTATGATGTGGTCGGCCCGGTCCCGGTTGCTGGATGGGGTTTTGATCCCCCATTCTAAGGGGGAACTCCCCTCTGAGGTGTGTCGATTATTGAAAAATCTTGGCAAAAGAATTGGGAAACTCACAAAGCTCGAAGCAGAGGAGGCTGTCCTCTGTGACAACTTCTTCTTCTTTCTCCTTTGTTTTAGCAGGTTTAACTGTATTTAAATAGTGTGAAAATTATCCCCTCTAGAACCGCAGACCTGACTCTGGCATTATAAAAACAAAAGCTAAATGAAATGGACTAATCAAACAAATATTGATTGAAGAAGCTGACCAATTTTTTGTAATGTGTGTTGGCCAGGCAATGTTTTTTTGAGTGCTAACAAGCACAGACCTACGTGCAAGGTATGCTGAATTCCTTCAGTGGAATGCAGTTTAGTTATTTTGATTCAGTAAAAGCTTGTTAATTTTGGAAACTAAATGAATGGGTTCATTCTCTGTTCCAAGCAAGCAAATGTGTTACGGCATCACATGTTAATTTGGTCATGATTGGCTGCTTCCCAGTTCATTCAAATGATCCTCTGAATGTGCGTAGCATAAAGTATTACAATTCTGGGGAAGAAGGAAAGAAAGGCGTGAAAAGCAGCGTTAGAGAACCAAAACGGCCGCGGCCCTTAAGGGGGCAGACTCCTTTTAGACACTTTTTCTTTATTTCTTCGGTGATCTTGATGAAACTGCATGGACTTCTGCAATTACTTTTCCTGTAACTCATCTCATTCCCAAGATAATGCAAGTTTAACCCCCATTGTTTAAGGCCTCATTAGAAAAAAGTGCCTAATTAAAAGCAGTATATAAGATATGGCAAGATAGAATAATGATGGAAGATTGAAATAATGGAATTAGTTAATTTTATTTAACTCTTTTAGTAATTTTATGGCAGATTGAATTTTACACTCTGACAGAGCAGTTGGCATGCTATTACAAATTTGGTAAATAAATCATTGAAAAGGCTCGTTTTATGAATTGCATTTTCATACTTGTATTCTATACTCATACAGGTTTCTATAGCAAAAAGAATTATTGTTCTAGCTACCATAGCTGCTGAGATATTGAGGCCTCAAGATTGAACAGTCATAAATTCACATTTTGAGAAAAAAGGCAAAAACAGATAACACACACTTTATATAAAAACAACAATAAGAAAATCTATATTTCACAAAGTAGATACTAGTATCCACTAGGAACATAGTCTGACCGGTGTTTAGCATTGCGGTGGCGCTTCTTTAGTGCTTGCTGGAGCTTTTCACTCTAGGCACGCTTGCGGTTTAAGTTGGCCACTCTCCACCTGTCCTTCTCTGTCATTCGTCTGATGCTTGGGAGGCTGGGGTTGAGATTGAGTTCGTCGAGGATGCATGTTGACGTTCTCAAGTTGCCGCCGTTGAATTTCATTACTGCCTCCGCAACTGCAGCTTCAACCGCAAACAGTGAAGCATGGTGCTGCTTAGGTGCCAAAGCCCAGATAATAAAATGAAGGCTTTCATTGCTATTCTGGGTTTTACCTCTTTAGCACCTTTCTAGAAGCCCTTTATCAGACAGGCGCTCATATACTGGCAGAAGAGCCTTGCACACATGTTAGGAAAATTGTAATGGTGCCTCGGAGCTGGCTCCCCTTTGGCAGCAGCTGCCTGCACCAGGAGTCTGGGCCTGTGGGACACAGGCTGTCATTCGACTCACTATCATTAGAAGTGACGTGATAGTAAGTCGCCATCACAGCTCTGTGCATGGCATTGACATCTCCTTTGGGAGATTTAAGTGCCCAGCCGTAATAAAAACTCAACTTAGTGGTGAGGTCCCCGGTGAGCTTTCCCCTTCCGCCAAGGGTTTCACAGGCACCTCCTTTTTGTCTTGCTACTAAATTGCGTAGGGCAGTGCCCTACGCTTTTGGACGTGATTGACACAGTCTTACTTTTGTACTTTTATGAAGCCGTAGACATCTGCCTTTTGCAAAGCTAGAAAAATGCGGCTGTCACCATTTAACAAGATTGTTGTGTACTTCAGGCCATTTTTTAGGGACCTCTCAAAGAGGAGCACAGCTGCCTGAACTTCCATTTCGCCAGCTTTTTATGTACTATTTTTTTGGCACACGTGGCTGTCCTGCCAAGCCTGATATGCCGGGTAGTCTTCCTTTGGTCAACGCTCACACCCGGCACAGTAGTTACTCAAAACCATGTAGGTGAGCACTAGGCCAGTGAAGAGCTCAATCACTGCCCCCACGCATATGTGGGACGAGTGCCCGTGCATCATTCACGAGCCGTAGTACGAGACTGCAATACTATTGGCATAGTTAATATCCAGCTCCTTGTACAGCTCGCGAACTGCACTCGCGCACTCTCCCATAACTTTTTCGGCCGCGCGATTAGCTGCAGGTGTCAATTTTTGCATCACATATTTCTGCCACGTCTTCTTGTGAAGTCTGCAATGAGATATATTCATGGTCAAATATATATCATTCATAGCCGCTTGACGGTTCCCAGTAGTCTGCATGGCTCGAGCGGCGAGAATATTGACGGTGAATGAATTTACTTTCTGTGCGCCATCCACTTGCGGAGAGCTTCATGCTTGCGCGATGTCGCCACAGTTCACGCAACGCACACACATCTTCACGGCAAGGCCATATTGCCTGTCCTGTCTGTGAATACTGACGCTTCCGTGGCAAATTTTGTATCTCATGGCATTGAGCAGCTGACCGATGCAGCCAAGATCGGCAATCAAAAAACCTGCCTCCTCTTCGCTTTGCTCTGGGGGAGCGGTGCCGGCCGGTGCGTCGTTCCTCAAAAACTCAAATTTTCTCTTCGACGCGGCCATCGATGCCAGTTCCTGCAGCCTCGAATCGGACTTTCTACGCCTTACCCGCATTTCCGATTCCGTTAATAGCCGCAAAGATGTCGTTCAGTGCGGTCAGGACGGCACACACTGTGCGAACGTTGATCTCGAATGGGTTGCAGTTATTGTTCCCATCAACTCGTCGGAAACTTCATTTTGAGCAAACTTCCCTGGAGTTTCTGCATCGAAGGTTTAGCTTAACAGCAACGCCATACTCGCGTGCGCTGCGTCCAATAGTCGGCTGTCCCCAGCACACTCTGCAGGAAAAATGTTCGTGAAGTAAGCTGTTTACTATGTCAAGGTCAACAGTTGTATACATAGTAACAGACTAACTTTCGGTGCTGCACTCACTTGCGATAACACTTATTTGCGATATGTTCCCGAGAACGAAGAAAGTGTCGATGCTTTGTGTGTTGCCTGACGCTCTATGATGTCCTGGTCAGTTCGGGTAAAAAGTCTAGCGTCTATCCTCGAATGGTCTGCCTGATTACGCATACCTGCACGCCTTTTGCGGCTTCAAAGTCTTCTGCAGCAACAGCATTGCCTGGCGTCATAATCACAAGCAGCAAGGTTGTTTCCTGGCTGCTAGTCGAAGTATCTCCGCGGTTATCCGATTCCGATACCACCATGGAGGCTATCGCGATCGCCGTCTTGAGTGTTTTGTACTGCCGCTTCGTCGCGACATTCTTTGTGCTCCTCCGCAGAAGTGATCAGAGATATCTATCAATGACTGCGATGATTTGTGGCACTCCAGGTGCATGCCACCACTCCTAGAAGCTGTAGCAATCGGTGGCTGCCTTGTGTCGCACTGCTACATCGCGGCATTTGCCCATCAACTGTCCCGATTAAGCCACTGCTGACTGTGATGACTCCTTAGGCTGCATGGCACGTTTCTTGCGCCGCTTGCCGAATTTATGCAGCATGCGCAACTTGCGAGCACATTTTTGGCGTCTCAATTCTGATTGCAAAACTTTCAGGAATGGCGGTAAACGAGCGTAGTAGCGGCCGCACGCGCATGATCGCCAGTGTTGTCAGTCCGCACTCTGAAATAACAAGGTACCGGTAGTTCACTCACGCGATAGCTGTGGGCCAATGATACGGCGTGTTTCTTTCACTTGTTTTTGCCTGCTAGTGCACATTGGCAGCAGCATTGGAGGTTCGTTTTTGGTGGAAAGCAAGCAGAAAAGACGCTCTTTAAAATGAGGCTAAAATGGCCGCATTCCGAAGAGTGATCAGCCATATACGTGCATGCTGCAAACAGTGAGCATGAGAGCGATTGTGTTCAAGCGAGGTGGTTTACTACGGGTGTGTACACTTCGCACGCATACGTCACTGCTCGACTTGGTCCATCAGAGGCCATGACGGCAATGCCGCTTTTCAGCATGCAATGCTTTTTACATTTTCAGGGGGGACGCGGCTTTGGCATCGCGAAATTTGGCCAAAAGATCGATTTTCTTAAAATGTCATTTTCACATTCTGTGACCCCTTTTCTATCTAATTTCGAAGTTTCGTCCCTGAAAACAGCGTAGAAATGACGTAAAAAATTTTTATCGAAGCTAGGGTGTCGATGAATTTCACGGAAATTGCGAAAGAACGGCGTTTTTCGAACCGCGATATCTCCTCAACCACGTAACCTAGCGCCGCCATCTTTGTCTCTATGGATAGCACGATTCTTCCGTTTCAAATTTGCCGCCTCGGTCGGCTGAACCAGGCAAGAGCAAGCCAAAGTGTAAAGGTATCACAACAGTTTCCGATTGGCGACGCGCGTTAGTGACTGTACGGCGGCTCCGCATTGGTCGCCCGTGCGGTCGCTTGTAGCAATCGGCGCAAATGTCGTCTGCTCTTCGCGCTGACAGCGCTAACGGGCCGCTTACTGCATTTGTTTTCAACTCGTCGCGGCGTGGTTTCGTGCGGTCGCTTGTAGCAATCGGCGCAAATGTCGTCTGCCCTACGCGCTGACGGGCCGCTTACTGCATTTGTTTTCAACTCGTCGCGGCGTGGTTTCGTGCGGTCGCTTGTAGCAATCGGCGCAAAGGTCGTCTGCTCTACGCGCTCACGGGCCGCTTACTGCATTTGGTTTCAACTCGTCATGGCGTGGTTTCGAGATCGCATCACGCTGCGATAAGACCGGCGCTCGTGAAAGGAGAAAAACGTTGTTATCCAGTTTGGCGCATTGCAGTTTTGTGATCAGTTCCCGCATGCGATCATGGACCGGCGATCGTTCAAGAAGAAACGCAAGACTGCGCAGCAATTTGGTGCTCGTAAGCCGAAGCCGCCGATCGTGAAAAAGAAATTCAGTCAGGCAACTTCTGCGAGCAGCGACGACGGCGTACGGCACGACGAGGACTCGCAGCCGAGCACAAGCACGCACGGAGCATCGTCCAGGAGCATCGACGAAACTGTTCATATGCCTGTGGAGCAGTGCTTTGTGCTGTCTGAGGAAACATCCGTTCGTCGTTCCGCGCAGGCTGCAGACATCGCGAATGCTAAGCCTAGCACTTCGCGCGAGGATGTATTCATCGCGGATGCCCAGCCAAGCACTTCGCGCGAGGATGTAGATGCCGCGGATGCTAAGCCTAGCACTTCGCGCGAGGATGTAGACATCGCGGATGCTCAGCCAAGTACTTCGTGCGAGGATGCGAGGCCGTCTACCAGCACCACCAGTAGCACGATTCGGACACTAGGGACCGCACTGCAAAGGACACTAAGGACTACAACCCTGGTGCCTATTAGGCATGTAAACCGTGACTCAAGACTTTGAACCTCGTTTTCTCAATACTGTTTTTTTTGGCATGTTGCTCAGCTCGTGGAGCAGATATCTTCGCAACTACTTGACAGATTTTGATTCTGTTTTTTTTTGTAATGCTCCTTGAACTGTGCTTCAGGGGGCTGCGTTTTTATTTTTAAAATTTAGCCTTTTAAAAATTTTTGGTAGGGTTTCTTGTTTGTAGTGCAAATGTGCTCATTGAAGTATCAGTGGAGAAAACATGAACTACAAATTTTAGTGTTGCAAAAAAATTATTTTGAAAACGCAGCCCCCTAGAGCATACATTCACCTCTGCACACACTGTTTACCAACTTTCTGTGTCATTTTTTAAACTCTCCAGCCGCTCCACGAGGTCCAGTAATGAAATTATTTGTTTCTCAGAAAGTTTTCATGATATCATCTTGAAATTTTTATGGAAGCATTATGAGGTCATTTTTAGTCTGTGCCAATTTTCATCAAGATCTAACCAGAAACAAGAAAATTCGTTCCGAAAGGCACGTCCCCCCTTAAGCATGGCAGAATTCAGCGAGACTGGATAATAATGTACATACTCTACTTTTGAGGACTGGTGCACATGACAGCATCAGACTGTGCAACTAACTTTTTCGTTACCGTATGGTAGTTTTTCATGTCTCGAGAAGATCGTTTTTGTCAGTTTAAAAAGTACTCCGCCACGCATTGCAGCATACCAAACTTCGCAGAATGAAATGCTCTTTTCAAAAAAATATATGTTGTAGAGCAACATAAATATTTTAGAATGAATAAAAATTTGGAATGCGTGAAATTTTTCGTCACCAGCTGGTAAATAGTGAAATAAAAAACACTATATTTGCAAAAATAATCAAAGCAGAGAAAATTCAGAATATACATTTTGTAGATAAAATGAGCCAGGAACAGTATAAAAATAATGAATGTTGTACAATATGTTTCTTTTCACATAGACAAAGAAAATCAGAACCGAGAGGCTGTTTCATTGCTCATGTCATGCGGTGAAGCATTGCATGGTTTTTCGTGAGACACAAGTGTACTCGTACACTCTTCTCAGTAAATTTTCATTGCCTTGCGATAAGAGTCTCCAGGTATTCCAGTATAAAATGATACCCGTGATGTAAATAATCCCTCTATAAATGAGATGTCCAATGAGCGCTATTTCATCTAGCATCGCCTTTTTCCGTGAGCCACCTCACTCTGCATAGGTTGGCGTTCCAATGTATGCATCCAAGCATATTCCTTTGCATCTTTGCGCATTTCATACTAAGAAAAAGGACAAAATCGTGCGCAGTTCTAAAAGGTTTCGCACTGCTCCATAGTCAGGACAAAGATGTGCTCCGGGGGCCTTCTTGTCGTTAGGAGAAGTTCTGCAGCCAGCGTCACCACACCGCACCCTAGCGAAGTGTGAACCACACACATAACCTGGGTAAATATAAGATTATGCACAAAAGTCAGAAGCTATATGCACTTGCGGTAGAGGAAATAACTTGAGGATGTAAACAAAAGAAACCCATGAACAGCTATGAATGTCTCACGCTGACGCAAAACATCGTCCCCATTAAACTTGAAGTATAGATGCTGTTATCTATGAAATCTCAGCTCGTTGCCACTCAATTCAGGTGGGATTGCAAGACAGTTTCAAGCAGTGCATGCGTTTTGCAGCACTGATGCACACCCATGTGTGCGTAATGACCGCGTAATAGGAGCAGCTAGTTACACTAGATGTGACCCTGTGTCTCTAACGATACAAGCAAATTCAAAGCGGCTGGAAACTGACTGTGAGAACGACCTGCACACTTTATACATGCGGTGGACCTTGGGAAATACTTTTTTGTCAAATTCATTTTTTCTGACTTCTAGCAACAGCTCTCTATTGAATAGCTGGCATAAGTTTCCGACAATTATTACTGCTCGAATCCGTCAAATTGTAAAGCTAGCATATCAATTAGATATTTGGCTTGCAGAGTTTCTTTTCAATACAGAACTTCGATGTTACTGTAGCATAATGGCAAGGGGCACACACTTCTGTCAAGTTCGCCAATCTAGTGCATTTTTTCAACTACACACGCACATTGGTTTACACAAAAGTATATAAAAAAACGCTATGTTGCCCAAGTCGGCAAATTCAAAAAAACTTCTGAAAGTTGAGTGGCTGAACTAACTACTAGAAAGTGCTGGGTGCACGAGAAATGAATTTAACATACCGAAATCGATGACCGAAAAGTGTCGGATCACCAATGATCGATTTGAATAGGCGTGGTAACAAAAGTGCTAAGTACAGCAAAGTAATAGACTCCATTTTACATAACCCAGCTTCAAGGCTATTTTGCTAGGCTGCACGACATGAGTTTTCGTTGCTTCTAAGCACGATTTAAAAATATAAATCCTACTTAGCTCGCGAAACCAATGCTGAAATCTGTCACTGCATTTCATGGTCTCATCTTTACTAGGTTCTAATCACACGTTCTGGCCAGTTGTCTGTCACTTTAAAAGCACGCCCAGTAAAGCTTGTACTGGAAAGCCTGTTGGATGAGTTTTTCCCACCTGGCTCATCCATGAAAGGGCCCAGTTATCTTACCTAACATGATTTGAAACCAGTGACTCATATAAAGCTTCTATAGCATATCCTCCTTGCACTTCACTAGTCAGTAAAGGTGGTTTTATGTGTTGATATTTTTAATTGGCTTTTTGTTCTATCTTTTTCAGCCTGCCAAGAAAGCAGCAGCTTCTAAGCCTAAAAAGGTCAAAATGGAAGTTAAAGCTGAGCCCAAAATGGAGGAGGGCAGTCCTAAGAAGAAAGGCAAAACAAAGAAGGAAGAGGAAGTAGAAGTATGGAAATGGTACGTATATGCTGTTGTGATTCAGTTACACCTTGCTACTTGAAAGTCGCTGTGACTCTGAGAGAAAGCTTTCACACTTTCGAATTAGTAACATACAAAAATGGAGATGCCTGGTACTTCTAACCCCAGTGGACCTTGTTGCTGCCTGCGGGGGGGGGGGGGGGGGGGGGACTGCCTTGCAGTCGGCTGAACTGTGTGCCTGTAGAAAAAAAAAGTATGCTTACTGCAGCGCAGTAGTGACACGTGGGAAGTATGTCGCTAGCTCCTTGTAGCATCAGCTCGTGGTGATTTGACTATTTGTCTGTTGTTTATGGTGAGATAAATGAATTTAATTATGACCAGTGTGAGAGAATCTGCCATGTGTTTTGGCTGGAAAACTCGTTCGTTCGAAGTCTTCAAAGTTGGCGTTGCAGACAAGAATTCCACAAACTGTGCAAGTGTGCAAATTGTGGGAGTCGGAGGTAAGCACGCATTGTGAATTCTGTCAGACTGTCCTTTATTATTACTATTTTTTCCCCCAGAAAGCAAGGGGGGGAATCGTGACATGCTAACGTTGGAAGAAGCAGGCAACATACCGTATTTACTCGATTCTACCGCGCCCTCGATTGTAACGCGCACCCGATTTGCACGACGAAAAAAATAAAATAAAAAAGGTACGTCATCGATTGCAACGCGCACCCATTTTTCTCGCTGGCCCGCACGACAACACCACTCGAAAAAAACGACTCCTTTCAAGAGCGTCTTCCATTTAAATATGAGGTACGGCGAAGCTTGTGCCCATCTGACGTGTAACAGAGCATTGCCGTCACTGTAGTTTTAATGTGGACCGATGTCAGCACGCGAACTTGCTTCGCCCCCTTCTTCTCGACAGTTGTGGTGCCAGGCATGTCGAAGTAAAGAGGCGTCTGATCAGCATTCCCGATTTGTCCAAGCAGGTAGCCGTTGTTGTGCCGCAAGTTTAGGACGAACCTCTGAAAACTGTGAAGCTTTTCATCGTACTCCTCCGCAAAACTTTTCGCATATGCCTGGTCGCCTTCGAAGGGAAAAGCTTTTCCTCTTCATAAAGTTAGTTAGCCAGCACCTGCTCGCTTTAAACTGGCTCCGCGTTAGCCCTTTTTCTGAAGCTAACTGCATAGCCTGCACTTGGAGCAGTTCTGTAGTCACGGGCCGCCGTGCCGCTCGCTGCCCAAGCACATACTCGCCGAGCAGCTCTTTAATTTGCGGAAACCGACCTTGCTGTGGTCCGCTGAAGCCTTTGCGTGAAGCTTTGCTGTCGACAATCTTCTGCTTTTGTTTCCGCTACTCCCGCACGCACGTTTCGGGAACTCCAAACGACCGCGATGCGGCCCCGCTTTACGTCCGTTCCGGCACACGCGATGACTTTTCTTTTAACAGCGGCACGGTGGTGCACTCGTCGAGTTTTTGGAGTCGGCCCTTCCATGCCGTCGATGCTAATGCGCACCAAGATGACGAACTCCTCAGCACACGTACGAAGTGCCGCACATGGGAAACACATAGGCAGAAATGGCCGACGCGCCATGCCGACGCACGTAGGGGGCGGCCATTTCGGAATGCCGATGGCAATAGAATGACGGTATTCTTTTTTTTTTCGTACTTGATTCTAACGCGCATGCGATTTATGAACTCGCTTAACCGGAAAAATGGTGCGCGTTAGATTCGAGTAATTACGGTACTGCGTATTTGTCACAGTTATATTGCATAGAAGCATGCCACATTTTCTGCAGGGGCACATTGTAGCATTTTAGCTGACCACGAAGTCACTTTTTCCTTCTTCTTATTTTCCTTCTTTTCTCTTTATGCTGGCAGTAGCAAGGCTGGGGTGCTTTACTTGTCACTCAATAGTCTCGCTGCGTTGCATTGCTTTGTGGCTGCAGATTTGCAGCCACGAGGCAATGTGAATGATTGTGGCTGCATTTCTGCAGAATTGCGGTGAAATCAGGATCAGGAATAGGCACATGCACCCAAAGTTTTTTAATTAACTCTTCAAGTTGTCCACTCAGTTTACATTGCAAAATATCGGACCACCAAAATTCTTCTAAATAGTGAGTGGGATTTTCAAGTTACAGTTAAAGTTAATGCGATTTTACTCTTTTGAGACCCACATCACTGATTTATGAAGTCCGAAAATAAAATTTTTTTTCTACTAGTCTCTTGAGCACCCACGAGATTCTAAATAGGCCTTAGGCAAGCTTTATGTCAGGAATGGAATCGTTTTAATATGAATAATAAAGCGCTTTAGAACATCAAAGGAACAGCCAGGCATCACGCAATGCGAATTGCGTAACGAGTGCGTCACCCAATGCTCCAACCTATTGGAAAACTTGTTCTTGATCACCTATTAACTGTGGCGCATACCCACTTCAGACATAATTCGTCATCAGCCACTGCATAAAACATTGCATAAAACATTGCATAAAATTTCAAACAAGTCTGCAGTGGATACCACGCTTCTCCAAATAATGACAAAGGATAGCATAGTGCATGATGGCCAATTAGACAAAAATTATGATTATTTATGGTGTAGTGGGTAGGTACCCAGCAGTGTGCTTGCAACATTTACTCATAGTATTTAGAAAAGGCTCTGAAAGGCCGCTATTCTAGTTTTCGCTGCGACTGTGCTGCGCGTTTCGCACAGGCCTGGCATTTTTTGTTTTGTGTTTTTTTTTTGCGGAAAAAATGGGGGCCAACAATTCAGCAATGCAGTTGCGGAAATCTTCCGGACTCGGAATACTTGAACTTGGCAGGTATGGGTGTCAATGCTGATTAAAAGAACTGCAAGAAAAAGAGCTAAGGGTGCTCACTGAAGCTCATTGTAAAGTTTCTACCTCAGGAAGAAGTAGTGTCTAAGTGTACTTAATATTTATTTGTAGAGTAAGGCCATTGTAATAAATATCTTTCATGTTCTCTGCTTTTCTGCTTCACGGCTCATTTCTATGGCATCAATTGGAGCATTTAGAGAATTTTAGTTAAAATGCTCAGTGAAAACTTTTCAATGTCAATGAATTTGATTTGTGTAATTAGCTAGACACCTTGGTTGTCTTTAAAAATGGTGTTGAGAAGAAAATTTTGGAAACCTAGTTTGTTGTTTATAGCAAGCAAAATACCACTTGGATGAGGACACGACTAAGCTGTGTATGATGATGATGATGATGCAGGTGGGAAGAGGAGAAGCACAATGACGGGAAGAAATGGCACACACTAGAGCACAGAGGGCCAGTGTTTGCCCCAGCATATGAGCCTTTGCCAGATAATGTTCGCTTTTACTACGATGGTAAGTGAAACTTTCTATTGCAGCTGCTTAAAGAGGTCCTGCTACACGTTTTCAAGTAGTGATCGAATGGTAATTAAAGGAGCTTATTGACCGGCGAATCGGCTACAGCAGAAATTCTTACCACCCGTTCAGTATGAGCGGAGTTGCAGGGATTTGTCTCAAGCTTCAAGTGATTTGTCATTGTACCAGCGAATGCATTGAAAGCTACGTAGGGAGGGGGTGAGAGGGGTGCAAAAAGATGGCGTTTGTTTGTCAGTGAGCGCGGTGACCTTACACACTTTCCTTTCCTTCTGGCGCACCCCTTACTTTCAATTGATCGGGAGCATGCGTGTAGGAATGTGGTGGTATCCCGCAGCGGCCCCAATAACTATGGAGCTCATGATGCTAAAGTTGGCCAATCGCCATGAGCTTGGGCTTTTGGTATCACCTGGGCTTTTGGTATCATTTGTTTAGAGAGAAGGGAATGATTTCTAGCTGCCCTGAGAATGAATTGTAAATTTCAGGCTGCATGCTGTACAATAATGTTTGCCTCACACATTTTCAGAAGTCTCATTATACTACAGTCAAATCTCAATAATTTGAACTCGAAGGGGCCCTAAAATTTGTTTGAATTAAAAGAAGTTCAAATTAATGAAAGCTAAATAAACGGAGGGCTCTCCATGCAGTGGTGCATGTGCATTGAGCTAACACACGAGGGGGAAGTTTCAGAAGACTTACGTTTATTTCCAAATCACAGGGCATCCATTTTTAATGAAAGTAATTGGTGATGCGCGTCTGCACACATTTGCCATGTAGTGAGTCAATCGATTTCGCACGCAGCTTGCAAAGCATTTCTACTTCTGCTTGAGAATTCTCCAAGCAAGATAAGTTTCGCGCGGAAATGTCCAGCGCTGTCACTTTCTAAAGATGACGACAACAATGACTGCCTAGCGAAGCCTCCCGCTCTTCGCTACGCAGCCGACGCATGGCCAGCACGTGACGAGAAAGCAAGAGCATCTCCACGCGGAGAGAAGCAGATCGGCATTTGAGAGAAAACTTTTTTTTTTTTTGCTCTCTTTGCGCGCGTCATTGAAAGTAGAAGGGTTACATGGCAGGGACTGGAAAGGGGGAAGCTAGGCACCAGTGCGTGAGAGATGCCCTCCCCCTGAAGGTTCAGAGCCGTGCTCCGGCAGGGGGCAAGGGCTGCAGCTGATAGTGCCTTTTTTTCCTTTCCTTTAACCACACATTCATTGACAGCTTTCTTCTTTTTCCTATCTCTGTTCGTGCACCACATTGGAAAGAGAAGGGTCTTCCAGCGAAGGGTCTTCCAGAGAGGGAAAGAGAGGGGACGGAAAGGGGAGAAGCGTGACACGGGCGTGTCACAGATGGGCATTTGAGAGAGAGTAAACATTCCATTGCAGCCTTTTCTTTCTTTTTTATTTTCTTCGCACACAGCGTTGAGGTGTCGCAGGTGCCGCCGGGGGATTGGGCGGGATGCTGAGAGCATTTTCGGAGCGTGGTATGTTAGAATTAATCGTCGCAAGTGCTTGCGCGTTCGAATTACCAGACGTTTTCGCCCATTGGAATACACATAGCTTTGACGGTATCTCATCGTGAGTTCGAATTAACCGGAAGTTCTAATTAAGTGTGTTCGAATTAATGAGATTAGACTTTAATAACCAGTGGTTTTTGTCTGTGCTGTAAAAGTGTTCAGGGCTTCTTAGAATTTAAGTGGTAGATATGTTTCCAGAAGTTGGAAATAGGAAACGCTTATGTGTGGCATTAGGGTAGTATGTCCGAGGAAGTTTTTTTTTTTTAATCATGTAGCGATTGAGCACTTGTTAATTTCCTTCAACATTTGCTTGTTGCGCATGCCACCGAATGCAAAGCCTATTGGCTTGGCAGCAAACGTAATGTAGCAGTGGTATAAGGACTTTCATGGCTAAATTTAAGATTCCGCATTGATATTAGGTTTGTGCGAACATTTCTTTCTTGGTTCATAGTGAAAGGGAACAAGGTTCTATTAAAGCTTGTGGCAGGATTTAAGCAGTAGAAGGGCAAAAAAAATTTCATCAGCGTGAGAAAAAAAAAACCACTTATGGACTAAAGGGAGCAACATGTACAAGCACCGACTTTTAAGTGATCTTTTTATTAATAAATGACTTGTGTAGTGAAAAACTGCGCTGTGCAAAAGAACATGTGTCAACCACCGTGCATGAATGCTAACAAGTGACGAAGTTTAGAAAAAAACTGTCGCATAAAAAGATAATCAGCTTTCATTTTGTGCCCGCTAGCCGTGCTTCTGGCACGCAGCTGCACTGGCATTGGCACTGGCCTGAGGCCTCGCCGCCTCGTGCTTTGTTCGTTGTGCGATTGGCGTGGCTGTTTGCATTTGCTTTAGGCGTTGTGCCGTACTCCCTATCGGGCTGCAGAAATTAGGCGCCTTCTTCTTCTAACCATCACCACCATTTTCACGTGTGTGGCTGCGACGACGTCACGTTGACAGAGCTGCACGGGCAACTTCGCCAAGTGATACTTTTTGCCGAGGACTCCAGCAATTGTGCCCCGCAGCGCGAGTTCTGTGTAAATGAGAAGTTGATTAAGGGTTAGCGAAAGCAGGGGGACCGTCTGTTGCGAGCAACGGACGGCATCGTGCTTTTCGCAGCCCAGCAATCGGCATCGATGCGAGCGGCCGTTTGGCAAATAACAGGTGCTTGCAAAGAATCCGATGACTACAACATTTTGCACATCTGACAAGATGACGGCCCCTGCAGCGATTAGGGCGCTAAGTTATGTAAACAAAATTGTGCTACGTTTAAATTTTTTGTTTATAAATAAAAAAAGATCCAACCTATATTCGAATATATATTTCTTTTATCGTAGAACACTATAAGTAAGGTTCAACTTATTATATTAGTGTCCGACCTATTTTCGAGCAAATACAGTAAATTATATTCTAAGATTTGTTGTGTCCGACAGTTTGTGTGCTTGCATCCGGCAGAAACCCACAACAGGCTTGTTATAGCCTCATGGATCGAATTGTGAAAAAGGGCAAAAAGAATCTATTTTCTGAAAATCTCATTTTCAGTTTCTGTAGCCTTTTTTCTATCTAATTCCAAAATATCGTTAGTGGAAACCACGTGGGAGTGCTTTTAAAAAAAGTTGCATCTACAGAAGTGGTGATAGTTATTGCCAAAATTCAAGAAAAAAAAAACGTTTTTCAAAAAGTTATTGCTCCGTGATAGCGCAACCTAACAGAGCTATCTTGGGCTCGTCGGAAAGAGAATTTTTCAGTGTTCAAATTTTGTGCCTTAGCTGGCTTCCTCCCTTCACACAAAAAGCAAATGGCTGAAGGTCGTTTTGGGGCCCCCAATAGGTGACCGGCAATATGGGCAATCGCAAGGAACTGTGGGATACGATGGCTTCCGGTTCGACGCACCACGCGGGTTAGCAGCGGAACGTGGGAATTTTAGTAACGCTCCGTTGAAAAAAAAAAAAAAACACCTCTCCGTGCGATGTCGGTGCTTTAGAAGTTTTTTTGTTGTTTTAGCTAACCGTGATTGTGACAATGACAAGCTACGAAAGCCATGAACGGTTAGAAAATTTTTTTAGCGCACTAAGATGATCTGCAATGCATTTATGCTGCTCGGGGGGTACTGTCAGTTTGGCTAGCAGATCAGTCTATACAGAAAACAGTTTTCATTGTATGATACGTTACTGCAGATAAAAAATCACTGTTTTAACGATCTCAGAGGATAGGGATGACTGTAGCAGTGTGCTAAAAGTTCATTTCGGGATCGCTGCTTCTGCTGAGTACTTATTGAGCGTATTGAGATATCTTTTTCTTCACGCCTTCTGCGCACTATCAGATGCATTTTTTAGACGAAGCCAGATGCTTATATAAACGCTGATCTTGATTAAGCTGCACGGCACGGCGGCACATAAACAATACAGTCAGACATAGGCGGCGCCGAATAATCTAAATCTTGCGCTTGTTTAACGCACTTTTTCCTTTGATTGCCGTCCTGGCGCACAGTTTGACCAAGATAAACGCAAATGCACCCGTCCAGCGCTTCGTGTAAACTTGCTCTTGAGTGAAGCTTTTGCCTTTTTTGTCATATACATGGGTGCAATGGCCGGTGCTCATGTCGTATGGCATGTAGATTTCACCCGCGCGTTCCCATAATATCTTTGTTTGGTGCACCTGCGCAACAATTTATTTCTCAATATAATATTCACAGCAAATTCATACGTAAGCTTTTTTTTAGTGTGGAATACACATGTATCTGCGATAAAATTCTTTTTGCACACTCTGTATTTAACGTTCCGTGTATACTCAAAGGCTACCTGTCGCCGTGGCTCTCTTCACAGTCGCGGCCCACCTCATTTTTCTTTCTTCATTTCGTGGCCCTCGATTCATTCGTTTGCCTTTCACGCTCGAGTTGGAGCAGCTAACGGTTCAACAACCAACCATGGTTTATCAGGACGAAGATAAATGGGCAACCGCGCGCGCGAATCCCCAATAGTTTGAGGCTTGCGGCTAAGCGGTTCACCGTCGTCTACTCTTCTCGAACCGGAAGCCGGTAGCAGACTGTGCATCCCATAATCCCTCGCTCTTTTACTGGTCACCTATTGGCTGCAGCTGCCGTGATGCTCCTACGTGCCACGCCATTGTCAGATGGTCGCTCCGTGTGTGTGTCATGCTGCTTTCGCGTCATGAGAGCAATGCTGTTAAAAATCACATACACTCAACCTTCATTATAACAAAGTTGCATCTTGCAAGACAGTAAGTTTGTTATATCCGAAAACTTATTATAAAGTTTTTTTTAACACTGTAGCTATTGCAAGACTATTTTTAATTTACTTTGTTATAACCGATGTTTCGTTTTATTTAAGTTCGTTATATTGAGGTTTGAGTATGCTTAGTGACAAAGCAATTTGTATGCGCTCATTTTGTCTTCGCAGGTCGACGATAATTAAGCCTTAGTAGATGCTGCGGGAACATGAATCATCGGATGACAGTAGCGCGCCTCGGATCTGTATTGCGTACACTAGTCTAACTCGCTGTTAGACGTTCGGCTCGTTGGTTTCTCTGAGCTCATGATAAGGACCACTGTAGAAAGCCTCTTCGTACTAGTGATCCAAGATAATATACAGTCGATGATAGATAATTAAGACTCTACAGGAAATCTAAATAAATCCAAATTATTGAATCTTTGGAAAAAAACAAATGCGTCCAAAAAAAGAAACATTTATTGGACACTTCAGTGTCCAAAAATTGTTCACACAACTTTAAATTTGATGTAGCTAGTAATTACCAGATTCACCAAAACCTCATTGTTTATAAATAACAATACGACTTCCCAAAAAAGAGAAGGGAGCTTGTTGCACCATGGCAAAGTCATTCAGAAACAGAATAAAAAAAGGCACACAAATCTGATGAGTCAACGCCTCCAGAGCAGCGCATGCAGAAACGTTGCAGAGACGCTTCCCCATTGGTTGCCCGTATAGCACCACCAACGGCGACACGCTATCTCAAAACATCGTATATTTCACCGAGCCAGCGTGACTGCCAATATTGTGAACACAAGGAACGCAAGACGCCGCCCCACGGATCTGTACAAAGCTGTACAAAAAAATTACTTCATATGATTTCCGTCATGTCGCACAGCATGAGGGGTCACTCTCCCCCATAACAGCCAAGCACACCCGAAGGCCAGGCGATGGGAGAGTGGGAAAGGGCTGGAAGAGAGGGTGGTGAATAGCTGGATCGGGCATATCTGGCCGGCATTGATAAAATGGAGGAATCAATTAATGAGCGGTCCTTGAGTTTTAGGTTTCCTCAGCACCACAACTAGTAAAGATTTTGAGAAAACAGGCCTAGAAAGTTCAACAGTTGCGATTTCTTTAGAAAGCTTCAGTTAGAATAGGTAGAACTGTCTTGATGAACTCTGTTTTTCTTTCACCTCGTCTACATCACCTTTCGGTGTTGATGGTATTTTTTTTTTTTTTTTTGCAAAAGCGTTGAAGTGCATTTGCGGCTCCAGTCACACTCGATGTGTCCGATTCTCAGGGGTGGAAGTGCTGCGCCATTTGCGTCATTCTGCGCCAATCTGACCTGCTGCGCGAAGCGGCGCCTAAACGGTAACTTGCGTGGGAAATGCCAAATTTTGTCGAGTTTTATCATCAACCGACCAATAGGCATAGGCTATACAAAGAGGGCAACCGCGTCCATATAAAATTAGTTCGGTGACGTATTTCGGTTCATGCATGAATCTTGTTAAAGTGGTGTTTGTGTAGATACTTCATTATGCAACTCTGTATATGTTTTTAACAGCAAAGTTGTTAGCCAGACCATATAAACTGATAAAATAAAAATCAGTTTCCACCGGTGAAGTGATGATGGCAGTAGAAAAAATTTACGGTAATGGTAATGCCGCTCGTGCTTTCTATTTTTTCTACCGCACCATTATGCGTGTAACGCTGTCTTGCGCAATCCGCTCCCGAATGACTGGGAACAATCTAGATAATCTTAGAACCTTCAGATGAGATTACGCACACAACGCGTACATTAGAGTTTGTTCTGGAACTTACACAGCCACTAGCGATAACGCGGGAATCTTCGATGGGACATGTATAAATGCCGATGCACTTTGTTGCTTGGCAGATTATCGATGGCCGACGCTCTGGTTTGCAGCTGTCAGTCTAGAGCTTCTATTGCTAGCAAAGTGACATTTTGTTTTCCAGGCTCAGGTTCGCCCTAATAAGGTTCCTCATGAAAACAGTGGCTGCTGCCTTCGTCAACCTCACGACCCCGTGATAATACGAAGGTTGAAAGCTAACGCTTTTGAATCCGACATCGGGACACTCTGCAAAATGCTGGTGTAAAAAAGGACGTACGGGCGCTTCAGGGAAAAATGCTCGTATAGCACAATCTTTCCATAGAGAGCACACCACGTAGAACGGTTTATGAGCCCTGCGCTGATGCTTTCCCATAGCATGCGCGCCAGCTTATCACAACCACGTCCTTAGAATCAAAGTTCACCGCTGCTGCTCGAGCGACCCCCCCCTTTTCCTACGCGTATTTTTTCATGCTCGTTCAAGACGGGCGTCGTATTTGCTCTCTGCTTGAGCTTTCGACGGCAAGTCTAACACGAGGTGAGATAAGTATGCGTGCGCAGATCGGCCGCCTCGTTTATTCTGCTTTCGCTGCGCTCACCACCCCAACTTGCACAATTTTATTTGCGGGTAGAACGTATGATGCGCAGGGAATGTTAAGAACTTGTAGTTTACGTGGAACATGGCGGCGACGGTGAAAACCCGTTGGGGGTGCCCATGTAGTTTAATAAAAAAGAAAGATCACTTAATTGCTTAGCAGTGGCGTGGCGATCTCTTCTACATTTCTTCGTGGTTCTTAGATCGGCTGTGTCACTTCAATAACCGGAACAAACGTTTTTTACATTTATTTTTATAGAGCCCTATTGATTTAGCATGAAGATAACTTTTATTACATTAGTTCATCTCTAGTCTTGAGTTGTTGTTCATGTTATATGCGGTGTCTTAATCACATTTTGAACATTGCAGCATTTTAACATTAAATTTTTTTATTCGTCTGAGTAGCTGCTCGTGGTGCCACTTATGTTTTTCTTTTAGTTGCTGTGCTTTCATTTTTATTGTTGTAAGGTTTAATATATATATATACACATTGGGAAAACTCCTCGAGTTCCCATGTAGTTCCTATTCCAGTGAAAAAAAAAAATCATTTAATTGCCTAGCAGTGTGGTGACGAGTTCATTGGGCGCCAAGTTGAAGTGAAGGCCACTGACCACTGTTGTACGCGTGGGTGTGTAAGACTACCGCCTGCTACCGCCGCTAACACTACCTAGCGCAGAGCCGTGCAAATACCTGATGATGATGATAGCACTGCAGCATATCGAAACTAAATTTCGGCTGAAACTTTTTGAGACTGTATATACAGTTAAACCTCTTTATAATGAGACGGGCTATAACAAAATAATGGGTATAACGAGCAAATCCTAATTCCCCTTGAAAGTCCCCATACAAACCAGTGTATTCAAAACCTCGTTTTAACGAGGCAAAATTTGCCTGTTATGGGATATAACGAACAAATTTTGTTAGGAAGTAAAATTTTGAGCCGATATCACGACATTGCACAACGCGAATTTGAGATGGCACGCAACGCGAGAACTGTATTTAGCAGTTCGAAACTCCCACCACGCGCCCTCCAGCAACGCGCGCAAAACAGACGGCACGCGCTGTTTCCGGAGGAGAGGTCGCTGCATGTGCGCTGCTTGGCTACCACCGACAGCGGAGCGCTCAGCAGCTCCGCGATTGTCTCGCCCTTTTCTTTTCGTTTGTGTCTTCTTTATATTCTCCCTCTCCCCTTTCTCATGGCACTGAGGTGCGTTTCCTAATCTTACATACCCCCTTCCCCTTGAGTAACCGGTTCCTAGAGGGCAGCGCAAAAGAGCGCCCCTTCTGCCCCTTTCTCTTTACAGTCACTTTCTCTGCAAGTGTTGTCGCTCGCCGACGTGAGCCGCGTTGCTTTTGTGTGCGTGTTTCTTCTCTTTTTCGACCGCTTCTGCCTTATCTTTTATCATGCTGCACTTGTGATTCCAGCAACATGAATGCGCCAGGCTGGAAGCGAAAGCGCATAACGCTAGATCAGAAGGCGGCTATGATAAGAGCCGTCGAATCGGGGACCGAGAAAGGCAACGTGGCAAGAGACTTTGGCGTATCGACGAGCACACTGTCAACCATCTTGAGCAAGCAAGAGTCCATCATCGACGCTGTTGCACGTGGCGTGAAAGGAAGCGCTAAGAGGATGAGGGCACCTGCCTTTGAAGCGGTCGAAAGGGCCGTTTTTAAATGGTTCTTGGACACGCGGGCCGTGAATCTGCCGGTGAGCGGCGCCTTGCTGCAAAGAAAAGCGAGAGACTTTGCCTGCATCATGGGCTATGACAACTTCGTAGCAAGTTCGGGTTGGCTCCAACGCTTCAAGGAGCGCCACGACATTGTCGGGAGAGCGGTCTGGAGCGAATCGCAATCTGTCGATGAAGCAGAGGCTACCAAGTGGGCGAAAGAAAACGTCTTGCGGCTGCTAGAAAAGTACAGCGCGGAGGATATTTTTAACGCGGACGAAACCGCTCTCTTTTTTCAAGGTGTTGCCGCACAAGACGTTAGCCCTCAAAGGCGAGCCGTGCCATGGCGGCAAACAAAGTAAGCTGCGGATCACTGCGCTACTTCGTGCAAACATGACCGGCTCTGAGAAGCTGCCAATTTTCGTAATTGGCAAAAGTGCATCCCCTCGCTGCTTTAAGGGGAAGAGGCAGCTCCCAGTCAAGTACGTAGCCAATCGCAAAGCCTGGATGACCAGGGAGATTTTTTCAAAATGGCTTTGCGAATGGGACGAGAAGCTGGCAAAGGCGAACCGCAAGGTGTGCCTTGTTTTAGATAACTGCACCGCCCACCATACCGCTGCCGTGCTTCAAAACATCGAGCTGCTGTTCCTTCCTGCCAACTGCACAGCAAAAATACAGCCGCTTGACCAAGCCATGAATATGTCGCTGAAGGCAGGTTACTGCAAGCGTGTGATAGACAAGCTCCTGCTCAACATGAGGATGAAGCGAGCCAACGATGTTGACTTGTACGCTGCGCTCGAAATACTTGAGGCGGTGTGGATGAGCGTGACGGCGACCACGATCGCAAACTGCTTTCGACACGCCTCATTTGCCGCCGCACCAGACGCCAGCGATGAGCCATCAGACGAGCCCACTGTGCCGGACGGTTTCGCCACATCAGACGAAGTCGCTGCATCATGGACGGCACTTCGTGACGCCGGTGTCGGGCCTGACAACGAGTCGTTTTGCGACTATGTAAGTGCGGACTTGGAACTGGTGGCAACGGAGCAGCTCCTGGATGACGATATTGTGCGCGCTGTCAGTGATCGTAACCAAACCAGTGACGATGACTCTGTCGACGAACAGGAGACAAACGTGCCGACGGCGTCGGAGGCATTACACGCGGTGGACGTACTGCGCTGCTACTTCGGCGCTCACGAGGGCGGCGAAGATGGCTTGAACATTGTGGTCGCAGCTGAGCGAGCCATCGTTCGCATCAGGAAGATGCATCAACGTCCAATTATGGACTTCTTTGTAGCTAAGTCTGCCTGAAATGCAGGCTGTGTATTTTGAAGTGCATTAAAACAGGTGCATGACTTTTTTCTTTTTATTTGGGAATGCGGTTATTTTGTTGCATACCACCGTGCGGCGGGATGCTATTTCGCCTGCTATTTTTTGGGGGTAAGCACAGTGCATAATATTTGCGGTGAATGCCCGCTACGGCTATAACGAAATATTGGTTATAACGAGCAAATAGCGGCGGCCCTTCAATTTCATTATAACGAGGTTTAACTGTAGTACATGGCCAAAATTTCGTTCCTTAAAATAAAAAAAAAAAAAACGGGCTAACTACGCGCTCTTACCGTAGCGGCCGTCTTTCCCCATTACTTCTATGAGGCCATCAGCAGTGCCGCGCGGCTGTTCGAACTATCAAACATGTCTGAATTATCAGTTAGCAGCTGTACCTTGAAACATCGGGCACCGCGGCTATGCTCACCATGACCGCGCTAACAGTCCGAGTCATGGCTAGACCTAACTGGCTCAATTCCGTTCACGCTGCTGTTGTACAAGGCGAATCCAAACTTCGCAGCCGAGAACATTGTGCTAGCATACATGGGAAAGTGAACTAGCCGCAGTGTGCTTCGTCGCAAGCAACAAATTACACCGTTCGACGTGCGCTGACCCCTCAGAATTTCAAATCGGAATTTTATGCATTGGCAGCAAACAACACGGCTGCGGACCAAGTGACCACGGCTACACTCATTGTGCAACGATCACTTGAAGCAGCGCGGCAATTTCACATGGTGGCGCTCGAAAGGTCGAGGTTAAGCACATACTACACTGATGTTTCGTCGCCACGGCTAGGCATATATATGTATCGCCTCCGTATGGCACTACCCAGCATAACGGGCGCCAACTTTTCTGACTCCACGGCAGAACGCTTGGTGGGGAATATAAAACACTCAGTGATGATATAATTTAGGTACACTTTGGGCCGTGTGTAGTAGTGTAGCAAGTACTGAATGAATCAAAGCCTCGCAGACTACGTTTCCGCACCCAGGTGAAGGATGAAGGATATCAGGCAAGGTGACTAGTGAACTTGTTTGAAAGAGGGAACAAATTTTCATTTGCCATTACTTGCATCATTAAGTAAACTTCTGAGAAGTTACTGTGTTATCGATGTCTTGGCCATAACTGTGACGCTTACAGACTTGTAATATGAAAGTGGTGATCAAACGTAGTAGGCTCATCGTTTAAAAAGTTTACAAAAATGACTACCACAGAAAAAAAACACACGCAGGGCTGAGAAAATCGGCAAGCAAGGACACAAGAAGGTCCCTGCTAGCCTAGACGCTAAATATTACAGCCCTGGGGCATCTTGATTTACATGTAGTGGCTGTGCAACTTTAGTGCCAGTTTTCTCAGAAGTGTGTATTGACTAGACAGACCTACTTGCAGAAAACTTAGAACGACTATACACCAGAACTATGTTCCGCTCTATTTAGGCAGCACATCACGCCATCTGTTGAAAGCACGGCGAAGCAACATCTTCAACATCCGTGCTAACAAATGCTCTGCAAATCAAATGCCAAATTTTCCTCCTCGCGTTCGGTCGAAAGCATGTTTTGTGCTTTTCCTCTCCTGGAAATTTTTGCTGTTTCCTTGTGAAAGGCCTTCCTCAACAGTCCAGAATGTCTACAGCATGCGCATTGCAGACTGCGGAAGCAACTTGGCAAGGTACTTACCATATTTACTCGCATAATTCGCACCCTCTCGTAATTTGCACACCCTTAGCATATTGCCAGCTTTACTAAAAAAAATGTTTACTCTCATATTTTGTGCTTCCCGAGCCAGCCTGCCAGCTTGCGCAGTCAAGTGGACGGCATGTGCGAAGTTCCTTGTTCCGAGGATTTTCCCTGAACCAGGGTCCCTAAAATACCAAACTACAACATACATACCCGTTAACGATTTGCTGGAACTGCTCGAGTATTTGCCTCTTTTTCTTCCTATCTGCCACCGTGAGAATGCACGCTCAGGTGACTGCACGGACAACTTCTGCATTGGAGGCGTGCGAGGGTCTCTGTTGCCCTGTCGCACATAAAGCTTTAGCTGCACCAACCGGTACCGTCATTCTCTGGGTCTGTGCTGCAATGTACGCTTGGTTGATTATATAAGTTTTCGTTTCGACATCCGTCCATTGCATTCTAACTGTTCACTGGTGATGGGCTACAATCATGTACGGAGAAATTCAAGCTATAAAGTTAGCTGAAGAACGGGGGAACCCTGTCACTCTCAAGCACTTCAGTGTCAAGTTCAATTTGCCACCGTCAGCGTGATCGGTACACGGGAAAGCAGAAGCGTGCGCTCTTGTTGATACAAGTTTCCCGACGCTGGAAAACGCCTTTTCAAATATGTGCGCATGTTTAGGCTTTTGGTATCACCGGGTCATGGGGCCTAGCTCCTCCCAGCATTATTAAGAACAGCTTCAAAAAAATGGGGCATTCGAACGCGTTTAACAGAACCGAGGATGATGTTCTTTGATGGGCGGTGACAGCGGCCGCGGCAATAACTATTCCCAATCGGACCTCTCGATCGGTAATTTCATCTTGCGACTGGATCTGGCAGGGTGAAGTGCGTGTTAATTCTGTTTAATAAAACAGTACACTGTGTGTTTAAGTTAATTTTTTTGTTTATTTTATTGTATGTATATACTGCGTGCATTAGGACTATTGCACATTATTTTGTATGCGGTTTCAAATTCCTGCGTAATTTGCACATACTCTTCTGGCAGCTCCGAAATCACGAAAAGAATGTGCAAATTATGCGAGTAAATACGTACTATCGTGATGGAAAGAAATATAAACAGTGGAAAGTACGGCTTTCAACTCGGTCAAACTGCGACATGCCGTTACTGTCGTTAGGCAAAACTGCGGCTTGCGGCTGCCTGCATCATAGCGCTGTAATCCTGCTCTGGCTTGCACTCATGCACCGATGTGTTAATCATTTGCCAGTCGACCCTGGTACACAGAACGCACATGCGGTTTCAAAGTGCCAGCCAGAGAAAGATTTTGAAGTGTTACCGTGACGCCGGTTGGAAGCACAGATTCGCCTAACAGCAGTCGAGGCATGCCGCAACTCGACTGACTCAAAAGTCATGCTTTCCACTGTTCATGTTGCTTTGCATGGTGATGGTATGCTATTGTGCGGTGTGGGTATGTATGCAAGAGTCATGTAAAATATTCTGTTATTGGTACATGGCCAGCAAAAGAGTAGGGGAAATGATTAACTAGCGCATACTACAGGCATATTGCACACAAATTACTGCTGTAATGTGAAATAGCTGGCGTCGCGCTTGAATACATGCAGTAAGTGTGCTTACTAGTGCACCTTTCTGGGCTCATAGGTTTTTCTATTGATTGCAATTATTCACTGGCGGTGGGGCCTAGCATCTTGCGCTGCAGATTAAAATCTGTGCAGTCTGAAAATAACACATCAGCTTGATTCCTGCGTCATGTTGTAATCACAGACAGCGATGAAGTCCTAGACAAGCCGCTTGCCATGGTAACTCGGCGCAGCAGATTCATGCCTTCGCAATTCAGAACAAAATGGCCGTGACGGTGTGAGAGTATGCGCAGAGAGCTTAGGCGCCCAGGTGCTCTGGTCCATAGCTTGGTGGATTTTCTTAAGGTCTGTTGCATTTTTTTCTCCAGTAAATTCTCCATGCCGTGACATTTTTTTTTTGAAATTATAAATTTTTTTATTCTCTAGTTAATTGAACATGGCAATACTGAATGCATTTTACAGACGCGCATGTAATGTGTATGAGAATGTGAGTGATAAAAATATTTTGGAAAATTTGCAGCATGAACCATTCCATGACTAAAATATAAGTGCAACTGCGGGCTTTTACCATGTTTTTCTGCTACGCCAGGCTTTCTGCAAGTTTAGTACAGAAATGATGTAAGTAAAAAGTCATACGGTAATGCGCTTGTTGGCGATTTACAAGGATATGCCAATGAGTACAAAACAGTGATTCATTGTAATTGGATATATGCAAAAAGATACTTACTTGCACTACTGGTTTGGCCATGGAATACAAGGGGTTAATTTGCACACCCTTGCAATCTACTGTAGAGCTAGAAGCACGATTTCATCAAACCAAGATGCAGCCCTACCACACAACTCAAGCCTGTGCATAACTTGCAAGTTATGACAAAGGCAGGGATCCCATTCCTGCGCCAACTGCACCAAAGTGCGCCAAACAAGATTTGCTGCGCCAACCTGTTTGAATCTACTTAAATTTCGCCAAACTGCGCCAAACCGTCTATATTAGGAGTTCGCAACCTGTGGCCTGCGAGGCTCTTGTACGCGGCTCCTGGAATGACGTCGGAAATCTCGAAATCGCTAGACACTGTAATTGCGGCAGTATTTGATTAACATTAAGAAATGTTTTAATTACCAGAAACAGCGGTCGAGCTTAATGAGAGGAGTGATCAGGCCGTTGCCGCTTTTAAAAAATTGGCTGCCAGTACTTCTGCGGAGCAATGAAATTCAACCTCATTCTGCTGCGGGACCGCACCAAAACTCCGATGAGCGCAACTATAGCAGAAGGCTAGAGATATGTCTCAGTTCATGACTGTGATTGCAGTGGTGTTTTGCATTGGTTTACTCATGTACGCTAATGCCATGTATATTTACTCTGATCGCAAACGAAACTCGTTTGCAAATGAAACCCGGTTGCATCAAAGAATACTGTATTTACTCGCGTAATGAACAAACTTTTTTTTTTTTCGAAAATCGGAGCAAGGTTGGGTGTGCATTTACTCTGCAGGGCAGATTTTTTGAACTTGTTCAAAATGAGCAAAAAATGCTATATACCAATAAAAAAAACTTGGGTCACTTAGTTTTTTGCACGCATACACTGTTTGGAAACAAGTTCTTTGTTGCACTTTACTCATCTTCAGTGGTTGATGGCGCTACTTTTTGCAAATTGTCCCCGTGCCGCCTGCGCACGCCATAAAAGCGTTTTGCAGCTATCTTGCAATCGTTTAACCACAACAGTGGTATTTGCTGTGATCTCAAGGGGCGCTGAAAAGCGTGCGCTACGGCGCACTTTGCCAACTTTGCGGCAACCTCGCACAACGACACTGTTGTCATTGTAGCAAGTAACGAACATCGCAGCAAGCTACCCCCGAAACATCAAAACAAACCGTCGTTAACAAGATTAACGACAAATTGCGGCCGCCGTCTCACTTCCACGTGAGAAGTTTCTGTACGCATGGGGAACAAGCAAGGCAAGTAGTGGGGGTGCTACCAAATTGTGGAAATCGTCACAATCTTTTCTGGGTGACAAGCAATTTTTTCTGGCTTTCCAGAAACCTGAAATGCGATAGCGACAAATGACCCTTCGCCACAACAATTCTGTCGTCGTCGTTCGCTAATAGCATGCACGTCAAGTTTTGTATTTGCAGGAAGCAATTGTTGGTTCGCTCGGGCAGATTCGTGACCTTTGCTCGCTGTGTGCTTATCAGCTGCGATGTCTCTGCACTCCCATTCACGAACTCCGCTGTGGCGCACAGATGAAGGAAACGTGATGTGTCGCGCACAGATAGAAAAAGAATACGGCATGCGGCAACGGGTGAAGGGGGGGGAGGAAGCGAGCCGAGGGGGGTCGGCATAATAATAAAAATCGATAGAGATCCAAAGGGTAAGTAGGCGCCAGGTGTCGGTTAGTGGGACTGCAGGGGATGAATGTAGGGGGTTCGTTATTATGGGGGGGGGGGGGGAGTCTAAATTTTGACGACTGAAGTTGGGAGTGCATTTATTATACGAATAAATATGGTATTACACATAGGAACAAAACCAACATATAACAAGCACAAAATATTGTTTATTTTGTAAAATAAAAGGGCGAGAGACCGCAATAGGCCTCAAGTACTGCTTTGAGAACCAGATTTGCGCGTTCCAAGGACATCAGGCTGCGGTTAATGTTAGAATCCCATACAATGACGTTGTCCAGGGCATCCCATCAAGTGCACAAGCTTGTGCACTTGATTTTCTGTTAGGAGCACCACTGTCGAGGAGCGGTAGAGCCCACGTTCAGTTCTTGTGCTCTTGTGCTGCTTCATGTTGAGTAGAACCTTGTTATAACGAAGCGGGATACGCCAAACTAATAGGTATAACAAAGCAATTGTAATTCCCCTTGAAATTCCCATAGATGCCCATATATTTAAAACCTCGTTTTAAGAAAGTGAAAATTTCCTCGCAATGGATATAACAAACCATCCTTTGTCCACAACGAGCATTTACTAATCATCTTGGTATATTGAATATGTTATAGCGCGCGACGATTTACGTATCATCACAGCTGCGGTTATTCCTAACTCGTGCCTTGTGCTCGCCAAGAGCTGCCTGCCAACACACGCGTGGGTGTGTCTCCCTGCCTCCCCTTTCCTCAAGAGCTAATGGACTTGCCCGCACAGCAACTCGCGCGAGCCGGGCTTCCCTCTCCTGTAGAACTCATTGACCCGCTCGCACATCTGACCTCAATCACCTTCAGCTCCGCACTGGGACGGCTGAGATTGCGGCTATGAAAGTGGTAGGTGTTCTGTGGCTATGTTTCTTGTCGTTCGCTGTGGAAGAGCAACACCATCTCTATTAGTTTCGCCGCCCGACACGAGATGGACAATAGCAGCGGTAAACATAAACAAAAAATATAACAATCGAGCAAAAGTCGGCAATGTTAAAAGCCATTGAGTCCGGCGTCGAGAAAAGTAGTCCAACATTTCGTCGATATAGCCAGTGAGGGTGCCGCGGCGACCAGGCCCAGACATCGTGGGACGCTCTCCTTCACATTGGCGTTGTGCCTAACTTTCTGCACGTATGTCGGTGCGGATGCTGATGCGGTGACAACGAAATAGTTGTCAGATGCGAAAATTGTGCGCGCGGTGACGGGGGTGTATGACGACGACAGGGACAAATGTTGACAACCCGGAGCCTAATGTTAGCAAACCCAGACGTACCAACACCTGCGCAAGCGCTGGATGTGACGGACTCTAAATAGCTGCTAAAGCTTAAAAAGCAGTCATCTGCGTGAAGAAGAGTTGGTAAAAGTCTATTATGGACTATTTTCTTCGAAGGGATCTTCCAGCTAGTGTACTGAATTTGGTGGAAATAAAGGTGCACTGTTCCTTATTAATTTGCTAGTTTTTTTGCCTTCCGACGGCCGTTCTTCTCTGCGTGGTGGGCTGCTGTCATATTCGGTTGTGAGTACATTCTCTCTTGCTGGCTAATTGTTGGTAGAAATCAATAATGGCTATAACGAACTAATGGTGATAGCGAAGTAATTGCGACTTCCTTTCAACTTCGGTATAACGAGGTGGTTTGACTGTATACCTATGCCGAACCGAAGTGCTCCTAATAGTAAGATTACGTGCTCCAGAACTAAATTTTTACTGCTGTAAAATTGCGAGAGTTAAGCACTATTGGGGAAAGGTTTGATTGCGCCTTGGAATTGGGAATTTTTGCAGGTGTTCCGGTCAAGCTGAGCCCCGAGGCTGAGGAGGTAGCTGGGTTTTACGGTAGGATGCTTGATCATGACTACACATCCAAGGATGTGTTCAACAAGAATTTCTTCCATGACTGGCGGAAGTGCATGACTTCTAAGGAAGCAGAGCTCATCACAGACCTCAAGAAGTGCAATTTCAAAGAAATTGATGCTTACTATAAGCAGAAGTCTGAAGAACGCAAGGCCATGACCAAGGAGGAGAAACAGGTAATGTATAGCGTAATAAAGGATATTCATTAGGACTGGCTTAGTATATCATGGTGCTGATTTTCTTGTGGGTCGTGGGACAGTCTGTGTTCAGTGCTGTCATTTATTATTACAGAATTAGTGCAGAATTTATAGCAGTTAGCTATATGGTGGCTTCTGAGACTGCACATTTTTTACCTTGGAGGTTTCAAAGGGACCATTGTGTAAAGTTATCTGTTGAATCTAATTAATGGTGGCTTCTGACATGGCACATTTCCTATGTTTCAAAAGGATAAATGGGTGACAGTCAAGCTTGGTGACATTGAGGCATACATGTGCCAATTCTTCTCAGGCTAAATGTCCTGTTGAAAGTTGACCTTGAGGATCGATGTACTTTGATTATAGCTCATTTGCTTTCACAGAATGTCATTGCAATTTCAAGTGGCACATTGCAATGGACATTGCATTGCATGAAGGATTGGAGGTGTCCAGCCTGTAATGGCAGTAATGTAAGGCAGTAATGCTTGATGCTTAATTTTATAAATACAGTTGAGCCCCTTTATAAGAGACGCATACTGGGGAGCACTTGTCCCTAATATAAGGTGTCTCTTATAGCCCAAGTGTCTCTTATAAAGGGGTTTAACTGTATGAGAATTCTAATGAAAGACTGTTCCTCACACGAAGTAGGCAGAAAAGTTGCATTCTGCAAATTTCTGTGGCACACAGCATTACAGGCGAATTCATGTGCAAAACTGTCCGGCACTCATTTAGCACACAACCATAAGTGATGCATTCATATGTCGCACCATAGTGGGAGCATGAAGTGGGAGTTTTTAGCAAGCTACAACTTTATTGAAAGAATGGCTTATGTAAAATAACAAAGGCACTGATGCTACCGCTGCGTCAATTGCGCCAAACTGCACCGAATCGCCCTAGCTGCTACATGCTGCTACATTACCTTAAAATTTGGCGAGTCTGCACCCAACCTGCGCCAAAGGGCATGCTCCGACTTTCAGAAACGAAACTGCTTGAGGTTCTCCTGTCTAAAATGACATCGCGGTGCACCTGCATAAGACGCGACCCGAGCCAAGCCAAGCGAAACTGGGACAAATGCCACTGTTGAGACCGTGGATGGTTGGGACGCAGTGAAAGCCCAATTTTTTTAACTTTCTAGGAACTGGGAAATTGTCCCGAAAAATATTCACGACTTTTATTCCGCTCAAGTAATCTAATCGCCACAGCTCCATCTGAAATAGCTTTAATGCCTTCTAGAGTATTCTTATGAGATGCATGCTCAGGCTGTCGTAAATACATTCAGGGCCTGCTGATGTCCATTTTCAAATATGCGTCGTGTGATGAGCGCCGCTGATACCAGCAAAGGGCGGAATAAGTTGTGGATATATCACATGGAGCGTGTGGAAACAATGACCCAGAACATGAAGGGTGTGGCAGAATAAATGAATATTTGTCTGGACCTCCACGACGCGTGTGTGCACTTGGAAGATGCGCCGCTCTTGCTGCCACACGAGACTGATAGATCCTAGTTGTGTGCAGCAAATTGCCTACACAGCGGACTCCATTCCTACCGGAGCGCTTTCGTATGCTCGTGTTTTTCATAAAAGAAGTGTTCTTAATGCCCACTCCGTTCCTGACCGCAAACGGGCGCGGCGATGGCGAGCTTTCGTTCGTGAAGGCATCGCGTCTGTGTGGCGCACTTTGCCGACTCGTACAGAAAGGCAGCGTGAACGGCGGTGGGCGTGAGTGATTAAAGGCGGGCAGTTCACCGACAACTGCGCCACATGCAGTAACAAGCAGTAGGCTGAAGATGCTTATCATAAAGCGATTAAGTCTTACTGGGGTGTTTGCCGCATCGCCGCCATCATGCCTCTGAGAATTTCCGATGCTTATCCGTTAGACATCACCTCATTCCACGTTAATACCGCCCCCTTTCGATTTTTTTTTTTTTCTGCTTGACCTCATAGCACTTTTGCATCGCGGCAAAGCCAATTTTCGGACATTACTGTGACGCCGATTGACTCTTGCAAGTGCTCGTTGAAGCCTACGAGGTCATAGACGTAGCAAAGGTAGGGACTTTTAAGTATTGCTGTTTCATACCTGGAATGTCGGCTGAAAGCTTAAAAAAATCGGACGCCGAAGAGTTTCAGCATTGAAAATTTCTGATGTTCTTATCCATAGACGTCGATAGGGCTTCTGATGCTGTGGTGAAATCGTCTGAGTTTGCAAGCCTATCTCAAAAATCTGGCTTCCAAAAAAATTGGCAGTCAACTGATCGTCAGTCACGTTGATGGTTCTAAATTTAATCATTGGCTTTGTATTTTTAAATGTGGTCAGGTTATCTGTCAGTGATATATATATATATATATATATAACTTTTTTTATGCTTGAATAGAGTGTAGCACATTGTAATTTTATCATTCATTCGTGTGTCATGAATACAGTATTTAAAAAATGGCAGGAAGAAGTGGATGGACGCTTGCGATGAGAAAAAATTTATAAAGAGGGGTTGTGACAAGTGGACTTGTTTTTCTCAAGGCTAGAACAGTTTTGTTCTGAGGAAGACAAGACCGCTTGTCAGAAACGGAACGTCTGCTTGACACAACCGCTGTTTACGCACTTCTTTGTGAACACATTAGGTATCTTAAAATTTACTCTAGCAATGTCTGCTCGGAAAGGCACATTTGCTGTTCCAAAACACATTCTTGTCTGCTCCAAAGCAGCCTAAGCCAGTAGCATCACTGAAAAGGTCACTCTTGCTAAGCACCTGGGTGCATGTATGAACTTTAATAGAACAAATAAATGAGAGCACAGCATCTTGCCTCAGTTTGTGACCTTTTCGTTGCTGCTATGTAAAAAGCGAATGTAAGGGACCTTTACCCATTGCCTAAGAAATCGGTGTGTGGGAGGGAAAAGGTGCATATATATGCCTGGCTGAAACGACTCCAGGGGCACCGTGATGTTCAACAGTACTTGTGTGTCAAATCTTGCCCTTGCTCATAGGTCAAAGTGCTGTGCTACTGTAGGCAGATTAGTATTATTGTCATGACCTTTGCTGCTAGGGCTATAAGTATAAAGGTGCACATTGCTTAGGATGACATTTGACATCCACAACTAGGTGTATATGGGCCAATGTTTTTTCTCCCTAATACCGTATTTACTCGCCTAATGGGTGCACTTTTTTTTTTCTTCAGAAAATTGGCTCCAAATGCGCGGATTATGCAGGTTAAAATTTCGAAAAGTTTTATTTGCGACTTCAGCATACAAGCTGATAACGCAAGTTCCCAAGGTCTCGAATATTTGCACTATAGTCAGAACAACCTTCTTCATAGGCTACACTAGCTCAAAACTTGTTGAGCGCATGCATTTGAGAATCGGGGCATGCATACTATGCGTTGAAATTTTTAAAAATTAACATTGAAAGATTCGCATGTCTTACAAAACAAATGCGAAAAAAATATCTATATATCGTATGGCAAGAAAGTGGCATCGCGAAAGTTGGCTGATTACGTTTCAGGCCACTTAGATTATGCACATTATTAAAGCGAAATTTTCTGCACTGAACGGTACCGATCATTAGATTTTACGGGCTTGCACGTCATATCCAAATTCATTCTAGTGTTGAAAGGGCCACCCATGCCCCTTTCCTTAAAGTAGAGCCACCGCAACTTTGATCGCCCGTGACCGCCATCGAAAAGCAACCAACGCTAATTAGACCTAGCCAACGCTCTTGCATGTTGTCGTGGGAAGTTTGTACAAGACAACATGAAGATAGGGCGTCAAAATGATTGCACTCAAGCACAGATCAAAGGGCAGCGTGCGTGATACGATGTTTAAGTTTGCAGCCAGGAAATCAACAGTCACAAAAGTTCACCGAGGTTGTGCAAGTCTGCGTAGTGGCAGCAAAGTGAAAGGTCGTGTCGGAAAGCTGAAAAGCTTTTAAATTTGCGGACAAGGTAGCAAACCCAATGATGATGAGGCTTTCCCAGACAAGAAACTCAAAGTAGACTTGATGAGCACGCTATCGCACGATCCATGCTGAGCGCATATGGGAAGAGCCACGTCAGCGCCTGTATGAAGGTTACTCCGACGCCCAGGCAACCACTCATCTTCTTCACTCGGCGAGCCCACGCTGCTGGGGTCTTTTTTTCTTTTTCTTCGCTCTTGCTAACGTTAGAGGACGTCAAATCGCAACCGCGCAAATATTGTTCTGAATAACTGATCACGGCCAAGTTCAAGGTACACCTATGATGCGTGGGGAAAAAAAATAACTTCTAGCGACCAAACTGGGGGTGCGTTCATTATGCGAGTGCGTTCATTATGCGAGTAAATAAAGTAAGTTGTCGGGGAAATACTGGTTTACTTTTGGTAATGCATAAGGGGGGAAAAAAACTGAGCGAGCAATGCCAAAGACACTGTTGCTGTGGTCCTCACGTTTTTATTTTATAAAAGAAATAATATGAGCAGCAAACCACAGAACACACTGTACACAGGTTTGTGCTATGGTAACCACATATGGTTAAATTTCTATGTCCCAGAAGTTGTCTTGTCCTCATTACTGGAAGCTGCGATCTTGGAGTTTAGGCCTAAAAATTGTATTTGGAATCTGAAAAGTAGACATTCCCACAGAAGCAATTGTTTCAAAATGACTGCATGTTCGTGCTAGAAAGAACACTTTTGTAAATTAACTCTACCAAGCAAAGCAAAGAGAGCAGCATATTAAAGTAATGAGAAGGGTGTAGCCACCTAGAAGAAAGCACACCCAGCAGATGAGCCACCATTGTTGCTAGAAAAAAGGTGCTTCTTAGCAAAAACAGCAAGAACCCAAGGACGGGGAGGGGGTGGCATGCGTGAAGATGTGACGATGGCAAAAGCTTGCAAAGGTGAGCTACGGCTTGAGTATTGAAATAGAGGACCACTACTGTAGTGATTATCACGGTGGTCCTGTGCTGACGCCGGAGGGCATAGTGGGTTCTTCGTGGCTTGCATGAGTTCCACACAGGCATTGTGCTCCGTGTGTGGTGCTCTTTTTGTCATCCGCCGCTTTCTTTTGAATCATCGTGAATCAAACCGTCCACACAAGGAAGGAGAACCACTTGCAGCGGGCACCGTGTCTGTGTAACACTCATTCCAGCTGTCAGCTTGCTGTGGTTCCCAATTCCCGCCGTGCACACCAGTGTTCCTTTTGACATTGCACCACTGTGTGAAAACCTGGAAGCCCCAGTCCAATTTGTAGGTTCTCGTACTCCGCAGGCACACCTTTAGCAAGGCATGTTCCCTAACTGCTTAGGAGATCCCAGATTGAGCAGACCTTGGAGAGGCAACAAATGTAGTTGGACAAGTATTGTTCTTTTGCTTCACTACTATACTAAAAGACCAGGACAACACTAAAGACTGGATTCGTGTGCAATAACTACTAGCCCACTTCGAATCCTCTTAGAAGTACACGACAGGAGGTGCATCTACTTGGATGCAACCTTTAATGTTGCTTCACACAATCAAGTAGAAAAAACTTGAAATGTACAGGTATGCCAGTATCGTAGCAGGGCTCAAATGCACAAATGTACCAATGTTGTGAGCGCTGACTATGTACTTCATCTTCATCTGTATGACCAAACCATTGTAGTGATTGTCATCGTAAGTCACGCGGGCTGGGCCACTTTGGCTCGTGCATCTGGATTAAAAATATAACTTGGTTACTGCCGTAGCAGACGTGGTCTCATAACCTGGACGACATTGTCATCTTTTCGACCAGCTTCTCACAGCACCTGGAACGGTTAGACGAAGTCCTCACGTGTTTAGCTAAGGCCGGTCTCCAGCTCAACACTAAGAAGTGTTGGTTTGCCAGTCACAGCGTCAAGGTAATAGGTCACGTCGTCAGTAAACATGGTGTTGAGCTCGATCCCGACAAGGTTGCTGCGGTACTGCACTTTCCTACACCAACCACACCCAAAAACCTCCGCAGCTTCCTTGACTTGGCATCGTATTTCCGCTGCTTTGTACGTGATTTCGCTACTATTGTGGATCCTCTGCACAAACTTCTAGCCACGAGCGCACCCTTTGGCTGGTCGGATGACCGCAAAGCCGCTTTTCACACCCAGCACCTCCACCACTTATAAGACCACGTCCGGTACGGTTGTATTTTTAATCCAGATGCACGAGCCAAAGCGGCCCAGCCCATGTGACATATGATGATGATCACTACAATGGTTTGGTCATACAGATGAAAATGAAGTACATAGTCAGCGCTCACAATATATTAGTGATAAATTAACTTGGAAAGTTGCTAGGTGAGTAGATTCTCTTTACTCTCTTACATGTCACTGCAGTGCTTCAACTATCAAAACATTTAGCAGGTTGTTTTTCCTGACATTTCAGATGTCAGGAGTTAGATGCGAATAACTTGAAAAAAAAAAGTAACAAGCAGTTGATAACCAGCTGTACAAAAATTTTTGACACTGGTATTTTTCAGCTATCATTTCAAGCTCAGTGTAATAGATCTTTTTACCACTACTCTGAAATTTCTTTTTTTTACTCACAGGTAATCAAGGTGCAGAATGAAAAATTGGTGGAAGAGTATGGATTCTGCATCATTGATGGTCACAAACAGAAGATAGGCAACTTCAAGATTGAACCTCCTGGTTTGTTTCGTGGTCGTGGAGAGCATCCAAAAATGGGCATGCTAAAGCGTCGCATCATGCCCGAAGATGTTATTATTAACATTGGAAAGTGAGTAAATAGTTTTTGAAAATTTGAAGTTTTTGAAACGCATGGTTTTCGAGATCGGTTTTTGGTAAGCCAGGAACTCTAGGTCGCTTCTCCCGGTAGGGCGTGCGAATTCTCTGTCGCTCTTAAATCCAAGCCAAGTACATAAAACAGTCGAAACCAGCAATAAAGAAACCCTGCGAGTACGAAATCCCCGTGGCAACAAAATATTTCCAGATCCCCTGCGAACGTTCATAGAAGCCCATGTACTACGTATCTCGTGGCAACGAAATGTTTTTGGACAGTGATCCTTGCATTAACGAATTTTGTACCACGGTGCGGGCCTTATTTTACCCTCCCGCCAAAGGTTAACTGTCGAAAATATGCTCGTATGCGTGCTATGCGCACTCAAAATTTATAAACGTCTGCTTTTGCCGCACTAGTTTGGGTACCGCTATTTTTGGTTACATAGGGGGGACGCGAAAAATAGAAAAAAAAAATCTTTTGAAAATCTTGTTTTCAGTTTCTGGAACCCTTTTTCTATCTGATTCCGAAATATCTACACTGAAAACCATGCAGAAGTGCTTCGGAAAATATTTCACCCACCTAGGTGGCGACACTTTTTCTGGAAATCATTAGAAAACAGCTATTATAAAAAAATTATGGCTTCACGATGGTGGGGCTGGGAGCCGGCTTCCTGGGCTCATTGGGAAGAGCATTTCTCTGTGTTTAACTTTCCTGACTCAGCTGGCTCCTCCTTTTAAAAACAAGCGCACAAAAAGCAAATGTTTGAAGGTCGTTTCGAGGCCCTTGATTGGCTGTCGCAGTCATGTTGCCTCAGCTCGCCTCGCCATTGGCCCGATGCTCGCTCCAGGAGATCGTCGTCTGCTGCTTGTGCATCGCAAGGACATGGCTCTTGAAAATCGCTACTTCGTGATGTGTTCACGGCTCGATGATCACTTAAGATGTAATTACGCTTTAGTTAGGAGCAGTAGGCGGATGCGCGATCAGGTTACTATGAGCGTGGCGCGACATCGGAGTCGTCGTTAGCCCTCACTTCGCCGACAGCGAGACCAACGTTTCTAGACTAGGTAAGTTGCAAAACTCCCCGCGTCAGACTACTCGGCACACGGCGCTGGGACAGCTTCCGGTTTGAAGGCACTGGCGGCGCAACAAGCTTCCGCTAGCAGACGAAAACGCGTAGTCGTCGTGACAAGATGCCGAGGCGGCCGTTCTGAAAGAGCTTTGCCAACAGTAAATTATCGAGATTTGTTGTGCTGCCGCAGAAACTTAATACTGCGTAATATTTAGAGGTGAAAGGCAAATATAGTATAATTATGGCTTTCTGAACTGCCCACAATAAACAATGCTTGATATATATAGCATAACATACACGAGTCTTTCGGTTAATTGCTAGTTGGTGTACCTTCGCAATATATTTTTAGACGCGAAAACCCCAATTAGTCTTGCATCGTCTCTTGTAGCTGTGTTTTTCGAGCTTGAAAATAAATTACAACTATGTGGCGCAATCTCGTGGCTTTTGTTTGGTTATGTAGTCAGCTTTTTTTTTTCATGTCAGTCACATTCTTTAGCAACTTAGACAGTCGAAAAGCTACGCATGTGGCCATTATCTTGAGCATGTCTTCTCTCTGGTTCTTCTGGAGTTCCTCTAATGAAACCTGTTAACGCAGCTGCAGCCAAAGCTTCGAGCAGAGACCGCACTTTGGGGTATCGGTGAGCACTTCATAGTAATCACTCACGAGTCTGCCTGCTGATGCACTGGTACAACATGAACACACTTTCAGCTTTTCTGTCCTCCAGAAGTTCGGCCGATGGGGTGATGGTATCTACATTGTCAGGCGACTTGGCCAAGCGGTGGTGACGGCTGCTAATGGTGACTGTCATGTCTTCTGCGATGTCAACACATTTCTCCACAAATGACGCTTTTTTGAGCACTAGAAACACCACAAGACGACTTGTCTCGCCATTCTCAACAAATTTCCACCAGCATGCAAACAAACGTTTTCTATGTCTTGAAGCGAAATGACGCCACTAGTTGACGCCATGTGGGAACTTATTACACTGTCTTCGAGCTCAGTGCTCGGAGATAGTCCATTCTTTTTTGCCGATGATATTCTGGAAAATGCCCCACTCCTATCGGGCAGCTTTCCCTTCCTTGCTGCGGGCCGCACGACAAAGGTAAGCGGGCGAATTCGTGGTAAGTGGGTGAATTCGGGAATATTCGTGGAATGCATCCTTCAACGAGGTCCCACTTTCCTCTGACGATTTGCACCTTCTTACCATATGACAAGAGTAAAAGTCTTCAGGGCATCCTTCTCATGAAAGTGCATATCACACACACATGAGTTGCTGGGCAGGTTCTTATCCACACGAGGAATAGCGTGGTCCCATACCTCTCGCTGCTCAGGTACACGTGGGCACAAAAGAAATGCGGTGATGTCTCTCATTTCCTGTAGCTACTCTACAGCCGGGAACGCAACATCTAGGCATGATGAAAACACGCAGAACAAAGCAGAACAGGGCATGCTGAAGCACAAAACTGTTCACGCAGAAAGAAGCCTCCACAGATATCGGCGCACTGCAACATGAACAGGCGATGGAGGTTACGGGAATGACACGAGCGAGCATGCAATGAGTGAATCCGGATGCGACAGCAGCGCCACATTTGTCGCTGGCAGCGGCGGGGCCGCGCAACACCGATTAGTTTTGCAACTTACCACTTCTAGAAATGTTGTGCGAGACTGCTGGCAGGAATGACACGCTAGCGCACTCGTGGCGACATGCTTCGTCGCAAGCAACGAAGTGTAAGCGGCGGCACGGTCAGATTACTACGAGTGGCCGGACCGGATGCACGATCAGATTACTACGAGCAAGCGCGCGGTCTACGAGCACGGCGCGTCATCAGAGTCGGCCTTAGCCCTAACTCCGCTGACAGCGAGACTGCGGGCAGGAACGACACGCTAGCGCACCCAAAACAACTCGCGGGTTCTTTCGGATGCGCTGGACACCCTTCGCCCCTTCTTCGGCGCACATGACGACGACGTAGCAATGGACCACTTTTTATAGTGCGAAGGGAGAGCTTTGAAGTTGTTGCATGGCAAGGGTCGGCAAAGTAAGTTGACCGACTTCTGGCTATAAATTTTCGTTCTGCTGGCCGTATCACTGTTTTTATGTCTCATACTTGCGGCAACGAAATTGTCGCGAAAAGGAAATTTTTCGGTTTCTCCGCTGATTTCGTTATTGCGGGTTTCGACTGTATAAATGGCTGAACTGCGCTGAGTCAGGCTGGGCACGTTTTTTCATTCAATCTTTATCCTCTGTTTCAGAACTTCTGTGCAGTAGAGCCAAGGCTACACGACCCTCGAACGCAGGTTGTTGCGAAGTGATATGTAGTGCCCCATATACGTAGCCCGTCGTTTGTCCTCATGACTTTTGCAAGCGGTCTCCTCGGAGAATTTTCACTTGAAGGTTTCTCTGCGTGTTATAGCTGTTTTGTATGACGATTTTGTCGCATTTTTGTGGCTCCATGATACTGTAGAAAGTGTTCTTGCTTGTACGTGTGATGACATGCAAATGACGAGAGAAATACCTCTGTTCTGGCTCGTATGTGTTATGTTTTTACTTATAAAATACGAAGGAATGGTACGACACTGCCTAAACTCTATGAGTAGTCCGCACAGCCCGAGCGTCCACAGCGCCGCGGAAGACCCACTCTTGGGTTGTGATTAGTCCGCGGTTGCAGATTTGGTCACTCCTGTCAAAATGGCGGTGGCCGGTTCACCTGTGCGATATCGTTCCCAGATCAGCTTTTATGGCAAGGGAGCAAAGCAGTTGGCTCTAAATGTGTTCAGGACACTGCGTAAGGAGTGCGGCAGAAATGCAAGCATGAGCTCTCTCATTAAGAGAACGGCTGTGTTCACCAACGTCAGCGAGCGTGCGCTGTACAAGTGGGTAGCGGAGCACGATAAGCACGGCGAGGCACGATAAGAACTGCGAGGCACCGGGAATAAAGCCATCATTTCGTATCAAACGCAAGCGGCATTTTGCATGCCCATAGGCATGTGTATACAAAATCTGATGAAACGTGGTGCTTTCATATTCAATTTGGCTAGTGCGGTGCTTTCCACCGAAATGTGGGCCACTGAACCCTATCTCTCAAATGTCTACGTGCAAGTATCTAGAAGACGCAGGCTTTTACGGTGCCGAGAAGAATATGTAACCACTTTCACAATTACAGCTTATCTCACTGCGCAGTTGCACAGTGTCCCAAGACGCTCTTGCCGCTTTCGCTGCAGCGCACGTTGCTAGCAGACGACAGGGCACAGAAGGATACACTTAGATGAGCTCGCCCTCCTGATCGGTTGAGAAGGCCTGCGGCTTCCGCAGTGCTGCACGGAACCTCTGGAACAGAGTACAGTCCTCACTTTTCTGCAGTGTTGATCGTGGCGGCAGTGCGGTGGTGTTGCGTTATCTACGTTCTTCTTGTGCGGGGCGTCGTGTTTTATTCTTTTATTTTTGTGTGTTGTACACGAGGGGTGCAATTTAATTCGCACACTAAAACTTCTTATTATGCTGAAGTACCACGCCTTGAGTGTAAAAGAAAAACTTGAGATCATTCACCCCATTGAAAATGGGGCCAAGAAATCTGCGGTAGCCCGCCAGAAGAACTTGCCGCTGACGACTTTGTGCAGGCTTACTGCACAGGCAGCAATTTGAAGAGGTGCAGCATCCGACTCTAAGCTTTTCTCAAAGTGGAAAAGGCCCTGCTTCTTTGGCTGAAAAAGGCGCGGAGCATGAACCTGCCTGTTAGCAGACCCCTTTTAACCGAAAAGGTACAAACTTTCGCAGATCAGCTTAACTGCTCCAATTTTGTCTGCAGCAATGGCTGGTTGTCACGGTTTAAAGCCCGCTACAGCATCATGGGAAAGGTTGTATGTGGTGAGGCTGCTGCAGCAAACAAAGAAGAAGCTGTTGAATGGCAACGTTTTGCAGGAACCCTCGACATTTTTCATTTTGACGAGTCGTCACTTTTCTATTGCCTGCTTCCAAACAGGACATTGGCATTTAAGAACGAGAAGTGCAGTGGCGGGAAACATGCCAAAAATAGCATATCGGTCGCTTTGGTCATAAATGTGACCGGTAGTGAATAGCTGCCACTGATGGTCATTGGCAAGTATGGAAACCTGCGGCGTTGTTTACAAGCACAACAAAAAAGCCTGGATGACAGCCCAGCTGTTCGAGGAGTATGTGCACCAGCTAGACTGCCATTTTGCTGCCAAGGAAAGGAGCATACTCGTAGTACTCGACAATGCGTTGGCGCATGTTGATGTGGGTAGCCTGTTAGCTATTAAGCTATTGTTTTTGCCGCTCAACACGACAGCGCTCGCCCAGCCCCACCGATCAGGGCATCATCCGCTCTATCAAGCAGATTTACCGCAAAAATCTGTTGCGGAGGATGTTGCTCACCATGGAGGGTGACAAAACGTACACGATAGACCTCCTGGGCGCTATACACCTGCTTGCGCACTCATGGATGCAGGTGCAACCTGCAACGATACGGAACTGTTTTGCACGAGCACAGTTCAAGATGCCAGAAGAACGACATCGAGGATGGTGAGGACACCGAAGACTGCGAGATGCGAGAGCCTCCTTGTTGACGTGCTTGAGCGACAAGGAGAGGGAGTAAAAAAGTAGAACTTTGGCACTTTCTGAGATGTGGACGGAGACGTCGTTACGTCTTCGGACTTTTCTGGCGGTGACATTGTTGCCGCCGTGGCACCTCATTCCGATTCAAGCGGAAGGGAGTAGGAGAGCGATGTCGAAGTGGACAATGGCCCCTCGTTATCCGAAGCTGCTTGGGCTAAAACTGTGATGCGAGCCTTTGCCGAGAAGCGCGTCCTAATGGACCGGCTGGCTCGCGGCCTCACTGACTTCGAAGATGCCGTTGTCGCGGCAAGGTTACCGTGGCGGCAAGTGAAAATCGCAGATTTTTTTGCTGCCTGTCCATAAGTAAAGCTTGCGTGCCTGCGTGTGTGAGAATTGTGGCATTCTTTTTTTTACCTGTAAGTTGCCACTAAACTGGCACTGACGATTAATTCGTACATCGCTTAGTTCGTACCAAAACGTCGTTCCCGGCCAACTACGTATTAACGAGGGTTGACTGTAAACGGGTACTGACCGCTTGAATGAGCTCGCAGCACGACCTTGTTTCTCTAAGGAAGGTAGATTAAATTATTATTGCCAATGGCTGCATTACTTTGTTCACTGAGGTGCGAGCAAGTCTTTATCTTCAACTTTAAAAACACAAATCCAGCGTGCATCTTTCTCCCGAACAATTGAAGCCGAAGACAGCCTTTGCATGAAAACGAAACCAGAACAGTGTTGCCAACAGCCTCCCATTACGAAGAGTCTGATACAGCATGATCACCATCACCTCATGAGAACAAACCACGTGTTTTCTTAAAATGCCTTCGGGCATGACCAAGCTGTGCATGTTGCCATTTGTTGCATTGTGAAGTGCACTGATGTCCCGCTGTTGGTATGAACATTCAGGTCTACTAAATTTTTTTGCGCAGTGAAAAAGGCAGCGTCTTGTCCTTTTGCATGCACAAACCTGTGAGTGCGCAAGTGCCGCAAACCAAGATAGAAGGTCAGCTGTATGTTAACCAGAAAAAGTTTTCATGTACCGAAAAGTGGAAAATATTTGGATCTCGGATATGAGATTTTCAACCAGCTGAAGCTACTCTGTGTAGATAGAGCTTGTCTAGGTAACGACTCTGATTGTTCACGCAATCGAGGCGTATACTAAGGCACACCAACTGCCAAGGAAATAAAGGGAAGACTGTCTCACTCTCTACTTTTCTAATCAACCTAGGGGAATGGAAATGGATATTTTGCACTGGTGAATATTTGGTCGACGTTCGGTTAGAGTAAAAGTGGTGTGCCTCTTCTCTCCCTGGATGGAATTGGAAAGTTGTCATAAGATGTGGTGTTGACATAAAACTGCGTCGTATAACAAAGGTTTTCAATACAATTTTTTTGTGGGGATTATGCCAGGACCAAATTGATCTGTCGTAATTTGCGGGTTGCCGGTAAACCGGGGGACGTATAATCGAAGTTCCACTGTAGCTCATCAAAGCAAAAACACATATATAGCATAACAAGTTTATGCATATTTTAATGGTCATTTGTGCATTTGGGGAAACTGAAGTTAATACTGGTTTTATTTCTCATGCTGGTGGATGTTTTAGTGTGCCAAGATTGCAGTTCACATATAAATGCTGGATATTGTACCAAAAAGATGACTTTCAATTAATGGACTAGTGTACTTGACATAATATCGATATATCTGGTAAAGCTTCTATCATGCTCAGGTGCAAACCAATGTGCGAGTTAACAAGCAAATGATCAAAACAGTTCCAGCTGGGAAGTGTTTTTAGCTTTTTCAGTGTACTGTCAACGGCAGATGAAACGTTGTAGTGCGCGCCCTTCAGTCATCACTATTGACATGTGTGTGCATTCGTTTCAGCAGCAGTGTAAAAGCTCAGATTTCCTGGGACAGGAATAAAACGTGTGAATTGAGCGAATGCTGAATTAATGAATGAGCAGGAAAAGCAATAAAATTAAGTTGGAGAAGCATACCTTTGTTTGCTGAAGTATTTGGTAATGGTTGTTTGCGTTTTCGTGCAGATTCTAGCTGACAATTTTTCTTACCTTTCCTAATGGTCAACAGCTCGCAAACAGTCTGAAGTGCTCAGGCGAACATCTTCTAATACTAAAAGTGCTCAGGGACTTCTCGTGAGGTGCAATAAGGTCGCTGTCGCACCCTTCGTCAGAATCTTGATCTTTGTGGGTGCCGTGACATCGTTAATAATTTCTTGATCAGTCAGAAGACCAGTCGTAGCGACATAATCATCAATCTTGATGTAGTCCCCCGCAGGGGCGCCTGCGCAAGCAGGCGTTTGGTGTGTAGCGACACCACGGACCCGAGCTAACGGGGGAGTTTTGACTCCCTCCCACGCCTAGCCGTGCGTGGCTGAGCCGTGTCCGGGGAAAAGGGGATCCTGGGGGTTGAGCCGACGCCGGGTGATTGGACCTTAAAGGCCCCCCGGCAGAGGCAACACACCCCTTTGGCCCTGGCTTCACGTAGACGGCACCTCTGGGCTGACCCACCCAGGGGAAATCGGCAGTCGCCTTTTCCTATCTCTCTCTCCCTATATCTTCGTCTTTTGTTCTCACTTTACATCTTTCCTGTCTTCTCCTCACTTCATTTTACTTCCGATTTTTCCTGGCGGCAAGGGTTAACCTTGTGTGGCTATCCAAACTAGGGTAAACCATATTGGGTTATAGTAACTGCGTACTGCTGGCGTTGCGCAGACATGCCCACATGCTCTGCCACGTCCCCTTGTTGGACTCCGTGGTGGGTGGTAGGCGCTGTTACCGAAAAATCCACATTTTCCCATGGGATCCTCGACCCCCTCTCTAACTGATCGTGCCTCGAAAAGGGTACGCACCGACGCAACTCTACTACTTTGGCCCAAAAACAGAGAAACTTTTCCAAAATACCATGTTCTCCACTGCGAACAATCATCTACAAAAGCTAGAACAATCTCACCCTTCCTTGTAGCTAAGTGCTTGAGAGAAACCATTGGAACCGGTTATAAGGCCACGAAGATGGCAAGTGGAGATCTTCTTCTCGAACTAAAAGACAAAGAACAGTACAATAAACTCTCGCACCTTGTAGCCTTTGGTAACATCCCCGTCTCGGTGAGCGCACATCGTACTATGAATACAGTGAAGGGCGTGGTATCAGATGAAGACTTGATGACACTGTGTGAAGAAGAGCTTCTTGATGGATGGAAGGACCAAGGTGTGATACATGTCCAGCGCATCAAAATCAGACGTAACAACAATGAAATAGCAACAAAGCACTTGATACTCACCTTCAATTCAACCACTTTACCTGAAAGTCTCGAAACTGGCTATGTAAAACTCCATGTCCGACCTTTCATTCCAAACCCGAGGCGTTGTTTCAAATGCCAGCGATTTGGTCATGCATCCCAGAGCTGCCGAGGACAGCTGATGTGTGCTAAGTGTGGCACAACCGGCCACAGCGCTGATGAATGTAGTCATGACGAGGTCCTTTGTGCTAACTGTGAAGGTAGTCACCCTGCATACTCCAGAGCGTGCCCAGCCTGGAAAAGGGAAAAAGAAATAATCACTATAAAAGTTAAGGAAAATATCACATTCAGGGAAGCAAGACAACGGGTCTCGTTATCATTAGCACTAAAAACACCTTTTGCCGAAGTGGTGCAACGAGGGGCGGCACCACAAAGGCCCTTGGCAGTTGCCCGGACCGCGCCTAGCGTGCCGAGGCAAACGCCACAAGCCCCCATGGGGGGAGCAGCCTCGGCTGCCCCACCCTCCTTGAATACAGCCCCACCGAAGGCTCCTGTGAACCTTGGCAGCAGCCAGGGCACCACACAAACTAAAGAGGTCCCCTCGACCTCCAGCCCGGTGGGGTTTAAGGCTCCGTCTGTTACGACGAAGCCTACAACGAAAACATTATCTGTCGCCTCTCCTGAGGCGATGGACACTTCAACTGCACCGGCGCAAACTGCGCCAAAGGAGCGGCGGGGTTCCCTCGACCGCTCTAAAAAAGACAAAACGGTAATTACAGGGCCTTCTAAAGGCTCTGTAAGATAAATCACTTCTCTCTTTAGACACCAGCCACACTCATTTCGTACACACAGCACTTCTTTACTCCCATAATGGAGACACAAATTATACAATGGAACGTCAGAGGACTACTTCGAAACCTCGACGATGTCCAAGAACTTCTACACAAACATTCTCCAAAAGTGCTGTGTGTACAGGAAACACACTTAAAATCCAAGAATACAACTTTCTTGCGTCAATATGTTGTCTTCCGAAAGGACAGAGATGATGCTGTGGCGTCATCTGGTGGTGTAGCCATTATAGTTAATCGAGGAGTAGCATGCAGTCATCTACCACTACTAACACCCCTAGAGGCAGTGGCTGTTCGAGCAGTTCTATTGAATAAGCTCGTCACCATCTGCTCTCTATACATACCGCCGCAACACCGCCTGGAAAAACATGATTTCCAGTCTTTAATAGATGAGTTACCAGAACCTTATTTGGTTCTAGGGGACCTGAATGCGCACAGCGGTTTATGGGGTGACTGTCGATGTGATGCACGAGGTCGTCTCATTGAACAGTTCCTCTTTTCATCAGGTGCTTGTCTGTTGAATAGAAAACAGGCAACATATTATAACCTTGCAAACAATACTTACTCCTCCATAGACCTCAGTATCGCATCTCCTTCACTTGTACCATTACTTCAGTGGAAAGTCATAAATAACCCATACGGAAGTGACCATTTTCCTTTAGTTTTGAGTACACCAATAACATATGAATATCCTCCACATGTTCCCAAATGGCTGTTGAACAAAGCCGACTGGGAACAATTTCAAAAGATTACACACCTAAGTTGGACCGACATATGCAAATTAGGCATAGATGAAGCTGTGCAGTACTTCACGGCTTTTCTTACTGACGCAGCAGCCAAGTGCATTCCACAAACATCTGGACTGCCCGGCAAACGACACGTCCCGTGGTGGAACACTGAGTGTCAGAATGCGCGAAAGGAACAAAACAGGGCATGGAGGTTGCTGCGCAACTCGCCGACAGCGGAAAACCTTGAGAGCTTTAAGAAAATAAAATCTCGTGGCAGGAGAACGCGTCGGCAGGCCAGAAGAGAAAGCTGGCAGAAGTTTTTACCAGGGGTCAATTCATACACACAGGAGGCTAAAGTCTGGAACATGGTCGGTAGGATAGCAGGGAAACAAGTACACACACTTCCACTTGTAAACACTCAAGGGGATACCTTGGAAGATCAGGCAAACTTCCTCGGGGCACACTTTGAACGGGTATCCAGCTCGTCCCACTATACTGACACTTTCCAAAAATACAGAACAAGAATAGAAAAGCAGAAACTCGAACACAAATCCACTAGATACGAGGCATATAACCAAGCTTTCAGTCTAGCGGAGCTCCGAACATCTCTAAACTCCTGCAGCACTTCTGCCCCAGGTTTTGACCGTGTGGTGTATGAAATGCTAAAAAACCTACCAGCCGAAACACGAAAAACCCTACTTTGTTTGTACAATGCTATCTGGTTTTCTGGCACTATCCCTAGCTCCTGGAAAGAGGCTATTATTATTCCCATTTTGAAAGAGGGCAAGGACCCTTTTTTAGCTTCAAGTTATAGGCCTATTGCACTTACAAGCTGCTTGTGCAAAGTATTCGAAAAAATGATAAACTGCCGACTTGTACATATCCTTGAAACAAACAATTTGCTCGACCCATTTCAGTGCGGGTTTCGAGAAAGTAGATCCACCACAGACCATCTTGTTCGTATCGAGGCACAGATCAGAGACGCCTTTGTCCATAAACAATATTTTCTCTCTGTGTTCCTCGATATCGAAAAGGCGTATGATACAACATGGCGTTTTGGAATCCTAAGAGACCTGTCCCACCTTGGTGTGCGCGGAAGAATGTTTCATATAATCGAAAGCTACCTGTCAAACCGGACATTCCGTGTCCGTCTGGGCAGTGTGCTCTCTCAAACATTTGTCCAGGAAACAGGCGTGCCACAAGGTGGCGTGCTTAGTTGCACACTTTTTCTCATCAAGATGAATTCCTTGTACTTGTCCATCCCTCGCAATATGTTTTATTGTACATATGTCGACGATGTCCAGCTTGGCTTTAGATCTTGCAATCTGGTAATGTGTGAGCGACAGGTTCAGTTAGGTTTAAACAAGGTCTCCAAATGGGCAGAGGAAAACGGATTCCGACTGAACCCACAAAAGAGCACGTGTGTCTTGTTCTCTTGAAAGAGAGGCATGCACTCGGAACCTGATATTCGACTGAACGGGCAACGTCTGTCTGTCAAAGCCGAGTATAAATTCTTAGGCTTAATCTTGGACAACAAGTTGACCTTCATACCGTACATCAAGTATTTAAAAACAAAATGTTTAAAAGCCATGAATGTTATTAAAGTGTTGTCACGTACTACCTGGGGCAGTGATAGGCAATGCCTCATGAACCTCTATAAAAGCCTCATTCGCACCCGCTTAGATTATGGGGCCGTTGTCTATCAGTCTGCTACTCAAAGTGCCTTGAAGATGCTGGACCCCGTGCACCATTTGGGCATCCGCCTTTCTACGGGTGCTTTTCGCACCAGCCCCGTAGAAAGCCTTTATGTTGAGTCAAATGAGTGGTCGCTTCATCTGCAAAGAACCTACATGTCCTTTGTATACTTCCTTAAGGTGAAAGCAGACAAGAGGCACCCCTCATACTCTACTATTAATGACTTGTCGAGCTCCATTCTTTTTCAAAACAGGCCTTCAATGAGGCAGCCCTTCTCAGTTCGCCTGAAGGGTCTAGCTGAGGACACTGGAGTGTCACTCGAACACAGTTTAATGGCTCCTGTAGCATACCCGCCACCGTGGCAGTGGCAGACTATAGACTGTGATGTGTCTTTTTTAGAAGTTACAAAACATTCGCCCATTGCTCATATCCGAACATATTTCCTGGAACTTCAACACAAATACACACGTCCTGAGTTTTTTACAGATGCCTCTAAGTCTAACTCCTCTGTGTCCTACGCTGCTGTTGGCCCTTCCTTTTCGGATGCTGGCCTTCTACATCTAGGCACAAGTATCTTCACAGTGGAAGCTTACGCGATACTTGTGGCAGCTAAACACATTAAACAATTACAAATACAAAAAGCAGTAATTTATACAGACTCCCTCAGTGTGGTAACGGCTCTGCACAGTCTTAAAAAACAAAAAAAACCCTGTCCTCGTCTCACTTTACTCCGTATTTTGCACACTCTACACACTCAACCAACATGTTGTGGTGTGCTGGGTGCCAGGGCACCGTGAGATCCAAGGCAACGTGAGGGCGGATCAGCTCGCTGCATCCGTCCACAAAAACACTGCCCCTACATCCATATCAATCCCGGTCCTTGATCTGAAGCACTCTCTCAAACGAAACCTCAGGGACTACTGGCAGAGCAAGTGGGATACACACACACAAAACAAACTACACGTTATCAAGCCACACCTTGGCCAGTGGCCACCAGTATCAAAATCACGTCTAACAGAGGTAACACTAACAAGACTCAGGATAGGACACATATACACGACACACACACATCTTTTGTCTGGTGGTGATCCACCATTGTGTGATAAATGTGGTGAGGCATTAACAGTTATTCACGTTTTAATTCAATGTAATCATTTACACACTCTAAGAAGACAACACTTCCCACTACCCTACCGACAACATATACCTTTACACCCTGCAATGTTCGTCGGTAGGGAACCGCTTTTTAGTCACAAATCATTATTAGCGTTTTTAAAGGAAATTCATAATTTTCATATCATATACCCGGGCATACCGTAGCATGACCTCTCTAGAGAGGTTTTTGCTGCGGTGGCTACACAGGAAAGCACTTGCCTCACGACCCTTGCACGCAAGGGTACTAACGTGTGAGGTACTTGTGCTAATGCCATACATGTCCACCATCGTTTTTCATTATCACCAACTTTTGTCACCTATTCACACCATGCACACCTTTCACGGCATAGTCATGATTTTATTACTTGTATGTTTTACCCGCTTCACTGCGAGGAATTTTATGGCCCCAATACAGCCGCTAATCACAACCATTGTCCACATTCCTGTCTCATGAACTGGCGCTCTTTGGCCATCAAATGGCCCTTGCGCCAAAAAACACCATATATCATCATCAATCTTGATGTAGTCGTAAAGGGTCACATCTTTGGGAAGGACAGCATCGAAGGTCAGGCAGTCATCGTCGGTGAACTCTGCTGACACCTCGTCGATGCCATCTTCAGCTACTGTCGCATGTTCGAGCCTCACAAAACTGCTTTGCCAGAAACGGTTGGTTATGATTTGTAGAGGAGTGCTTTTCAACATGTGGGTGGTAATGTGCACTGCACTGAGTAAGTCCACTTGAGTCAACATTCCAACTTCTAAGCATAGGATCATTTGCTCTAGCAGGTGTGTGGGGTACTTGGACTTCACGTAGTTGATGATACGCTGGTCCATCAGCTGAAAGGCAAACGTAGCTGGGGATGAGCTGCGGTTCGCAGCCACTTTCTAGATGCATGAAACTTCTCGCTTTTGAAGGCTTGTCTAATCTGTTCATTTTTCACGTACATCCCCAACGTGCTCTGCTTCATGTTGTACTTGATTATAACGTGCCGTTGAGATTCAGAGTTTTTCAGAGCTTCTGAAATTTTCACTTTAGTCACCAATTTCTTGGCTTTGTACTTCTGCCGCTTTGCCAGAATTGTCATCACTGTAGCGCACGTTGGTGCACGGTCACGGGGGGGAGGGATCGCTTCAAGAAGACTATGCCGACACTACAATACAAGGGTAAATTACGTCGAAGATGCAGTGAAGCGAAGAAACAAGATGCCAACGTTTGGTGAGGTTGCTATTGCCCCCACTATACTCAGTTTCATAATTGGGTGCAATGCTGTGGAAGTTATGCAAGAAGTTCAGCCAGCAAAACGCATAACTCTGCTTGTTTCGTGGTTGCTCGCATTACATATGATTAGTACCGATGGCCCCTCGCGTTTCTTTGTGCTCCCCTTCAGCGCTACTAGTGAACAGAAGGAATCGGGCGAGCACAAGAGAACGCGGGTACCAAATGACCTCATGGTGTCCTATCCTGCACCGACACTGAAAGTCCAAGTGGCTGCGACTGTGACGTACCGAGAGTAGAGAGCCTGTATGTATCGTCACGCAAAAACTAAGCTATACAGCCACATAATGACAGACATTCCATGGCCTTTTTGTTTGTAAGGCACACAATATGTTCAATCACTTCTCTCCCTAATAACGTCAGAAAAATGAATTCTTGGTGGTAAGAACATTGAACTACTACTGGTTGCGAACGCATCGACTGCGAGAAATCTTGCTAGCTTCCGCAACGTTGCACATGATGTGTGAAACGGATTATAGTTGATGACGGTGGCGATGTCACTCAGATTTTGTTTAGACTCCAGTGGTGCCAGCGCAGCTTTGCCACACTTTTGTGTAGCGGCAGCCGTCAGCATTTGTTCGAATGAAGTGATGTGCAGCCTTATTCTGACAAATCAACAAAGGTTTGGTCCCATACATCAACATGCACTTCGGCCAGGACCGATAGAGCAATTCGAATAATTCGAATGTATAAATTAACGGTTGTTGAATTAACGAGCTTTTGCTATATGCGCCTGCTCACGGTCATTAGTGGACGGTATGCACTAAACCGCTGCGAACGCTTGCTGCTGTTTGGGTTTCATTTGATGCCGATAGTGTAATAAAACACTAGAAATCAATCTCCCGTAAAGAACTCTTACACTTAAATAAAAGCAGCACACTCTTAAATAGTTTTTTGGCTAATATTTGGGCATTATCTTATTAAAAGACAACATTCTCTTAGTTTGGTGGACAGAGTTTATCTATTTATTTAGAGCATGAAGTACTATATATAGGGGAGAAGGTTGTCACGAAATAAAAGCAGAAAAAAAAATCATATGTATTAAAAATTAAAAACTACAAAGGAAATACATAGAAGTAAAGTGCACAAAGCGGTTGTACACTTGAACCTCATTATAACAAACTTGAATCTTACTTGAATACAAGTTTGTTATATATAAAAATTCGTTATATAGGTTTATTTTTAACACTAAATCTATTGCGAGATTATTTTTCATTTACTTCATTATAACCGATATTTTGTTATATCTGGATTCATTATAATGAGGTTTGAGTAGTGCGCAGTGTAGGTTAAGGAGATGTGGTAAAAGCCCCCCCCCCCCCCCCCCAAAAAAAATCGAATTTGCTATTTTGATACCGAAAAATTCACTGTGCTCTGAGGAACAGACCTGTGGAAGCCCGACGTCGAGCGGCCGCTCCAAGCGGTTTAAATGTCGCGCCTAAGTGCGCTGCACACCCTCTGGCGTAAGCAGGTATGCGCACGTACAAATTTATTTTTCTCAAATTGTGTTTTCTGTAAGTTTTTAAACTTCAATGTACCTTTTCTCAAAAAAATATTGAATCAATTTCAATGAAACTTTGATGCGTAAGCTACGACAAGTTAGAAACAGTCTGAACCTTAAAAAAAGCTGATTTTATAAAAATTGATGCGGTAAAAAATTACACAATATGCACTCTCTTGATGTTGTGCAAGCAGTATCTTTATTGTGTTTACAAAACCTTCATGAATAATGTAATATATTCTTAGTTCAGAGGTAACCTGTGAGTCTCTACAACAACGCTGCTGAATATAGTTAGATTCCTTTTGGTAGTTGCAAAGTAAAGGTTCATTAAATAAGTAAATCTCCTTTAAAATTTTGGAGTGGGCCATTGGAAGGATAAGCAACCTAGGCTTAAAGAAGGGTGTAACGCAATACCCAGTGGCATTTTTTGTGAGCACATAAAATTTTATGGAATTACTTGCAGTTGTTTTTAAAATACTGTGCTATATTTAACATATACCATTTACTCCACCATACCCTCTTACGTAGAGAATTTTCGAAAAAGCACTGTGATTGACTGTGTTTGGTATGCAGGCAGGTAAATGATTTCAATCTTTTCCTGTTCTGGCAACAAATGGGGAGGACCAAACCGGTGTGAGTGAAATAGCGGTGCAAGCATAAACAAGAACTGAAGAGTGGGTTACGAAAAAGACAAATACGAGTCGGCCGTCTACGGCTGGCTAGAGAAGGACTATTAGAAGTAGCTTTAATTTGTGGAACTAGCGTTCTGGAGCGTTCTGGACTACGAGTCGGCCGTCTACGGCTGGCTAGAGAAGGACTATTAGAAGTAGCTTTAATTTGTGGAACTAGCGTTCTGGACTGTGGTTAGGTAAAATAAAACAAGCCGAGCGATTTTGCACAGCCTCGATATTCTGTATTAGTGTAACGATAGGTGAGGCATATTTGAGCTGGAAGCAAACATAAGTACTATAAAATAACAGCTTTATTGAAAGCTGTGCAAGCTTATGTAGTCAGTCATTATTATTGTGCTGTTTAGATTGTGCTGTTTTGTTTCCACTGTACAGGGAAGCTAAAGTACCGGACCCACCACCAGGGCACAAGTGGAAGGAAGTTCGTCATGATAACAATGTGTCATGGCTGTCTTCGTGGACGGAAAATATTCTTGGGCAAACAAAGTACATTATGCTGAACCCGAGCTCCAAGCTGAAAGGGGAAAAGGACATGCAAAAGTATGAAATGGCCCGCAAGCTGAAATCTTGTGTGGACAAGATTAGGCAGAACTACATGAGTGACTGGAAATCCAAGGAGATGCGCATCCGGCAGCGTTCTGTTGCACTCTACTTCATTGATAAGGTGTGTATATATTAGGTTGCAGTAGGTCTATGAGGTCTTGGTTATTACATTATGGCATTGTTCAAGCTGTAAAGTGTGCCAAAAGTGCTTATATGCAAAGGTAGGAAAAAAGTTTTTCTACTGCAAAAAAAAAAATAATAAGGCCAGTAGCTCATTGCCAATCATAGTTAAATGCAGGGGCGAAACAGCTGCACCACTTGTGCCAATTTGATACCAATTTGATACCAATTCCCCATTGTTGCACCAAAACCATGAAATTTGCTAAAATTGCGCCACGCTGCACCAAAATGCCTGACCAGCCTCAAAATTTCCTCAGTTAAGCTAATTTTATTGATAAGTGGGGGCCACATTGGGTACCTGCATTTTGTGTCATCAATCAAACCAAGTGTGCACACCGTAACCCCAAATTACGGTGTAAGTTATACACTAGTTAGGTGGGGACACTCGCGAGATACGATTCACCAGACAAAGTATAAGATGAAGTAACGACGCTGCGCGCCCGCTGACCACAGCGGCTACCTATCAGCAGAACCACGAAACTTTGACCCCCCCCCCCCCCCCCAAAAAAAAAAATGCATTGCCGTAGCCACCAATGCTTCACGGAAAATATGAATTTTCTAGTCGGAAAATGCCATGATGGTGTGTTAGGAGCATATGCCATGTTTTCCATGCGTGAACAAGTGATGTGCTGGGAACGCAGTTGTTGCCAGCCACCATGTTGTGTTGCTGTAGCAATAACACTATAAATCATTTTTTGGCTTGAAGTTGCGTCGTCCTGGCAATAGATATTCGGCGCCATCGCCGGGCCAAAGTGTGTGCACTGTTCTTACTTTGTCTCGACAAACTCTCCTTGCAAGCGATCTGAGTTGGGCCCTAAACCTAACCCCATCAGGAATGAAAAAAAAAAGAGAGAGAGAGTGAGGTGGGTGTGGTGATAAGAAAATTTTTGTCTTTGTTCTAACCCCTGCAGGTTGCTTCTTAAGCCATCTTTGCTGCAGTACACCAGTGTCCCATAAAAAGTGCAATATTATTTGGAAGGGGCTGTAGCGCTGGCCACGGGACATAGCAAATTTTGTTAGACTCATGCGTATATGTAATGCATAATTTTGAGTACTAAACTAGTATGATCGCAGATGTCTAAAAACGTTACTGGCAATCATTCGGAACAGTGAATGACGTTTCTGCTGCTCTAAAGAAAACTTGTGTGCTATTTTTTTTTTTTTCGTCACCCCTACTCCTCGGTTTTACGAATCTCCCGAATATCAAGGCAGCCAGCTTGGCAGAGCCAAATTTGAATACATACAAAGTCTGTCAAATAATTCAACAGGTACAGCAAATGATACTGTGGACTTTACTGTTTGCTCAGTCAGGGTGTCTACCAACCTAGAAAACCTGGAAAAGGCAGGCAATTTGTACGTTTTTTGGGAAAGTTAGGGAAAAATCGGGCAGTTTCTGAAAAATCTGGCCTAGTCATGGAAACATGATGGCAGTCTGTGCGGTCATCGCAGAAATAGACAATACAGTTGATCAAAGTTTTAAAAGCCACTCCTTCAGCTGCCACTACAGTGAACAGCAAGAAGGTGCGTGAAAAAATAAAAAGCAGTGCGAAACTGTTGCTTCTTAGTGCGGACGCAAAAGGATACACCTACCAAAGATATACAGAAATGTACAAAGTTAACTGAAATTTCAGCACCCACTACGGGAGCCTTATTCACAATAATAGCCATAAGAAAGATGCAGGGTTAAGTATGCCCAAGTACGTCACACAAGCACTGAGATTACATTGTCGAAAACGTCCCATCACTCCTGTTCAGCGTAAGTGCAGTTATCTGTATGTGCTGATATGCCAGGTGCAGGTAGATCCAAGCCTTTCTTTGGCAAGAACACACGCGCTTGACCAGTCAATTTGGTAGCCTGTAGAGGCCACTTGTTTAGTGAGGGCATATTAGGTCACTCGTTGTTTCCTGGCAACATATTCGTGATGTTTGACTTCTTGAAATCAGTGGTCTCATCGATGTACTGGTTGTCACAATTGTGGCAGTCTACAGCATAAAAAAAGACCTAGGAAATTTTCGCTCAGAATGTCCTTCACGTTGTCTGAAGTCCTTCACCCTGTCTAAAGCGTTTCTTAGCTTCCATGTTGGTATATTTACTTAATTTCGAAGTCCGTTGCTTCTACATATCACACAGCATATCTGATTTTCCAACCGCAACATTACAAAGTCTGTAAATTTGTTCTTGTTTGTCTTGACCATGATTTCGGCTCGGTTTGAAGGCCTTCTGGTTCGGACAGAACTGCCATTAGCAGAGGCTTGCCAAGCGATGTGATGCCTTTTATTGTTATTATTACTATCATTATTACTATTGATGATGCTACAGCAAAAGTCCTCAGCTATGCAATTATTCATAGTTCTTCATAGTTCCAGAATGATTTCATGGTAGCGGGTATGGTCATGCGAATAAGCTGAAGTGTTCTTCCACGCAATGGCATCTTGTTTCAGTTTCTTGAAATGGTGTTATTAAATCTGTGATAACTTTTTTAGCGTTATGTCTATAGAAGAGGTCACAACGAAGGTAACCTGCCCGAATCTGCGATAAATTTGAGGAATCGAGAGAGCTTTCGCAACGAGGCAGATTCCTTCTTGCCTGCACATATTCGGACGTCATCGCTTTAAACGCTTCCCCTACTTTTCATTGCAGGCATCTGAGTACTTTGTCTAACTCAAGTGTCAGAGTCGAAGGATTTTTCATCAACATGCATGTGCTCATCCTAAAAAAAAAAATTTGAAGCAGCAGGAGCTTTTAATTTGGGCGATACAACTACTCTACAACCAAAAAAAGAAAATTATCCAGTGCGGCTCTGTTCTTGCGGTGTTGTTAGTCATTTTCAATGCAAGGTGCACAGAATACAGAAATAGTATAAAGGTTTTTTTTTTTTACTGTATACTGGAAAGTATAGATTAGAGGTGTACAATTTAGGTGGGGGATGAAAATCAATAGTAAATACAGCAATCCAGGTCGCATCAGGTCCAATCCATTCCACATTCTAAATAGTGAAGTCAGTAAATAAAGGTCGATTCAATCCACTCCAGTCCACATCCGAAAGAGGCCTGGACTTTATCCATTATAGGAACTAGAATATATTCCAGTGGCGGAACCGGCTGAGCTCAGGCGTCCTTCTTTTACACAGATGTCACGAGATGGTGCCACTTCCACATTTCCTAGCAGTGTTGGCTGCGTTGTAGGACTGTCGTGGGCTCCTTCAAACTTTCAGCTGCGGTTAATTTTAACTTGTGTTTCCGCATTCTGCCAAACAGCCAACTTGCTGACTCAATAGCTCGGAGGTATCATTTTGTCCAGATGTGCATAGTTTTTTATATTTACCGCACACGTTTAGAACATTCTGAGCACATGTACATTTGTTTACTTATTCTATGCGATTGCCGGATTTTTTTTTGTTTTTTTACTGGTTGCTCTGTTTATAGTGCACAGAGTTTTCCAAGCGATGGGATCTGCTTACTGTGATGGGATCTGCTTTAAATAATCATGGAAAACCTGGAAAAGTCAGGGAATTCTGAGCAAATTGGTAGACACCCTGCTCAGTGGGGTACTTCAGAATACTACATTTATTGAAGTAGCTGTCCTCATGTTCACTCTGTTCGATATAGGTGGGTTGAATGTTTTCTACATCTATTTTTTTAGATGTAAGCCTTTTTTATGCCGCTCCAAATTTGGTCATTCATGATTAAAAAAAAATTCTGTAACATATTCTAAATTTGGATTTTAGTGCTCCAAATGTGACGTTTTGCTGCTCCAAATTCTATTTTGGCTTTTGCACCCCTGTAAATGGCTAATTTACTTGTGAGAGGCTGCATGTGCCTCAAGTAGGGGCTTTTGATATTTCTGGAAATTCGGCCAGCCTACCTTATGTAACCTTTAAGGATGTGTTGAGTAATTTTTAGGGTAGAAGAAAATGTGATTTTATCAAATAATCTCAAACTGCATAGTTATAATAGTATATATCGCATCTAAAGAAGTATACTTTTTGTGACCCGACTTAGTTGCACAATATTTTGACACAGTAGCGTCAAAGAGCTCGTTTTGCAGAAATTTCGGCGTCGACGTGAGCATCATTTGTTGTAATGAAAAAAAAAAAAATCATCTTTTCTGTGACCTGTGCTTATGAGGACAGGAGAAGAGGCACCTAATTAAGGGCAAAGTCAGGACTGTGCGGCGCAAGGAAAGCACACTATCAGCCCAGTTGCTGTCTTTCTTGCGACCTGTTAAAAGGTGCCATAGGGGGTGTGCGAATACTCGAAAGTTTCGCATATTCACGGAATGTTTCTTTTATAATATTCTTATTCCATTCAATAACCATATCTTCAAAATTTTCGAATATTCGATGTTCACGAACATTTGTTTACTTATGTCACTGTGTTGAACTTATGATTTCGCGCATTTGCAATCAAAGCCTCAGTACATCATGCAGTGATTACTACGACTAAGGACCGAGTGCAGTGATGCCTGCATAGAAATTCACAGGAGCGTGATGACGGCTACCGGCGCATGCGGCAGTACGTCATGGCGACAAAGCTACCAATGTTAAACGTCTCAATCAATCTGAATCATGTACTGCCTGCACGGCAGTATGTTTGGCTTAGCGATTTAGCACTGTTACGGTTCGTGTAAGCATAGCAGCCACGCCGTCCGCTGACGTGCCCGTATGCGCGGGACCGCAAGTGCTCATCCCTCGTGAAAATGAAGGCAACTCGCCGCCGTCGCATTGGCTCGACAAAATAGTCTTCACATCTTTGCTCGGTCCTGTGCTGAGCGAGCACGAAGGAAACAAAATATCTCTACGCTAGGGCAGATCCACACGTACACGTTACACGGCGCGGCGCCGATGAAGTGAGCTTAGTAGGCGATGCACTGCACGCAACTAGCTAGGGGGGCGCTCAGCTTGATGTACGATAGTAACTTGTTTCATGTATAGCTATACCAGTTTTCGCTAATGGATCGCTGTACAAATGTATGCCCACATGTGGAAGCCTGACAAGTCGTCCGTCAGCTGTGCCGCTACTTCAGCATGTTCTTCTTCATAGTTCCAGAATGATTTCATGGTAGCGATATGGTCATGCGAATAAGCTAAAGTGTTCATCCACGCATTGCAAACATGGAAAAGGCGATGCACTTTCAATAATGTTACAATGACGTCATCACTTATAGTTTTTCATTGCTAACGATGTCGTACGAAGGTGACTGATGGATTAATGTGTAGTTCCGCTGCCAAGGTGCCTACCAACCAGGAAACCCAGGAAATTTCAGGTACTTTGGATAGTTTGGGTAATCTCAGGGAAAACTCGGGGAAAATCAGCTGAAACTTTAATCGGGGAACGAAAGTCGCGGTAAGGGTGCGTTCACACTTGCCTCGAAAAGAGCAGAAGCAGCAAAAATCTCCGGAAGATGGCTCGTTTCATCGCCCAAGCGGCCAGAAAACCACGCCGCGTGGCAGGCATGCAAGAATCGGTCAGAGACCGATTTTCTTGCAATGAGAAAGGGATCGGGTTTCTGCTTCACGGCTTTGGCTGAGCTAGCTTACTACGTCATAGAATAAAAAAACAATTTAGAGAAAAGAAACTGTAGCCTTCACAATTGTACGATAGATAAGCCGTGGTAGCGCATGGAACTGCCGAGGGTACCCAAGAGATGGCGCTCTGTAAACAAAAGTAGAGAACAAGACTTGTGCATTTTTTTTTAGATAGAAAAAAAAAGGGGCCGCCCTTTTTATTCCGTACTGGTTGCGTATGCGCCTACGCGGTTCCCTCGACCGATCGATTCTTTGTTGTAAGGCTATCCTTTTTAAACAATGAGGAAAAAAAAAAGGGCCGCCCTTTTTATTCCGTACTGGTTGCTTATGCGCCTACGCGGTTCCCTCGACCGATCGATTCTTTATTCTATGGCTATTCTTTTTAAACAGATGTGAACGAAACTGATACACGGGCAGGGCTATGGGTGTCTCATTATCTTTCGCCCACTTGTTTTAAACGCGTTAATATGAACACGCCTCAACATGCCGGCAAAGGCGTCGGCAGTGGCTCGCGTCTGCTCAAATTCCAAACTAGCCGTGTAGCACGACGAAGTTTGATGGCTTCAATGATGGCACGTTCCTCGAGAGCCTGGTTTGGATTACAATAGCCGAGGACTTTGGAAGTTGACGGTCCAGCTGCAGCGTGTCGGCATGCCCCAACGTGTTTCACTTTTATAAACAGCCGGTATAATCCGACGCCGCTGCTGCCGATGCATTCGCTCGTGTTGTTTCTGCTGGCGTATCTCCCGAAACAACATTTGGGGAAGTGTGACCTTTTCTTTCAGTACTTTGCGTGAATAACTAGAATTTGGTATGAACTTTGGTTCTCAGAAAGCAGGCAAAATCGAATTAATTGTTAAGGTAGCGACGGGCGGTGTCAAAAACGAAACTAATGTGAACATTCTCGACGCGCGCGGTGTTATGCCTTGCGAGTCCGCAGCGAACGTCCATGCCTCCGAAAAAGGAAATCTGTGTCAAGGCAGCACGCGAGCCCGCCTGACGCGATCAACTCAACGGCGTCAACACATGGCGGTGCCTCTCTGCCGCGCACGCACAGTGAGTCACCTCAGCCAGCGAGCCCGTCGAGCAAGCAGCCGGCGCCTTCTTGTCTGGCGGGTCTGACGCAATGCCTGGCGACGTCACTCGTCCTTGGCTGCAGCCACCTGCAGCGCAGCCTCTCCAGATTCGATGAGAAAGAATGACGCGGCCCAGCGGCGACCCCATTGGAGGAGTCTGACCTCACGACCAGCGGCGCTTCTGGTTGGACATTTGTTTTCTCAAAGAATCCACCCGGTGCATATAAAAGAAGCCCTGCGGCGCGTCGCGAGCAGCAGACCTATCTGAGAGCAGACATCTGTGTCAGAGAAGAGAGCAATGTGATAGAGAGTTGAGCTATGTGTTTCAGACCTGTTTGAGAGCAGACCTATGTGTTAGAGAGGTGAGCTCGGCTCTCCGGGTCTCTAACTTATCGGCCCCAGTGCCGAATTTGTAACGCCTCTGTATATATGCTGTACATAAACCTTGTTTAAATCACCGTCGTCTCGTCCGCTCATCTATCAGCTCTGCATAGAAGCAGTCGCGAGCTGAGAAACCTAGGCTACCAAACAGCTGGTGACCTTCCCGGCGAAGATCGGAGCAGTGGCGCCTTCGGGACCGTGTTGGCGTCGCCGCCTTTCGAAACAGTGGTTGCAGCGGTGAGATTCGTGGCGCCCTTCGTAACTTCGTCGGAGGCGCGCTTCGTAACAGTGGTTGGCTGTTACAGCTGCGGGATCGGCCGGCGTCAGCGACATCGATGCGGTGAGCGCCTGATGTTTTCCCTTCAGTTCACCAGACTACTCTACCACAGGTTATAGTAGTTTAGAGAAGGGCTGTGTGAAGCATTAGAGTGAGCTTTGATCGTTTCAAGCAAAGTCTAAGTGCTTTGAAACCAAAGTCAATGCGGAGTGGGTAAACACGGGAGTGTTAAAAATTGCTTGCGCGTCTTGCTAGTAAACTTATAGTGGGTACGGCAAGTAGATTCTTAACAGGGGCAAACAGCAAGAGGCTAGTGTGAACGATGGAGAACCTTAAAGTGAAGGAGCTCATCGAAATTTGTGAGGAACTCGGCATTACTTTGGGCCGTGCGAAACGAAAGCAAGCGATCTTTGAGATCATGAAGGATGAAGGAGTGTCGACTGAGGAAGTCGATGAGGCCTGGGCGGATATCAAAGCACGCCGCGAGGAGGCTGAAAGGCGAGAAGTAGAAAGTCGCGAACGTGAAGAAGCTGAAAGGCGCGAACGTCGCGAGCGCGAGGAGGCCGAGAGACAGGAGCGCCTCGAGTTGAAACGAATAGAATTGGCAATCCTACAGTGTTCGCAGGCGCCTAGCGTAGCTTCTCCGACGATTCAGGTCAGCGGTTATAGAATTCGGGACCAACTGCCACCGTTCGTAGTAGGCGAGGACATGGCGAAGTATCTCGTCAAGTTCGAACACGTCTGTGAGCGAAATGCTTTGGAGCGGTCTCTTTGGGCGCGGAACCTGAACAGCTCTTCTTCCCGGCGAAGTGTCCGACGCGATAACTTGCTTGTCGAGGGAAGCGTTTGAGAGCTATGACGAGGTTTAGGAAGTGCTCTTGAGACGTTATAAGTTGACACTCGAGGCTTTCTGGCAAAGGTTCCGGTATGCTAAAAAGGGGAATGAGTGACACGTTGACTTCGCGTTTCGTCTTAAAGCCGATTTAATTGAATGGCTCAAGGGCGAAGGTGTTTATGACGACCGCGATAAAGTGGTAGAATGCATTGCATTGGAGCAATTCTACCGCTGCATCGAGGAGGATGTCAAACTTTGGCTACAGGACAAACTTGGTGAAGTACAGCTAAACAGGGCAGCAGAGTTAGCTGAGGAGTATTATACTCGCCGAAAGTTGCATAGCAGGGCAGTGCGCGTTGAAAAGGATGAAAGGAAAGAGGGTTTTTCAAAGAAACCTGATCAACGAAACCCGCTCCGCACCGTAATATCAAGAAGGACCCGTCTCTTACGAAGGTCACTGTAGGGGAAGGGCAAACGGAAGCGGAGAAATCGAGTGAGGTTTCTAAACAACGCACCGATACCACACGGGCGTTTGAATCACGGAAGCCGCTAATCTGCTACAACTGCAAAAAGGAAGGGCACATCGCGATAAACTGTAAGCAAAAGTTTGCTTTTTCAACAATCCGAGAATCTGAAAAGAACATGCGGTTGTTAGAGCCGTATCTCCAAGAAATTAGGGTGAATGGGAAAACGTGTCGAGCACTTAGAGACTCAGCGGCAACCATGGACGTTGTCCATCCTTCATTGGTGTCTCCGGATGACGTTACAGGAGAATGCGCGTGGATTAGGCAAGTCGCCGAGGAGCAGAGTGCTTGCTTACCAATCGCTACGGTTGTCATTGAAGGCCCGTTCGGTAAGCTTCGCACCGAAGCGGCTGTGTCTGCCGCGCTTTCCGATCGTTTTCCTCATCTTTTCTCTAACAACTCGGAGCAGCTTCTCAAAGAGCAGGGTAAATCGTTCTTCCCCAACTTAGCGTACATGGCCCTCACGCGATCGCAAGCGCGGAAGCTTTCGCGGGAGCTTGATCTTGTTCTATGTGGTGAAATAAGTTCAAGAGCAGCAGATCTGTGTGACCTTGGCGGCGAGTCGACGGAACCTCAAACACGAAATTCTCCGTGTGCGTCGTTTGAGCAGTCACTCGAGCGACCCGTCGCCGAAGCGACCGGAGCGGTATGCGTAGCAAGGGGAGACGACATGGCGCCATTGTGTCAGAGCGAAAGGGGTGCAACGCTCTCGCCTGTAGCGGAAAGTTGGAGTGAGCTGTCGAGGGTTGATCGAGAAACCCTCGTTCGAGAGCAGCGTGAGGACCTTTTGATAAAAGCGCTAATGGAAAGCGTAAACTTTGGAAAAAAGAAAAAGAATGTTTCTTTTTTTTGAGAAAGCAGGGCTTCTGTATCAGAGCTACACAAATGCGCAAGGTCGCAAGTATGAGCAGCTTTTGGTGCCACAAAAGTATCGTCGCCAACTATTGGAACTGGCACATGAAAACACGTGGGCCGGGCATCTCGGCATAAAAAAGAGCAAGGCTAGAGTTTCCCTTGAGTTTTATTGGCCGAAATGCTGGAAGGATATCGAAGACTTTGTACGCTCATGCGACACTTGTCAGAGAGCGGGGAAATCCGTGGACAAGTGGAAGGCACCCATGAAGCTTTCTGATACCAATTATGAAGTGAAATTAGGAAGGCGGCCGAACAAAATTTACAACTTGATGAAACCATACGTTCAACGTCAAGCGGTCGTAAAAAAAAAATCCGTGGACAAGTGGAAGGCACCCATGAAGCTTTCTGATACCAATTATGAAGTTAAATTAGGAAGGCGGCCGAACAAAATTTACAACTTGATGAAACCATACGTTCAACGTCAAGCGGTCGTAAAACTGCTGTTCAATGCTTCAGAGGAAGAGGGAGCAGAAATTTTTATTTCTAGTGATGTAATCAAAAGGGGATCGGAGGTAATCTTGGAGCAGTTGCACCTATAGCCTAGGTTAAGTGAAGTCCAGAAGGAGGACCTGAGAAGGACTGGTTCTTTTTATGAGAAATCTGGACTCCCCTATTGTAGTTACACAGTTGTGCAACGTCGCAAGTACGAGCAGCTGTTGGTACCGCATAGGTATCGTTGCCTAAAAGTGGCCGGTTACGGAGGTGGAGCGTGATACTCCAACAGCGCAACTTTGACGTTCGCTACAAAAAAGGAAAGCTAAACGCTAATGCAGACGCATTGAGCCGTGCGTTTTAGTTAGTACCTTCTCCACCTTTCGGTTTCTCGCTGGCAAATCGGGGCAAAATTTTGTCCTCATCACGGCCTTAGCTGAGCGCTTTCGTCCATAATGAGCTAAAGGAGCCAACTTTATGTTCTATTCTAATTCGTTACGTTGTTGTGTGCGTAAAAAAAAAATGAGCTCTCATTTTAAGAGTCTTGTGTCCCACATGTGCCGCTTGATGTAGAGGAAACGAAATTCCGATAGACACGTAGCTAGGTATATGTTGTACTATACTTTGTCTGGTGTTCTGTCGGGTGACCGAGGGCACTTGCTTGTGTCGTGTGTTGTCTGTTGTCGAACGGTTCTTGACAAGTTGCAGAACCATCGACAAGTGCTGAAACCAAGGATCGTCAGAAGAGACGAGAGAAGCTAGTCGACAAGTTGTGGCGACAAGCCAGTGGAGCTGGGATCCATCCTCAAGAATGGGATGTGTTCCCGGAACGGAGTCTGGAGCTGTATTCTCCCCATGGCCCTGGAGGCGAACCTGGAGGGACCTGGCGAACGAGCGCACCTGACATCCGAGCCACGTGGAAGCAGCTCGTCTTTCCGGCGCATTGTCTAGCGGCGGGGTGCTGTTATGCCTGCGAGTCCGCAGCGAACGTCCATGCCTTCGAAAAAGGAAATCTGTGTCAAGGCCAGCACGCGAGCTCGCCTGACGCGATCAACTCCACGGCGTCAACGGTGCCTCTCTGCCGCGCACGCACAGTGAGTTATCTCAGCCAGCGAGCCCGTCGAGCAAGCAGCCGGCGCCTTCCTGTCTGACGGTCTGACGCAATGCCTGGCGACGTCACTCGTCCTTGGCTGCAGCCACCTGCAGCGCAGCCTCTCCAGATTCGATGAGAAAGAATGACGCGGCCCAGCGGCGACTCCATTGGAGAAGTCTGACCTCACAACCAGCGGCGCTTCTGGTTGGACATTTTTTTTCTCAAAGAATCCACCCGGTGCATATCAACGAAGCCCTGCGGCGCGTTGCGAGCAGCAGACCTATCTGAGAGCAGACATGTGTGTCAGAGAAGAGAGCTATGTGATAGAGAGTTGAGCTATGTGTTAGCAGACCTGTTTGAGAGCAGACCTATGTGTTAGAGAGGAGAGCTCGGCTCTCCGGGTCTCTAACCTGTCGGCCCCAGTGCCGAATTTGTAACGCCTCTGTATGATACAAAGTATCACTACCAGGAAAAACAAGGGAAGCGTGGGCAGAGAAGGAAGACGACGTTGCCTCCACTGCGATTCTCCCGAGTGGGTACGAGCCATGGCGGTGGAGATAATCATCATTATACTGTGATCGCGGACTCAGGGCCCATTAAACCCCCCCCCCCCCCCCCCCCATTAAGTTACCTTACTTGTCTAACAATTTGGTGGAAGGTGTTGGGTAGGACGAACCCAAAGACGGGAGCTTCACTACCAGGACTTTGTCGCACCCGCCGCCTCGCCGGACTTCCACCTTCGCCGATCGTAATGGCCCAAGAGCAGCCATCCAACGCTTCGAGGCCAACTCCGATGGGTTCCGTGCCGTACTACAGAGTGCCACCAAACTTCGGCGGCACCTCAGGAGAAGACGTCGACGTGTGACTCAAGAACTACAAGCGGGTGAGCCGAAGCAATGGCTGGGACTCGAACGAACAGCTCAATCATGTCGTATTTTCAAAAACTGACACCGCCCTTATGTGGTACGAGAACCACGAGGACATGTTCACGACTTGGGAACGTTTTGTTGAAGAAGTGCACAAGTGCTTCGGTGATTCGGACGCAAAGAAGAAACGCGCGGAGCAGACATTGTCTCAGAGGGCACAGCTTCCAGCAGAAACATGTACGACATACATTGAAGAAATATTGAGGCTGTGCAAGATCGTGAATGGGAGGATGGCTGAAGAAGACAAGGTTGGACACATTCTCAAGGGTATAGCCGAAGACATGTACAATTTCTTAATTGGGAAAGACTGCTTGAACTCCGTGTCCGACGTGATGAAGCACTGTCGTACCTTTGAATCCCTCAAGACGCGACGAATTTCTCCGAAATTCGGCCGCCTGTTTAACGTCCCCACTGTGGCTAGTGTTGAAACAGTGCCGTCTAACGACCTTGCTTTGACCATACGGCAGATCGTCAGAGAAGAGCTGCTTCGATGTCAGCAGAGCTATCATCGCCCCCGCGATTTTCAGGATGGGTACGTAAGCGAACCAGAACGTGTGCGGACTCTTGTTTCTCTTCCACCATGGTAACCATCGGCAACCATCTTCCACCATGGCAACCATACCTTATTTTGTGTAACAATATGCTGTACATAAACCTTGTTTAAATCACCGTCGTCTCGTCCGCTCATCTATCAGCTCTGCGCAGAAGCAGTCGCGAGCTCAGAAACCTACGCTACCAAACAGCTGGTGACCTTCCCAGCGGAGATCGGAGCAGTGGCGCCTTCGGGCCCGTGTCGGCGTCGCCATCATTCGAAACAGTGGTTGCAGCGGTGAGATTCGTGGCGCCCTTCGTAACGTCGTCGGAGGCGCGCTTCGCAACAGCGGTCGTAGTTTTCTGGCCGCTCTTGCGATTTCCTTTTAGGTTCATTTTCAAGTGTGAATGCGCCATTAAAGCGGCCCTGAAATTTTTTTTCAAGTAACCATGAAATGAATTCACTAAAAGAGCCTACAAATTCAACACCGCCAAAATTTTAAGCATCCGTGCGAGTGGAGTTCAAAGAGTTGTTGCATGCTGCAGTCTCTTCTCTCGTCCTGACGAAAGTGCTGAAAGTTAAGCAGGGAGAGATGGCAGGGGCAAAGGAAATACATCACCCCAGCCTCGTGACCTTAAGCTGTTTCTTTTTTTTTTTCAAATGCACGGCTTTTTCTCTGTGTTGCGCATGCTTACTAGACAGTGACAGCATTAGGTGGCACGGTGCCTTCTTGTATTGATGTGGCGGAAAGTTATGTGCCACTCAAGGAATTTCGAAAAAATACTCGAGAAAAACTTGGAAATCTTGGAAGAGTTTTGAAAAGCTGACTTGCTAGACACCCTGGCTGCGTTGCCGACAACGCCTTTGAAATTCTTTCGTTCGTGCATCACGCTCGCGTGGCAACGCCTCCTGCAGTCAACCCTCTGTTACACCGTTGTGGCGATCCCGCTCTTTTGCCAATGTCAATTGATTGCCGTTGGCAGCCAGTGCGTCGAAGGGGGTCGCGATACGGCAAAATAGGGCTCTCGCTGCTCGGAGTTGTGCCTACATTATCAAAAAGGCGTATTCGGGGCATTTTGATTGGAAAATGGCGAGCGTGCAGTCCTCCAGAGAGGCAACAGAAGCAAGCGAGATAACGAGTATTGTTGTGTAGTTAAAAAACGACCCTAGGTGTCCTATTTCCTTTAGTGGCTTGAGCAATGAGAACAGAGGAGAATATTGAAAAGCAAACTATAAAAAATAAAACCAGGGGTCTGGGAACCTGGATGAATTTTTACCAGCTAGGCTGCTTCAATGATCGCTTAGACTTAAGTACACGGGGGTGCAGAACCTCAGGTGGTCAAAATTTCTGGAGTCCTCACTACGACGTCTCTCATAATTATATAGTGGTTTTGAGACTTTAAACCCCACATATCAATTAATCAATGAAATACACTGGTGTCAACTGTTGCACAGTCAAACCAGTGGCTTCAAGCTGACTAGTCATCACGGCAGGTACAAAAGCTTTTTTTTTTTAGTAAAGTGCAACCACATCAAAAAAAGAGAGAGTGAGATACAATAGGTTTATTCAACGTGTGGATTGAACTCAAGATGTCACGGTCACAAGCTCAACTGTTAGACGTATGCTTTTTGGCAAGTACAGATGGTGATGTCTCTTTTGTATTTTTGTGTGCAATAACTCACTATAATGATAATTGTACTGCTGTCAATATAAATATATGATAGAGTTAAAGATTAAAGATTACTAGTTGTAGATTTTTAAATGGGTGCTGTTTTTACAAAGACTTTGGTATTCTTTAATGCAGCAGTTTCCCCAAGTTGTGTGTGCCTTTTTTATGTCCTTGTTATGATTTTGTAATATTTGTGTGTCTGAACAAACCACAAACTTAAAAATGCATTGGTTGGTTTCAATAAGTTTTAAGTTTTTTGGGTTTTGACCAAATTCAATGAAAGGAGTGACACGGTCGGAATATTTCGTTAAATTGAGTAGTTCTCAAGTTTCAGAAAGATTTTTTTTCAATCCTTCAGACAACCCCATTACCTCTTAAGGCTGTTAATACACGCATGGATGTGTGAAAAATTCACGAGGGCAGCCTGGACATAGAGCTAGCTTCACATGTCTGGGTAATGCAGGCTATGTAGTCGCGTGAATTGTGACAAGCTGCTTCTATGCAAAAACGACGAGAACAAATGCAATCATTGTGCAAGCAGGCTGAGCAAATAAGCTGGGAGGAGACAATCGGTTCCATGTTTCGCTAAGCATAAAATAACAAAAGCACCCACCACCACTCCTCGTGCCATATGATACCGTCGCGAGTGCTTCCGAGTGCCAGGAGAAACCTGCGAAGCACCTGTCGACGAAAAGCTGTTGGAGTTGTGGTCAGTGCTTAACGAAGATGCGTCGTGTGGGGACCACTTCATGCAGGCGATGTTGCAGAAATGTCTGAGCGCTTCTGTGATGAGGCGATTGTTGCGCGTATACGTGCTGCGGACAGTGGTGAGGGCAGCGACAATGAGCCACCTGCCCAGGTACTCATTGCAAGATTGATTGATTGATTTGTGGGGTTTAACGTCCCAAAACCACCATATGATTATGAGAGATGCCGTAGTGAAGGGCTCCGGAAATTTCGACCACCTGGGGTTCTTTAACGTGCACCCAAATCTGAGCACACGGGCCTACATTTCGCCTCCATCGGATATACAGCCGCCGCAGCCGGGATTCGAACCCGGGACCTGCGGGTCAGCAGCCGAGTACCGTAGCCACTAGACCACTCATTGCAGGAGGCCCAATGGATGGTACGATCCCTTGGGGACTTGTTTTTGCCAATGATCTTCCGCGCAATTATGTGGAGCACCTTATGCTTCTGCGAAAGATGTGTGCGAGCTTCGCGTAAAGCACTGAGTTGACACACTATGTCTTCTATACATAAAATTATATTGCTTCAGTGCAGCTCAGTTTGAGCGTGAAGAAAAGATGCTATGCCATCAAGAAGGGGAAAGATAGACAACAGTGTGAGCGCTAACTTCCAACTCTTGTTTATTGCGTACCCTTACAACACTATATATAGCTCATTCTACGTGACTCCACACACATGACAAAACCGTACACGTGTGGCACAGCACACGCTACCAAGGAAACCTAGTTGTGATCTGATCTTAAATTAACAATCCTATATCAATGCTTCACAGCACAGGCTCCAGAAAATTGAGCTCTTTTTGAGATGAAGCCACAGACGGCGTACTCACACACAGCTTTGCATACTTTGTGATAGCGTTCGTCTCAATAATTTCCCGTGTCAACTGGTTACCACTGCGGCCCAAGATGACACACTGGTCAAAGAATTGGGTGCATCTACACGTCTTACAATGCATAGTCTTCGTTTTTTACATTGCAAGCGGTCATTAACACTCCTACCAGTCTGTCCTATGTAAACAGCTAGGACGCATTCAACAAACTTAGTTACATGCTTCTTTCCACAGGTGGGTAGCACCTCCTTCTTTGGGTTCGTAAGCTCACAGAGACGGCTTAATTTTGTCGGGAGCAGAGAACACTACACTGACATTTCCTCTAAGGGCTATCTTTTTCAAATGGTGAGAAATTTGATGTACGTACTGTATGCAACTGGTTTTCCCAGCATCGGGCTCACCATTGGTCTGCGGCCGTCCCCGCATACATGGACCATGCAACAGACTCAGCTGCCGACACCTGCACCAACACTTGGTAGCCTGCCAAGGATAATCACATGCTTTGTCTTGCAAAACTAACGGTTATAGTGGGACGACATGGGCATTTCTAAAAATAACTGGGCAATTCCTCGTTTTATCAGCTTTGAATGCGCCAAATTGTACTGCAAGAGAGGCTTTTTCGACTGCAATTCATTGCACCAGCAAGCGAATAAGATAGACGAAGGTCAAAAAGCAGATTGTGCCTTCTTGCGATATTTTGTATGTCACTTCAAGGGGTACAAGACACGTCTTAATTATTTGCAGGATTTCTGCAACCTGCAGCTCAATTTCAACTGAAGTACACTCAATAAAAAACAAGAAATCGTCCACATACCGAAAAACCTTGTGCACTTTAGTCTGAGCGAGCTTATCGGACAGAACAACATCAAGACGGGCGTAAAAAAGATAGCTCAGAATGGGTTTAACGCACGATCTTATGCATACCCCCGTTTTCTGTAGATAAACAGCGTCATCCCATTTATTAAAAGTTGACACGAGATAAAAATGTAAAAGCTCTGAAAAATCACTAGTAGATGTGAAGGTGTCATTGTGGAACCTTTGGCACCATATTCATCAATGCACTACTTTGAGCAGGTCTTTATGAGGAATTGAGTAAAAAAGATCTTTCATTTCAATAGAAAATGCTTGGTAACCTTTGTCAGTGTTAGTTTCTAAAAAAATGATTATTTCATCAGAGTTCCTTCTCAGGAAGGGGTCTTTAATGGACAAAAACTCACGCTTGGCTTGTAAAAACAGTGCTACTGGCTTCTGCCAGGAGTCATATTCTAACACAATAACCCTTAGAGGAACATCAACTTTATCGGTTTTTGCGCTGAACAGGTGGTTTCTTTTGCTATTTGCTATGGACTTCTTTAATTTACCAAGGTAGAAGTTCTTGCATAGCTTAAAAGCCGACGACTTCACCTTGCTCAGTGGCACATCATCACACCGCTTGAAGACTTTCACAATGGCACTGCTGGCTTTTTCACAAAACAACCCCGTAGGAAGCACACAGCAGCCAGCTTCCTTATCAGCTGGCAGCACACATGGAGAATTGTCCATCAGGTAGTCAGCTTAACCGAGAGATTCGGACGTGCTCCCTCAAAGTGGGCAACCACATCAACACCCTCAGAAATAAGACATGGAATCGCTTCCTCTGTCGTATACTTTGACACCTGCCTCACGAAAGTCAACAGAGATCAGATCACAACTGGGTTTCCTTGGTAGCGCGTGTTGTGCCACATGAGTACGGTTATGTCATGTGTGTGGCGTCACATGGGATGAGCTATATTATGTGTTGTAAGGGTAGGCACTAAACTAGAGTTGGAAGTTAGCGCTTACACTGTCGTCCGTCTTTCTCCTTCTTGACTGCATAGCATCTTTCCTTCACGCTCAAACTGAGGTGCACTAAAGCACTATCAATTTATCATGCACACCAACTCGCCCAGTCAGTAGTACTTTTATACATAGTTGCACTACCTTACTTGCATGGGAATAACATGTCGACCTTTTTTGTCTTTATTTTCTCAACTTGCTTATGATAATTATCGGTTATAAAATGGAATTTTGTTGGCACTTTGATATTGTTGTATGTGTACTGGACGGTAAATGTTTCGAAAAGCCTCTAGAAACGTAGCCATTTCATCATTGGTAAAATGCGTTTTTTTTTTACTTGCTTTTTAGCTTGCATTGAGGGCTGGCAACGAAAAAGAAGAAGGAGAGACTGCAGACACAGTAGGCTGTTGCTCTCTGCGTGTTGAGCACATCACACTGCACGATCAGAAAGATGGCAAGGAGTTTGTGGTGGAGTTTGATTTCCTCGGAAAAGACTCTATTCGTTATGTGAATGCAGTTCCAGTGGAAAAGCGAGTTTTCAAGAATCTAAAGCTCTTCATGGAGAACAAAAAGCCTCAAGATGACCTTTTTGATCGGCTGAATGTAAGTAAATTGAATGCATTGCGTAAAACTTATAGTAGCCACTGTCTATTTTGCTGATTTATTTCTTTTATGTTTATTCTTCTTCGTAGACAAGCATTCTGAACAAGCATCTCAATGAGCTTATGGAAGGCTTGACTGCCAAAGTCTTCCGTACATACAATGCTTCCAAGACACTTCAGGAACAGTTGGAGCTTCTAACCGAAGGTATGCCCTCTTATCTAGGCCTTTACCAGTAGCAAGAGTCATTAGTAATGCACTGGAAAAAGCAGCCTGACAACAGCAAGATGTCGTGCTTGCCCTGCAAACTTGCCTGGCTTTGACAGATGCCTAAAATACTCGAGGAATGTATGGCACTGAGCCCAAGCTACCCTCGAATGCAGCATATTTATGGTGAAGTCTCTAGGTGCAGCCAATGCTGATGTGCACTTGCACATTGCAACTTTATTCAAATGTGTTCAATGCAACATTTAGCAATAATACAGTTGAACTTTATAATGAATTTTGAAGTCCAGCAAATAATTTTTTCACTTCATATCCACCATATTTGTACCGTGACACCTTTAGCTTGCGTGTACGCTTGAACAATTGAGCATCATTGAAATTTAAAGCCCGAAACATATGCAGCATTTTTGCCAGTGTTTTCCCCGCGTCGCTTCCTTCGGCGTCATCAGGGGAACTTCGCCAGAGAGGGCGGCACCATATGAGGAGCGCCAAGGCCAGCGTTCAGCTCAACGTCGCACAGTGAGACCAGATAGATTCATTGTGAAATCTCGTTAAGCGGCGTAAAGTTTTCGTCAATGAACTGGTAATGAAAACTCTAGCTTGTATTTATGGCTTGTTATTTGTAGCGTTCTTTTGTAATAAAAACATTCAGGGCACTGAAATAGAAATATACCGCTACCGAGAGGTCACAATGTCCATATTGGCAGCAACATCGCTGTGATTATCACGGGCAGTGCGGGTATAGTGCCTAGAATATAGACACTACTATATAGTATGGGCAGTCAGCTGAGTGCCTGCTGGGCAGTCCTGCCACATTATCTTTAGCCACATGGAAAGAGCTGAGGCCAGCGCTGGCGCAGCATCACAGATTGTGTCGAAGAGAATGAACCGGGCACCTCGCCAAGCATTGTGCAGTGTTTGTCAATGCAGCAACAAGAAGTATTCCTGAAAACCGGTTTCATGTCTCATTTGCTGTTCTTGGGTGAGGGAAACAAATCACAGTACTAACGAAAAGTTTTTTTTTTTTCTTGTAGCCCTAGCTGTTCAGAATAAGAACCAGAAACTCTCAATATATGGCCCCTGAGCTTGGAAGTTGTGCATCTTTAAGGCCACATATTCAGGCAATGCGCTCAAGCCTGCTAACCCTACCGATGTACTTGAATATGGCGCTATAAAACGGCTCGAAGAAATTTGGAGCGTTTCCTGTCGAAGCTTCTGAGTAACAAGCTAAGTAAAATACAAGCATCAGTTGAGAATTTTCGGGCCACACAGAGCACGGAAACGACTCAATAGATCTGAGGCTGGCGGCAGCCTTTTTGGCAGCAGCAACAATGCTGTTAGGTAGCGGATGTAGCTAGCAGCTGTACGCTGATTGTTTCTCCATTCAACGACTCGCTTTGACGCCGACGCTACAGATAAGTTAAACGTCCAAAAGTGGACGTTTTGGCCACCGACACTGTTGACACCGAGTGATGCCGGCGTACAAAACGCTTTGAACGCTGGAAAACGCTGCATATGTTTCAGGCTTAATGATAGCGGCTAGCATTCTGCGTGCAATAGACCAATGTCTAGAAAAATTTTAGAACCCCTGCCTTTAAGTATTTTCTTTTCACCATGGGGTTGGCCCTGTTTTGGGGAGACTTGGGTTTATGCTTTGAATGTCTGAAGACTCCCAGGTAAATTGGGAAGTGGCAGGTCAGAATTCTCTATCAGTCATGCATGTTATAAGGCCCAGCTTCTTTGCCATGTCTATCTGCATCTCTCTTGCAACCTTATTCACCTTTCGAAGGAATTCTCATTGTGAAACTTAGCTTGCTTCAACAAGGCACGTAAACATGAGCAAAGAATAACAACGTGGCCTCGAGCACAGCAGCACATATCAATGCCTCAAAAAAAAATATAATTAAGAGCATGATGTTTGCATCGTTTGTAATATAAAAGCAAAAGCACACGACAGTGTATTAAGGCCTCCCGTAATTTCTGCTCAACATCATTGGTCTTGCGTCGTGCAGTTCATAGAGGATGCTAACGAAGCTGACAACCAGCAAAACTGATAGCTAATGCTCATTTCCGTGCATGACTGCAGTGTCTTTCGTGGCAGTGCAGGTAGTGCTTGTTTGCATGTTCAGGACAGCTTACTACATATTGAACGTTGTGGGTGAAAATCTGTTCACAAGAACCATACTTTTGTCCCTTGGTATGCTAATTAATAAACCTTGGTCGGGGCTACACAATAATCGCCCCACAGTTTGTATGAACCGTGATCATATTGCAATTCTACCATGCTTACATATACTGGAGGATCAAACAATGGGAAAGTATGCATATTGTCAGTGGTTCATCTTCCACAATGTTAGTTCTAAGCTAAGCTTTCAGGTTTTTATGTGCACGAACCGAAGTTCTGCAGCATGTAGTGGTTATGCATTCTGTTTTCACACGAATGTCAATTACTGTTTATTACACGATTCTTGATAGACTTTAATGTAAATTGACCCCCCATCTCCCCCCAAAAACCTCTTCTTTAAAAAAAAACCAAAAGAAAAAAATCGCGTCTACAGAAGTTGATCTAGATGTTGGACGAAGTCGTTCGGAATATTTTGCTTTCATGTCTAAAATCAACAATGGCTGCTCCAAAGCCCCATTTTTTCTGCTCCATGATCTGCTCTGAAAATCAAAATGTCACATCCATCACTGCATTATATACATGCTTCTTTGGGATGTGTAGCCATCTAAACCCACGAACATTAAATGCATGCAGGAAACATATTTTATTAGATATAAGTTATACATACTATTTGAAGATTGTGGCAGTGAGTGCCTTAGTTGTGTGCATAGGCCAGCTCCACTCTTTTTAATCACTTTTTTAGATAAATTTAAGATTTTGTTCTGTCTATGCATAATGAACACTGCACTGAAAGGTCAAATGGCCGTTCCAACACTGAATTTGCCAGAGGTGAGAGGCTAACAGGAAGCACTTTTTTGTTTCTTTTAGCTGACATGTCCTTGCCTGAAAAGATGCTGGCCTACAATCGGGCAAACAGGGCTGTAGCCATTCTCTGTAACCATCAACGAGCTGTTCCCAAGACATTTGGGAAACAAATGGAAAACCTACAAAAGAAGGTGGGTGTGGTGTTTCAGACTACTAACCCTTTGCTCAAGAGTCATTGTGATAGAATGGAACATAGTTTTGGCTGTATCAAAGCAAATGTCTTTGTTTGTTTCTTTATATGCAAATAGATTCATGCATTTGAAACCCTTGTTTGGCATAGTGAAGTAGTATTGGTGCGTACGAATATGGTGAACTGCAAATTCTCAGGAAATCTGAAGAGTAGTGCTTTCGTCGTGAAATGACAAGGTTAGAGGATGGGTTTGTTAGAACATGATTGAAGGCGAATAACTAGCTAAGAACACTCTTTTTCACTGTTTACAGGATTACTCATTTAGCTATACTAAGCTACAAATTTTCTTGACAGCACTGCGTTTAGCTATTCTGAGATACTTTTCTTGACACCGCTTGGGAACTACACAACTGAAGCACATGCCTTTTACCATGCCAAGGGAATAGTTTAAAAAATTTTCTCGCTTTACCTTTCTAAACTAAATACTGCTTTATTTTGTGATTCAAACTGTTGCAGGAAGTAATTGGTAAAATACAGTTACTGTTAATTTTGCATGAATGCCTTCCTTTTCTTTGTAATTCTTAGACTGCACCACCTTTTCAGCACATCCGTTTTCCTAAGTTCTCTATGAATAATATGCTAATAATATGTAATTAAATTGTATACTGAATAATATAAATGTGACTTTCATTCACATTTTTAGTATATAATTTTCTGAATGTGTCAGCGATGCGAGCAAGTGAAAGTGAAATCTGCCGCAAGCTGCCGTACTACTTGCGGGGCAACACGAATGTGGGGAAGTTCTGCCTGTGTAGCCTTTACTCCAATGTCAAGATAGGTTGTTGCAGAGTATTGTATTCACTGAAGCGTAATTCGGTGTTCACATGGATTGCAGTAAGCTTGTGTGAATATTCGAATTCACTACGATTCGAATTTAAGTTATTGAAAATATCAAATCAACCAACAGGTGTGTATTAGCTTGCGTATAACCCCCTTTAAAGTGGTTTCACTGCAGTAGAGGAGTGCTAAGTCATGAAACTGCATATCCTGGTGTGTATTAGTTCACTTGTAAACCCCTCCAAAGGTGTTTTCACGAGAGTGGCCTGGAATGTGGGGAGTATCCAAAGCGCCACACAAATACATGGGAGGAGTGAGAGCCTTTCGCGGTGAACTCCCATACCTTTGCACACTCTCTCTGCAATGAAAGCCGCGTTGAGACGGCGGGCATCTGCAACGCGTCCGATATTTCAGCCTCTATTAGTCAACGTTGCGGTAATATGGGCAATATTTATTATTGTGCCACTCTAACACTATACTGTAGCGACTCTCGACACAGGTGACACGTTTGGTAACTCTGGAGTGCGGATCATGTATATTTTCGTTTAGCTGTTTTGTCACGGCAATCATTCACACTTAAACGCACATTTGATTAATGCATTCTGCACGCACATGTCGCAATTTAAGGTACTCAATTTAGTTTCATGTTGAATGAGGAATGTAAGCGTGCCGTAGAAAAGAATAAACTGCAGATAGCAAAAAATAACCACGAGAGCGTATGATGCGGTACAATGCGGCGATGCAGATTTGGTAGCCGTCCGGCCCGTTGTGACCGCAATCTAAACTGTCACGCCTGCACGAGCCCCCCTCCCCCCCCCCCCTTTTTTTTCTGTTGGAATAACGAGCTTTTTCTTCCTTGTCTTCCAGCGATCAGCTGCTCTGCCGTATGCTCACGCTGGCTCGCCTTAAGGATCTTGGCACACATATATACACGTAGTAAATGGCTATCTCATGGTTGCACATTTCCGCACTTCATATAATTTCTTTTCTTTCGTGCAATCAATTTGCTTTACATGGCTGCATTCCACATTCTGCTGTTTGAAGCATTTTTGTGGGAAGTGGAATATGTCTCCGTCGGCACGGTAGTTGTACCAAAAGTAAAGCAATGACAACATATCCACGAAGTAAATGATGATGAGTAGGACGAAGCTTCAGACGGTTTTATCAGCAAACTGTGAATCCCCCGTCCATCAGTCCACACCTTCTGAGTGAGTCGTAGAATTGGGCAGTCACATACCAAGAGAGACAAGCATGTATAGACCCATGGCTGAAAGAGCATTGCCCCTAAAATTAACTCGCGTAGCTCTCGCATCTCGTTCATTTGGAAAGGTCAATGACATCACCAACTTGACATGCTTGTGATTTTTGTAACGACTAATGCTAATAGTATGGTGCGTAATATCTTTTCATATTACTGTAATAATATGGTGCGTGGCATGCAAACCCACTTTCTTAGAAATTAGAATTTAATCTGACTATGCGTGGTCTGATGATTTCTCTCATCAAGGGATTGACAGTATGATGATCAGCAGCATCATTTCCAAGTTTAGGACTTGCCTATACAATTTGGAGAAATGACTGCGTAGCTAAAATGCTCAAAAAAAAAAAAAGACGCTCACAAGGTTTTTGTGCTTTCGCCTGAAATGAATCGATGGCGAAAGTCCTGCTTTTCCTTGTCTTTCTTGACCCTTCCCTCCTCCCTCCAAAATTTTTCTGCACCTAATGTGGTTTCGCACTGCCCCCATGATCGAAGACATAGCAAGGATTATGGCCTCCGTGATCAGGCCACGGATGTAACGCAAAATGACCATGTCATGTGATGACATCATTGTATAACACAAAAGATATCACAAATTTTATCGATCTGTGATTTCTTAAGGGGACAATTTTTTGCATCACTCGTGTTAATGCGCACGCCGGCGGTCAATTCCTTTGTTTGATAAGGCCGCTAAGGATTTTATCTTTTAAAAAAAAAAATGGACACACCAAAGTAAATTAATCGTTAGCACTGCACCACCATATACGCCTCAGTTCATGTTACGAGCAATCATGCAGAAACAAGCGTGATAATTATGTATATGCCCGTGGTATTGATTCACCTATCAGGTCATCGCTTTATAATTATTAAAGAGATGACAGACACACTGGGTCAGTTGATGGGAAAATTTTTAGCTGTCTCGGAGTAGCACGGGGGGGGGGGTAAAAAAAGCAGTGAATTGCTGCCAGGTGCCTTGTTAGCGCGTAATCAATTGCTACGGGAAGAATTGCACTTTATGTGATTACTCGTATACATCTTCTCGTAAAATCTCTGAGCCGTGCCAATGCTAAGCACTATAAACCTTCAATATATGTGAAGGTCCCCTCGGAAAATGTATTACACTGACGTTCAGCTATTGTAGACAAAAAGAAACCAGCTGGCTCCCATACACCTTCCCCCTCTCTCAGAGAAAGATAATCACGTTTTGTGTGTTTTAAGTCTATGTACATAAGTGATGTTTATATTTGAGCCACTTTCTCAACTAGCTCAAACATTATACTTTCACATTTGTAAACTTCCCAGATTTCCGTTCAGGCAGCTATTCAACTTGTACAGCAAAAATATGGGTATTTGTAACTTCCAATGTATTTGAATATTGGTAGAGCATTTTTTATAATACTTCTTTTATGCATAAACTTGTGGAGTTATTTAACTTTACCTGGCATACTTTTTTTTTTTTTCAAATGTCTGAATTTAACTAAAACTTTGCGCTCGGTGAACCTTATGTGCTACCTCAGAAGCGAAAATAAGTCAACAGTACTGCGGTCGTACGGCCGTCCTTACTCTTCCTTTTTTTTTCTTTATGTCTTCTCAATGTGCTTTGTTAACAATAGAAAGTTTTAGTTTAGTGCGCCCAAGGCGGTACGTGCGCAACGACTAGTGCGCTACATACATTATAGCTGAGGCTGCTTCCTACAGTATCAGTTTAGCGTATGCGACAACGGGCGGACTGTGCCTAAACATCAACTCCTGCCTCTTGGAGTGCTACTTGGCGCCACCTAGTGACTAAGCAATAAACTACAATAGCTAACTATATTTGACATTAGTCAAAACATCAAACAAGCTAGGATTTCACGAGTACCTCCGTCCGACTGCGGATATTCCGGGCGTTAAAAGGCATCCCCGTCAGGTCCAGTAAGGCATCCCCGTCATGTGCAGTATTTTCACAGCGATAACTGTTTATTGCACGGGGTCCGCGAATGGATTTAAGCTCCTCACATAAGCAAGATGCTCCAAATAGAGCGCAATCCTAAAATGCTCTTGGGATTTACTCGCAACCGCACTGCTGCTTGTGCTGCTGTTGGTCGCGTCCATCTTGGTTTTCGTGCTCTCACCAGGGGGAGATCTCGCAAGAGCCACTGCTAAGGTACCCAAAGGCTGTAGCGTGCGCAACGTAAGAGGCGAGATTTATTGTACACATCCCTCGCGTGCGTAAACGCACGCATCTCTCTTACGTACAGCGCATGCGCAGCCGGGCTTCCTATCTGGTGATGCGTGCGCTAGGCTGTGGCGCTCTGTACTAAAACTCTATAATAAAGTGGTAGTCGACTGTAACAAAATATCGAGTAAAGTGGCGTTCATATGGCTAAAAAATCACTGGTAAACATAAGCACTCGTGCTCATATATACCGTATTTACTCGCGTAATCCTCGCACTTTTTTTGGCGGAAAACCGATGCAAAGTTAGGGGGTGCGATAATTCGCGAGGAAAACTTTTCACGAAAACGTACAGAGCGAAATAGAAAACAAACTGGCCGCAAATCTTGGATTCTCACACCAGCAACTAACAGCAAGCTTTGAGAAGTACTAATTATAACTTACTTCAACAATAAAAGCATTAATTCGACACAAGGAGAGATTTATTTGAGACACAAAAAGTGCAAGCTAATAGTCGAGAATTAGAATACCATACGCAAAGCCTGTGGGCGTTACAGACGTAGCGGTAGCGTTCCTCACTGAACAAGAGTCCTCAAACGGTAAGCGTAGGACGTCAGTATTTGACAGAATCGCCATTTGACAGAATCGTCGGCAGTTTCCTTCTGAAGAAATAGTTTGCCATCAATCCCAGTAGCGATCACCAGTAGCGATCACAAAACTCGTCGACTCCGAAGGGCCTACCAGCGGCCCTGTTGCCGTTGTTTAGTGCATGATCAATCACTTTCATCTTGAGAAAGCAGCCGTGTAGTTTCAGTATCTCCCCATAACGTGGCAAGATTACCGACACAACATACAAAACACGCCTTGACGGGCACTTATGGAGCCACCATAGCGCACTTGCCACTTTGGCTTGGCTCAAATTGGATTGAATCTCCATGCAATAATAGTACGCTTGATGCTTAAGAGATGGCGTCAGATGGTGCGGGTTATCATCATCAATGGCTGGAACAAGCAGACGACATTATTGCGGCAATTTTGGGGGGTGCGATAATTACCCGAGGGAAAAAAGAAATCGCATTTTTGTTGGGCGAAGTGGGGCGTGCGAGAATTATGCGAGTGCGAGGATTACGCGAGTAATTACGGTTGTGCTGACTGAAGTGGTCACTGGCCGAATATCAGCTGACTGAGCTTGCAATTTACCCTTTATTACTGTTAATTGTTGCACACGCAAAGCCATTGCTTGATTAACTGTGCAAACAGGTTATTTTCTCATTCCTTCCTTTTGCCTGTTCATTTTGCCCGTTTTCATGAGTGGACCAATGTTATCAAGCTCCATCACTCGAGCTACGCCACGCTGATGTCGCTTGACACGAGTATTTTCAATTTGTTAATGTCCCGGGCACTAAGACTATGCGGAAAAGTGGGTAAGCTACATCTCACATCGCATTATTAAAGGTAAGTAGACTTCAAGTGCCCTGTGTGGAAACTCAGCACAAAAAATTACAGCGCGTAGCAGATGCCACTCCCTTTCCATGCGTTTCCGAGCACAGAAAGCCCATGGGTCCAGCGCGGCAGTTCACTGCAAAAGGCCCACGCGGGAGCCGGCACTTTGGACAATCCCTTTATTCTACTTTCACTGGAGTGAAGGAGCTGTGCTAGACAGGGGAAATCTACGCTGTCGCAAAACCTCACTTCAAGGTTACGGGGAACCACAAATATTTTAGGGTTAATAATCGTGAAAAAATAGACTTTTTGAAGCTGACATGTTTGGAATCTGTCTGTTTTCGCACTTACCTGAAAACTTTCCAACTCCTCGTATCATCATTTTTGGTGCAAAATCACTTTATAGCACCCATATGAGGTGAATATGAGCACAAAATGACGCTAAATTTTCGAGTTTTTTGCGGTGAACCATTGCCGTTACACACGGGCTGCCAAGGTCATCTTGGTCTTGTTTGGAAAAGTCGTGCTTCACCTTGAGCATCATGAGCAAGGCGAGCCAGCGGTGGCGGGCTCGCCTTGCTCATTGGTTTTCTAGCAAAGACACGTCATCAAGTACCAGAACGCAATTCAATTGGCTAGTTGGAGCATGTGACAAAATCTAGGCATCCGATTGGACAAGTGGTCTTGATATCATCTGTTTCACCGCCAAGATGCGTTTGAATGTGCGCCATTTTATCTTGGTGTTGGGATTGCTAGCCGAGAACTTCGGAAAGCACCCCGCAACGACCCAGGATAACAAAAATAACAAACTTGCAGGGGCCAGCGGAGGGATCGACACCGGCGTGGCAGGCCTAATGTACGCAAGACCTACGAACCTGTCAGTTGCCGACAACATTGCATAAAGTGACTGTGTGCATCACGACACGCAGATTTTGCAGCCCCAATAATTGCAAGGCGAGAAAAAAAGGCAGAGAAGAATCTGCGAGAGATTGCATTCGTGGCGGCGACGGAACTGAAGCGTAGCCTTATCAGTAATCATGCCGGCGCCGCGGGTGGCACCGGTGATTAAACGATCTTCACCACTGTGGACTTGGAGGCGGTAAATGCTTGATTTTACTGCACTTCAAGTGCAAGATATGCAGTGGAGACGCCGAGATAAGGAGAAGCTAGCGAGAATACGGCCTTGCCGTCAAGCTTGAGCTAGTGTGTTTGGACAACGGTGACGGGTCGTCTAAGTGGAGTTCGCTGCGCGTAGATGGACAGCAGGAAATAAATCCCTTCTTAGTGAATGTGCTCGCCACCCGCGCTATGCAAGCTACTGGCAACAGGCAAACTGCTTTTAATGACGTATTTGCAATGATGAACATATTGCCACAGGCATGGAACGAGGTTGAGCCATGCCAATGCGAGTATGTGCCATTTTGTGAAAAAAAAGAGGACTGTTAGTTGTGCTCGTGGTGCAACATTCGGTTCGGCTCGACGTCCAGTGCTGCTGCTCCTGTGAAGAGGCCTACGTGAAAAGGAAGCTAACACCTGCCGCTACTCTAGCTGCCTCGAAACTAATGCGTGAGTGCGCGAGTGCAATTCGCGACATCTACGTGGAACTTAGTGCGGACAACCCGGGAAACATCGCAGTGTTGTACTACAGATTGTGGATGACGCGCAGACCTTTGTCACATAGCAGGATCAGTACCGTCATTGAACTGATAAGTGGCCTTGTTCTCGACTATGTCGTCCTCAACAACTTTTGTGCCGGGTGCGAGTCGGGCCCGAAGGAGGGAGACCCCATTTATGAAGAGTGGAAAGAGAGCCACATGTGCCAGCAAAGCAAGACAAAGAAAGTTAAGGAAATGGAGGTAAAAGCTGGCCTCATTTTATTCAAGAGATCTCTAGAGCGACATAATTTCAAGTACACAACCGTTCTTTCAGATGGCGACAGCCGGGCATACCTAGCACTATAAGAAGAGAGCGTATATGGCTACATCCCAATTGCCAAGGAAGACTGCGTGAATCACATAAAGAAGCGCATAGGTACGGCTTTGCGCAATTTGGTGGACAAGCACAAGAAAAGCGCTGGCCTGGAGAGTCTCTCGGGGAAAGGCCGGCTGACTGGGGATCTCATCAACAAGCTGAGTTCCTATTATGAATCGGCCCTCAAATCTCATAATGATGTGGATTCCCTGCAAAGGGCAGTGGTGGCCATTTACCACCATGTGCCATCAAATGATGAAGTGACCAACCACACATTTTGCTCTACAGGGACTGACTCATGCTGTCGGCAAAATGCTGCAGAGGCTAAGGGCGAGTCTGCACCCAAGCATCCGTACAGCTTGCCTCCTCACGTCTGTAAGGTGTTATTGCCAATTTATCCGAGTCTTTCTGACAAGAAGCTACTCCCGCGATGCCAATGATGAAAGACGCAAAACGAGTGCTCACACTCGATATGGGCATTTGGGCCGAAGGACCGACATGCTTAATTGTTTACTGTTGAAGCTGCTGTAGCTGAAGCAGTCATGAAGTTTAGCGCTGGTAATGAGAGAAGCTCTGCAGGCATACTGAAGGAGCTTGGCCTCAACTTTGGCATCCACAGTTCCAAATGCATGGCTGAAAAGGATTACCGTTGTTCTGTGGCTCCAGTAAGCGAACGCTCGTTGGCCACCAACTTGCAGAAAAACTTCGAAAAAGGCATGCTTGGACTAACAATCAATCTGATTATACCCCCGGTGCATATTAACTTGGTAAAAATGTGTGCCTTTCATATTTTTCATTTTGTAATGCTAAATAAAGTTCTAACCTTTTTTTTCTCTCATTTTCTCATAACATGAATTTTGGCTACTTCCTTCATTTGCGTCTTCTGTAAAAGTCAACCTAACACAGCTAGAGCTGCAATTCTTTTTGCACAATGTAGGTAAATGTGCATAGAATGCAACGCTGCAAGCAGATTTTCAATGTGCAGTCTCAAATATTTATTTTGACTTTCAAAAGTTCTTGTTTTTGGCTAAGGGTAGACCATAAACTTGTTAGTGCTGTAGATTAAGAACTAGTAGTTAGATCTCCAATTAGCTTGCAGCTTTGCACTCCTTAGGCTTTCTAGTATTCATATATGCATTAGTAATCATGTTATGTTGCATAGATAAATCTTTATTGTTTTGGCAAACAATAGAATGTTATTACTAATTATCTCTGGAAATAATTGACCTATTTAAAATATAACTGGATAGCTCAAGAAACTGAACAAAGCACTGCAGTTTCATCTAATGTGGCCAAGAAATAATCTGTCATCTCTAAAGCCATGTCCGCCCTTAAATGAACAGGGGTGGAAGTACTGTGCCAATTGCGCCATCCTGCGCCAATCTGACCTGCTGCGCCAGACTGCGCATAAACGGCAATTTTCAAGATAATGGTCGATCGAAAGTGTGAGCCGCCAAATCTAGTCTATTATTATTGTCAACCGAGCAACACTGGCTATTGGCTGCACTTAGCACGCGGCCGCATCCGTATCCAGTGTAGTTCAATCGTGTTGTAATTTGGTTCATTCATGGGGCTTGCTAGCGCTTGTCTAATCGCCATGATTTCCCCAGAAATGTGGTGGCACCAACACGAGTAACTGTCAATTGTCTGGTTATACTGATGCACTAAACGTCACTGCTTGTATACAAGTACATATGTGATACTCCGACGTGCGTCATCGCCACCAATAAACAAACACAGTACCACAAAATATATTGCCCAAAGTACTAACCAGAAAGTCTTTTCCTTCTTTTTTACGGAAGTGCGCAAATGATACTTGGCTGGCACCCTCACACTATTGTTTCATAGCGCACGGTAACGACGCAAAGGAGCATTTCGAAAACTATTACAGGTTCTGGGATACGCAGCAACTGAGATAGCGATAGCACCGACACTATCAGCTTTCCACGATACATGTGCGCGCTTCTCTACCGTGATCGGGTACTAAGCGACAACTGACACTTTCATTGTATGCTCCTGTTTATGTGCTGCGCGGCGCCTATGCTGCCCATGCCGTCGCTGCCTGGCGACTTGCTGTACCATCTGCACGGATTTGCTGTGTGAATTGCTTGTCCGCACTTCGCTCCAGACCGATGAGCAGAGCACTTCGGTTTATTAGTGTGGGGAGCGAAGTGCGCTGTGATTATTTGCAGTTATGAAAACAAGAGATAAGCATCGCTTATTCCTTGTTTTCTCTGAGAATTCTCTGTCAGCTGTGATGTTTAATAATGGGAGCACACACGCATGCACATATATGGTGGTGGTAAGTCTCGTAAGCTCATTGGTACTGAATGTTTAGTGAAAACCATATTGGAATTTTTTTTTTACTAGAAATCATTTCGATTTACGATGATGTTTGACCCCAGAAAGTTGCTTCTAAACTAACTTTCTCTGCTCCAAAACAGTAATATTCCTGCTTTCTGAGCTGCTCAAAAACACTAAAGTCCTCTTCCATCCTTGAATGAACATATTACCGTCACAAAGTTCTTTTTTGTTTATTTTTAAGTTTAAAAGCACGTTATTCTGACTTCATGTTTTGCTGTTTATCACTTGCATTCTATAGGAAGTGAAATCCTGCTACTATTCTACTTTCATTGAACATCAAAAAAGACATCTGCAAAGGCCTTGTTCTAATTAAAAAAATATATTGTGCAGGTTAGTAAGGTCTGGACTATTATGCCCCCTTTTCTTCATAATATATATACTATTGATTTAAAGATATTCGACCAAAATTGTTATTCACTTCGAACCTAAAAATTTCCTATTTTCACGAGTCTAGATTGTGAAGTAACTAGAATTCCTGAATTAAAAAAAAAAATTCAGCAAGTATATCATATTGCTCCCGAAGCCTGAAGACAACACACGTTGTTTCACAGCAAACTGCTACAAGCATAACCAAATGCTTGTACAATCAAGTCCGCTTATAACGAACCTGAGCATCACGCGGTTCCGCTCTCTGTATCTCTAAGTTCGTAGTAAATGAAACGCAGCTTTTAAAAAAAAAAGTTGAGAGTGAAAAATTTTTTTTGCCCGAAAAAGCCTGTGATGCACGTGTTTCGAAGAGCAGAAGCGATAAGGGCGGTCTGGAGTTTATTTCAAACGGCAGTGTGCTCTTCGCCGAGGTTCATGTCATAAGCTGCAGAGGCACTGGCTCCAAAGTTTTGTCGTTCTCGCAATCCAATTCCTCCAAATCACTCTTGCCACGTACTTCATTCACAATGCCCTAATCCGTGCACAGTTCCGTGGTGTCTGCATCATCATTGGCCATAATTAAACCATCGCAACAGATGTCCCGCCTGCTCTCCCAGGTCGGAGTCGACAATGCGTTGCCACCAATTGCTGCCGCAGTCATCCTGTTCGGAAGCTTCAGGCTCGGCATTGGGCCTCGACGAAGTTGGCCTCTCGAAAACAGTTTACGCCGCGCATGTAGTCAAAACCGCCGCCCACGAAATATTCACCATCTCCACAGCTGAATATCGGGATGCCTGGAGCGGCAAGTTGGCTGCCGGGTAGTCAACAGCTATGAGCAAGCGCTCCGCAACACGGCACCTACCGCGCGGATTACGCCTAAGCCATGCAGTCACACTGCGGCAAGAAAAAGCGTGCAAGACCTCCTGTCCGCCATCCTGATCCTGATCCCGACGACACTTACGGCTTCGAGGAAAACTCGCTCAAGCGATTCCGACTGAACTGCAGATGGGGCTCGCGACAATGCTGGCAGGAGCGACACTTTTTAAATGCAACAATGGCATGTATTTTACGCTGGTGCATGTCAATAAACTGCCAGACTTTGTGTGCGTGCTCATGTGTGTGAGGCTTACATCTCAACTATACAAGAACACACATCACATTAGTTTTTGCTCAGAAACAGAGAAAAAAGTTGTGCTTCTGCTGAAGGATGTGGACAGAGTGTGTGTGCACATGAAAGTTGGACGTGTTTGTGATGTTGCTGATGTACCAAACATGTTTGAAAGTTGACACATATAGCCAGTGTAATATGAGTTTGGCAAGGTAGGACAACTAAAAGTTTGCTTTATTTTTTCCATTGTTAATCTCTTCACAACTGAACTTTTCCAATGATAGGCGATTCTTGTGTGTGTGTGTGTGTGTGTGCGTGCGTGCGTGTGTGTGTGTGTGTGCGCGTGCGTGCGTGCATGTGTGTGTGTGTGTTAATGCTTGAAGTATTAAACAGGTCTGTGCCACCACTTGAGCTTAGTGAAAAGACTCACCTGTGAAATAACAGATGCTGCTATCAACATATCATTCAAATCTTGCAGCTGCAAGCGACTTCTTTCATATAGATGACTGTGTTTACTTCGAATTTTCGGATGCCTGTATGGGGTATAAAACAACTGAGACCATGCTATTGGCCTATAGCCAAAATCAAATGTGCTTCTTGCAACAGGGTGCTGCCGCATGCTGGCACTGCTGTTCAAAATCTTCTAACATTGCATAGTCACATTCACACATGCGAACGGCAACACGAAAAAGCTACCGCGTTTCTTCAAGCACGCTCTAGCTCATAATGTGTGCTGACATAATGCATTTCTTTACTGCCATTCCTCCCCGTAGTTTTCAGCACAGCTTGTTGGGGCGTACAAGAAAAAAAAAAGAAAACGGTTGAAGTGCGCAATAAACCCCTCAACTTGCTTTGAAATATTTGTGGCAGTGGATTTGCAAAGCATTAAATTTTGACAATAAGGTCAATTAATGATCACTCAAAAAAGCATTTAATTGCTTCTTTAAAGGATCTCATCCAGTATGGATTATGGCACTAATGTAGTGGCTCGTCATTAAAGGCAAAGCACTATGTGGGGGAGACAGCTGGGGGTAGCTTGTGTTGTGAATGGGGAGAAAGTGTAGCACCACCCGAGGCTTTCAACTCCACGTCGTTTCAAAAAATTATTATATTGCCGCGACATATTACCTGCATTCAAACAACGCGCCCATCACCGCGCGTACAGGGTACAAGCGCGCCGTCTAGTGTTGCATGGAGACGATGATGATAACACGAGAACCCATCAGGTCCCGGCTGATGTGCTTGGGTCTCCTCTTGAAGAAGTAGAAGAAAGAGACATCTTTGGTGTTCTGCTGTAACGTGCTACGACCATAGTCTCTTTGAGTTGTGGGCACATGTTCGCCCTTTAATAAGTACGTTTTATTACACCTCGAGTCCTTCATCATCGTTACAATATCGGCATGCTCATTTCACAGTAGTGCACTGATTATGAAGTTCTATGCCTCGGGATGTTTACTGGCCCTATAGCTAAAAACTTAGAAATTATATTAGTATTGCTCTGTGATGAGAGGTTTTGTTCGTATTGATTCAAGTTATGTTTATACTGCTATGTGATAAGTTATGGACACTAGTATTTTGAAATTTCTAGACGTTTTCTACGGTTGTCAGCATAAACTGTGTTATCTGGCACCTGCAACCCCATTTGCACATAGAATAAAGCGTTCATCTAAGTGAAACCTGCTTTGCATAATTAAAGCTCAGTTTGTCAATTGTGCACCATTATTATGCATTGTACATTTTATTCTACGCATCCAAAAGCTGCCAATCGCACTGTTTGAGTAATCGTAATATTTTTCTCACAATGGTCGCCAAGTGTTCAATAGAAAACACTGATACACTAATATACATGCAGAAATGACCAATAATATATATGTGGGCAATGTGTTCAAAAAAAGAGCTACTGTTAAAATGATAGTAATGCATTTTATCAAGATCTAATAACTGAACAAAAGACTAAACATCTATAGCCTAATATATGCCATATAAATGACCAACCAAAGTGACTTAAAAGCTGGTAGCACTGGTAAGACAGTGTATCAGTCTGATATGAGACTGGTAGCACTGGTAAGAAACTGTATCAGACTGGTATGGATGCTTATAAGGACTGATAATACTTTGTATCAGTCTAATACAAAACTGGTAGGACTTATAGGAAATTGTATCAGGCTGATTCAGACCTCTATCAGAATTTTTGCTGGGTAGGATGGGGACCGCAGCACCGCTACAGCTCTCCCAAGCAATCGGCTTGTTGGTGCTGCGGTAGTGTTTTGTGTTGTCTGTTTTCACTGTTCGTCATTTCTCTTGTGCCTGAGCAGCACAAAAAAAGTCTCGTAAAATTTTTGCAACTAAAGTAGGCGATCACATATGTGGTCTAGGTGCTCACCCATTTGTAACAGCTAGCTTTGTAACCGCTAGCTAGCTGTTGACAAAAAAAATTTTACATGGCTGAAAGATAAAAACGTGCACTAGTGAATGACCTCACTATTCTATTGAAGCAGCCTAACATAGTCTGAGCACTATGCGAGGTAAAATTGTGTTACCTAACGTTTATTTCTTTTTACTCCGCATCTACCTAGATCTGCTTGAAATTCTTATTAGCTTGTGTTACTTGTATTACACAAAATGGTATCATTTTAGCGCTTGTTTTATCGCCATTTATTATTCTCTCGTGCCACCTACTTTCTTTCGAAGCGCTGCATCATACACTACATGAAACGAGCAATTTGCTGAACTTAATTAATTCAGAGTTGCCTTTCAGAGCTTTTCTATTTGCTATTCAAAACTATTAAAACAAAATATTGCTTCCGGTAGAAACTTTCATTTAATAAGTTAAAGTGCATCCGCTTTAGGCGGCATCACTTGTTGTGAGACTGTAGCTGGAGGGCAATCTAGCAGCGCTTGTTGAATGGCCATGACTCGTTTGTTTATTATTAGATGATGCTATAAGCATATTTATTAGATAATGCTATAAGCAGATGTGCTTTTTTTAGGTGTTGGTTGATGGTGCTGGAGACAGCTGCGGCAGAGTGCAGGCCACACGCTTGTGGCTTCTCTTTCATAAAAAACGGACAGTGTTCATGATATAAAGTACTAATGTGCTATAAATTGTTACGCGCTCTGTTCAGCCTTCCAGTAACCGAGTATAACTGGCTTTGGTGCATCTAGGGCTGATCATCATTGCTCGTTGAAACTGCTGGGGTGAAGTTCCCGGCCATGGGCGTAACTACGGGTGAAGTTGAAGAGGTTCTGACCTCCCCCCCCCCCCCAAAAAAAAATTGTCATGCTTTACAACTTTTTGGGTGATACTAAAGTACAGTGTAGACCACTAATAACGTAAGATGCAGCGAGCGACGAGGTCGTTACGGAGGATGGGGGGACACGGTGTGATCGAGTTTAGGGCGGAGCGAAAAAAAAAAAGGGCAGTTGCCTCGGCGACAGATGAGTCTGCATTGGCAGCAACACCGCTGTGTACTAGTGTTGCTAGCGTGGCTTCGGCCGCGTGGCTTAGCATGGCACGTGCGATCTTGTCCTTATCAACTGCGTTTAAGCGTTGTATCTGGTAAAGGGTCGTCGTTATCTCATTGTCGAGCATGCTACAGATATCGCATTTGCTATCTCGTCCGTAAATTGAAAACCTTTTATGGCTTATGATGCGAGCTTTAAGCTTTGCTTCACTGCGCTGCCTATGTTATAAGCCTGGCAGGTTTTCATCATTGATCTCCCGGCCACACACGTAAACTTTGTATCAAATACGCTTTTTTTGGTTCAGTGCTTGAGTGCGATTTTTTACGTCAGATCTTCGGGTCATGGGAAAACTTTCCATGGCAACATATCGAACGGCATGCTAGGCCTAATTGCCATTTCTTGCGTTTTGGTAGTGGTCACGTACTATCGAAGTTGCAGTTTTGTATAGAATCAACGAAACTCTTTGAGGTACTGCACTTGACCAAAAGGGATACATATTGTTAATAAAAACAAGGGTCGCACGTGTAGCTTTTGAATAGTGGCTTGCAGTTCGATTGTGATGTCTGGAAATCGTGTGCGCGCCCATGAAATCGAATGATTGGCATCTTTTAGCACTGAAAACTGAGGACATAAATTGACATAGTTTTTGTGTAATGCTCATAACCGAGGCGGTCTGGAAGTAGTCAGCGAATTTCTGAGACTATGCTTTCTTTTGTTAGACAACCTCCACCCCCCTCTTTTCGTGTTCATTTCATTGGGAACGCATTTCTTGGGTCGTTAAAATTTGTTTTTAACATGTGGAAATTCAAATAGTTGTAAGCACCACACATTGCATTCTTCAATTCTCGAACACACGAGGCTGCATGCTCAACATGTTTTGCGCAAGTGTGGCCCTCTAAAAAGGCTGTTTTGGTTATATAGTACGGTACCGCTTATAGTATGGATAATTGTGACTCCCACAATTTGAGTGGTCTATACTGTATATTCATGCCTCAAATCCACCACCACTTGCTAAAGTTAGCAGTTCCAAACATGAACATCCTCCTGAAAAAAATTTCTTGGTACGGCCTTTGTCACCGCAGGAATGCTGTAGCATTTGTAGTTTTTGCTAACAGGGAGGAGTCTCCATTGCAAACATCACCATCAAATGCAGCAATTCATCTGTTATTGCAAAGCTCCACAAACAACTTAACACTGCTTGATTCATGGGCAGGCTGCTGCACAGTGCACCACTGGTTCATAGCACATTTTCCATAGCCAACAGCATTTCAGGTGCAAGGTCTTGGGCGTTCTTAAAGTGCGAAATTTCACAATCTCGTATAGAACAGTTTGAGATATAAAGTTAAAATTAGACAACCACCTTTTCTTTGTAGCTCTTATGGCATATTCATCTTAAATGGGCTGTGGCCCTTTTCACTGTCTGAGCAAAATAAAAATTGTGATTTTTTGTGTGTGTGTTATTTGCGGTCTTTTGAAAGATGAAAAAAATTTTGCGTTGACTGTAAACTAATGTCCACCTGTGAACAGTTTAAATTGCACTTGTGTGGGCAATAAATTAGCTAAGGGCAAGTGGTCACCTTTTGAGAGGGTAAAAGCGAGTGTAACATACAGATGGTTCCAGTAATGTACAACATCAACCGTTTGGGGTTTGTTCGCAGTACGTATGTCATTGATCTTCAAAAGGTTAAGGAATGCATATATCATCCTTTTAATAGCAATTTATAATAGCAAAAAGTTTGGTGCCCCAGTTTAGTGATGCCCTTACACATTTATAACTTGATTCCATGGGGGGGAATACATAACTGTCAACAATGTGTGGGTTGTGGGGTAGTGGGACGATGGCTGACAGAAATTCATATTTTTTTTTTTTTTTGGCAGCCCTCTGAAAAATTGTGGTTTGGTATACTCCTAATAAAATTCCTTTCCAGTATTTTCTTGCTATTTAAAAGGTGACACCGGGGAATAGAGGAAAGTATTGTAGCAAACCTTCATAAAATGATTGTACTTAAGATTCTAGACACCCACTCAGAGGAGTGGTGGGCAGCATTCCCACTTTGTTCATTGTTTGGGAACTCCACATAATCTGATCTCTGTTCACAATATTGACTGTAGAATTTGTTCAGAAACATGACTTTAGATTTCTTGTAAGCAGATGGCACTGCTAATGTTGCATGTGATTATTTCAGATGGAGGAAAAAGAAGAACAGATACAACAGTGCAAAGTGGACATCAAGCAGCTCAAATCTGACTACCATAACTCCCGGTCAGAGAAAGACAAACAGTAAGTTTTATAATGTTTCTTTTTATTAAGTGAGCTCCAGAAATTTAATACAGTAGAACCCTACTGATGTGTTTTTAGGGAACCATTAAAAAAAAAGAGAAAGAAAGTTAGAGCTAAGTTACGCTATGGCGGGGAATAAAAAGAAATCAAGAAATTTAAATTGGGGTGAAATTCTCGCAGTTTTATTTCAGTGTTTACATGGAAAAGAATTTCCAGTGTTCGTTTGTGCATTTAGGGGAGACGCAGGTCAAAAAATAAGTTTAAAAAAAAAAAAACTACCACTTTTTTCCCCTGTTTTGATAAGATTAATGCCTTTACTGTTCTAAAAAAAAATCTTTTTCGAGATTCAACTGGAAATGCTTTAAAAATTGCATCTGAAGAGCACAAGCTGGCTGTTGAAAGGCCGAAAGTGTGCCGTCTTCGAGCACCTTGCCACTGATAATGAGTGTTACTGCTCGCCATTGTCAATTGCATGAAGCGAAGAGCTGAGCCTCACTCTTCAAATAATGACGATTTCCCGCACGGCTGCAGCTCAAGAAATGATAAAAATAAACACGCTTTTGTTGCGTCTTCTGAACGCTGTGATGATTTCTTAATCACATAGTACTGAACAAAAACCGCCATTGGCTGCGGCGTGCTTGTGTATGCTGTGAAGCCTACTTGCAGGATCCATGGCTCGTCGAGCAGCGCATCTGAACAACTCTTTTTTTTTTTTTTGTTCATTTATCATCATTATGGATGAAGAAGCAGTAGCTTGCGCGATATCTACGGTGTCGGTGTGGAAGCTGTTGTGGCCGTGCCCTCTGTAGGAATGGGCTACTAGCAGCTGGTCTTATTTGCGGCAATTCTTGGCTTACAAAAGCCTATGCATCATAAGCCATTCACAGCGATCAGGCGAAAAGTTCATGATGCAGCAATGGATGCCATCTGCTTCAATCTTGCGAGGCCTAGGGGCTCACAGTGAGAGAAGTTGGCGGGGACAAAATTGCCATTATGTACGATGGTACATAGCTCAAACACGGCCACAAAAACCGCAATGGCATCGGCACTGTTGTGTCTCTCAACACTGGACTTTGTTGAGATTTTCAAGTCCTATCAAAGTTCAGCCCTAGCTTGCAGTCAGCATAAGGCTTTGCCAAATGTAGCAGACAAACTTTTGCAAGTGTTTCGTAGACCTGTCTGTGAGAAGTCAATTTGAAAGAGCTGAGAAGGACAAACTTTTGGTGTTTGCACATTTTAGTGGCAGTGGCCACTACATCTAAATTATATATTTGAAGTAAGCATACAAAGTTCTATAAACAGCTCAAGTGTCATTGATCTAGGGGGAATAATAAAGAAAAAGTAGCATCTCTCCTTAATAGAAAGGGCTGTTCTGTGCAAAGTATTTTCTTCAAAATAACAGAAAGCTGAGCTAGTTCGTACGATTTCATTCTAAAAGACAAGGCATTTGTGGTGTCTTGACTTACTTCTGATTGATTGATTGATTTGTGGGGTTTAACGTCCCAAAACCACTTCTGATTATGAGAGACGCCGTAGTGGAGGGCTCCGGAAATTTTGACCACCTGGGGTTCTTTAACGTGCACCCAAATCTGAGTACACGGGCCTACAACATTTCCGCCTCCATCGGAAGTTGACTTACTTCTGGTGTTGTTGTTTACACACCCTGTCGCTTAGAACTTCTTTGCTTTCTTTATTTAAGAAAAGTAATAAAATAAAAATGAACCACCCGTAACACCATGGCTCTCATCATAATCACTTCAGTGTACATTTGTCCTAAGGGGTGAAGTGCCTCTGTAGCTGATATGGCCGTTGGCTCTGGCACCTAAGGGGGGTGCCGAAGCCAACGGCCACTTAGCGCCAACACCGCAATTTGGGAATCTCACTCTAGCAAATGACAAGCTTAGAGAAGTACTTATTAACGCTTACCTTAATAATAAATGTACAGATTCAACACAAGGCAAGATTTATTTGAGATGCAAAAGCTGAAAGCAAATAGAGATTTAGAATATTATACTGAAAGCTTGCAGGTGTAGCGTTAGGCACTCTACGAAAGCCCGCAAAAGGTTAGCGTAGGACGTCAGCCTTAGGCACAGAATCGTCTGCACTTACCTTCTGACGAAATAAAGTTTTACAATGCATCCATGTTAGACGCACGGAAAACCAGCGCATCTCGGTAGCTTTCAGCTGCCCGTGCTGCCGTCACCAACGAACACAAAAATTAGACTCTAAAGTGCCTACCGGCGGCCCTGTTGCCGTTGTTTAGTGCATGATCAATCTTTTTCAGCTTGAAAGCAGCCATGTAGCTTCTGTATCACCCCATCCGGTAACGCAGAACGGACACAACGTGCACTAACATGGCGCAACACTGGCTATGTGTACATGCCATTTTGACTTGGCTTGGCTTGAATTGGGGCTTCCATGCGTTGATAGTATGCATGATGCTTAAAAGATGACGCCAGGATGTAGTGCGCTATCATCATCAGTGGTTGTAAGGAGCACACGACATTACTGCTGCTATTTTTGGGGGTGCGATAAGTATGGTAAAATCACACGCAGATTGCCTATCTATCAGCCATTGCCCGATCTGAACAAGCCGCGTATTCAAAAAAAAAAAGTGCTCAAGGTCACGAGGCGCCCGTGACGTCTTTTGTTTGCCCCTCCCATCCCCACTGCTTAGCTTCCAGTGCTTTCGTCAGGACGAGAAAAGGAAGAATGCGATTGCAATATGTGACAAATTTTTGTAACTCCGCTCGTACTGGACGGACTCTTAAAATTATTGCGGCGTTGAATTTGTAAGGCAATACGCTTTTCCTTTTATCGTTGCTCAAAAAAGTGCTTCAGGACCCCTTTGAGTAGCCCAAGATTTGCTATAAATCCTTAATTTTCAGCAGCTTTTGCCACATTTCTATTTTCTGACATTGCACGCTCATTGTATCAATTTAAAATGAAGCTACTGAGTGCTGCGTCCGCTGTGAGCAAAACTGTGGTTGCTAACCACGCGATCATAGGCAGTGTTCACGCTGCTCCGAATGCATGCACTGAGAACTGAACTACTGCTATGCCCACGCAGTTCCCATGTGTTGCATAAAAATGTAACTGTAGTTTGCTGCTGCGATGGTGACCATGCATGGTGGTAAACACAATTAGGCATGAAGTGTTCTGGCTTTCCTATCGTTGCTGTACATAGGACAGGGACGAAGATGGCGAAGCAAACTGTGCCACCTTGATTCGGTTGCTTCAAATGTTGCTTTTGCTTTTTTGTGTCTCATATTTGCATAATTCATAGCACAGGACACTGCATGAAGGAGGGGATAGGGGGGAAAAGGGGCACTAGTCAATCAACCCAACAAATCAAACAGGCGGCTGACATGACATGAATACCATTTTCTTTTGTGATAAACAGGTTGAAGGACAACTTACAGAGTCTCCAAATCGTTCTGCTCGTGAGCTGGTCAGAATTTTTGGCCAGTACATGCGAGCGTGGTTGAACAGGAGCTCAAAACGTGTATAATGCACACATTATTCACAGTGCTTCATACTGAGTGTTGTTATGGGTCGGAAGGAACGTCGCTGGAGGATACGAGAACAAAACAGGTTTATGGCACTATTTACACATATTTACAGCAAAGAAAGCTTAGGGGTTTCCCAAACCACGAGCGTGGTGGTTGAACGTTACATAGTTCAGAGCGACGTCCAGCACTCTGCGGCGTCGTTTTAAGCCCTGTCGGGCTCCTCCTCTCCTAGTGGAACACCAATCACACACACACAACAGGTGAGGGGGACGAGCATGCACGGTCCATGTGAACGTCCAATATTGAGTCGTGAACACTGCACTGCAAGGTGGCGCCAGCAGGACTCTTCCTCGTCGTGTGTGTGCCGCTAGTCGAGAGTTCCCACGATCCTGAGAGCGTACATCAAAGGGTCTGCCGCACAGCTCGCCTAATTAGCTGGGTGATTTGCGGTGGCCGCCGCGGTCTCTTCCAGGAAGATGCTGTCTTTGTTGTCCTCTCTCGAACAGTTAATGGCGTCGTGGCGACACGACGTCTCATCCTCCGGCTAGCAGGGACAATGCCTGGCGGGCATAGGCAGCCAGCCGGTTGTCTACTTGATTGGGGATTAAAAGGAGCGCCGCTCTCCTGTCAGCTCTGGCACCGGTCACAACAGCTTCCCCGTCGCCAGATGAATCACCGAGGCCATTAGGCACCGCTGCTGCTTGAAGGGACGACAAAAGGGTCCGCATTTGAAAGACGGGAACTCGCCTTTGCTGCCGCATTGTCTGGGTAATTGTTCAAATTTTCGAGAGCGTCTGGCAGACTGGGCGCCGAAGGGATTGAGAGCCTCCCCAGTAGACCGGCTTACGCACAATGGCGTCTGCCCAGACGAATCTCCAAGCCAAACCTGCTAGTGTGCTCAGAAGATTGTCCGAATTAATGGGGCAGTGGCCATATGTTTACAGAGCTTTATGCTATTAAGCAGCGCATATGCCAGGGTGCGTACAGGTCCTTGCAAACCCTTGAATTTGAAAAATGCATTTTCAAGGCCCTTGGAAGTCCTAGAATTTTTTTTCGTCCTTGAAAATCCTTGACTTTCCTGAGCACTCCCAATCGACATTGCGGCCTCCTGTATGTGGTTGATGGTATACCTGCCAAGTCTCCCGGATTTCAACCAGTTCTTACGTTTGTACCCTTCTCAGGAAACTCACCTGGAAATTGAAATTTCTGGGCGTGATCTGATCTGAAGAAAATGCAGCCCAATTCAATGCAGGCATTTTGCGAATCCACCGAATTTTATTGTAAAAGAATTTAGGAGGCGTTCTTATAAATGTCTGTTGGGCCGAAATTTGGATGTTCAGAGCTATTTTTCTTATTGCAGTGGGTCGTGTGAACTTTAGTCCGAAACCATGGAACGAAGGCCGAAAGCAGCGTGCTCGAAGCTTCGCGAGAGGAAGCGCGCAGCCTGTGGCACGCACTGTCAGAACTGCGGTTATCGTTTGTCGCAACCGCAGTGGACGAAACCACGGTCACTTTTGATGCTATCATGGGTGGGGACTGCATAACTCACTAAACTTCGAAAGTGCGCGTGCGTCCAATGCTCGACCAGGTAAAGGGACGTTGCTTTCCACAAACGCTGTAGACAAAATCGGGGCAGATGCGATCATAGATAGCAAAAAACATAGTTTTGAAGGCACGTGCGCAGCAAGCGCACGCGGATTAAAAGCGGAACTACTGTGTAAAGTGAGCTAAACTGCAGACTAGGCATGTTTGTTATATTTGCAATATGCATGTGCTATATAAGTGCAATAAAAATGAGTAAATTCTGAAAATTTTAAAGTAAGAATATTTCAACATTGCGTGCCGCTTTTAGTCCTTGAAAAACCTCTGACAGGTTCTGAAAAGTCTTTGAATATTCTTGAATTTTCACTTTGGAAACCTGTACGGACACTGTATGCCCACCAAAACCACAGAGTACATTCGAATGATCTGATTTTTCTGAATTTAGAAGCTTTTACTGTGTTCTCAAGTGACCACTCGCAGCAATGCTTTCACTTTTGCAATAGTATCTGTCTGTCTGTGTGTCTGTCTGAGCTTAGAGGGATACTGAATAGCAATTGGAAGAAACTTATGAGATCGTCAAAATTATGCTCTGAAAACTACTTAATTTATGTATTTCGAACAGCTCGAGCCGTAACATCACAGTTGCTGAGGCGCATGTAGGGTGCACATATTTCTGCTATCATCTATTCCATCCCGCTCTTCCCTCTCTACAAAAGCGCTGATGCTTTACCCCAGCTGGGAGCATTGTTCGCTACCTGTGTTATTCGAGTTGTTTCTGAGAATTGTAGTGGAAAGTGAGCGGGCCGAGAGATGCAGTCGATGGCCTGCATTGTTCGCATGCCCGTTTCTGGAGTGTGTAATGTCACCTCTTTGTGTACACAACATGACAGTTTGCAAAAAATGCTTTAAATTTATTGTTTTTCTCAAGTTTATGCCTGAAATGAAGGCCGTGTCTATCAATTTCATCACCCAGTCTTTCAATTTAGCTGTAAATCTTGGAGGCAAACTTGTTTTTGTACAGTTGACAGAATGACCAACCAACATGGCTTACAGTAGGTTGAAGCCGTGCAAAGGAAAAAGTGTTCCTGAAAATAATTGTTTCGTAAAGTAATTGTTTGGGAATGTATCTCCGGCTCCATCTCTTTTTAAACTGCATTGTTACACTAGTTCATGCATGGGCATACTTAGTGGCGATTCTTCACTGAATGGAACTGCAGAAGTTAAACTGCATAATCTACAGAAACATAGTCATATGTGATTTCCTTAAGACCAACAGTTGTAACTAACACCAGCAGTTGTAAATATGAAAGAACCTAGCACTTGCAGCATGCTTGCATAACCTCACGGCAACATGCAAGAAATGTTAAACTAGCGCTTGGGGACTAAGAGTGCATACACTCATCGTACAGTAACGGTTGCTCCAAGCCAAAGCGGCAGTATCAACAGAAGCTGATATCAAAGACCTTACTTTTGTTAGCTGCATGTGCCAAATCCAATTTCTGGGCCAAAACACGACATTGTTGTCATCTTCAGAGAGCCCATACAAATCTCAAAGACTGAGCTTTTGTTGGTGTATGTGATATCATGGGTTTACAGTAAACCACTTATCAAGCCATGCAAAGCTTCACACATGGGCAACTCTGGCCAGGTCTGAGTGCCAGTTTACAGCATGTGTGGGAATGGTGTCGTACATTTTCCAAGTAACAGTGGAGTTCTCAGTGCATTGGATTCTATGTGATTTATGCTGGGACTAGCTGAAAACCAACATATTGGATAGTTTCTATCTCTTCGTCTTTGCCCGCATCTTTGTATCCTTTTTGTATGATTCATCACATTACTTGCTTATTATATTTTGTTTAGTTTGTCTTATCTTCTGTGTTACATTATTGTTTATTCTTAAGGAAAGTGTCCCTAGCCCCAGACACTGTTTTTAGGTTTGTTTCTTGCTTGTTTAAGATTTTATTTTGTCAATAATAAAAGGACGCTGAAACGGTTTTTTGAAGTTTTGTCAGCATTTAGAGGTTAGCGCATCACTAAACCATTCGCACCACAAATTTAGTGACACTCCTCCTCACCTCTGCCGGCCCTCCTCAACTCATGAGACACGCTGGCCATCGCAGAGCTCTTGGGAGAACACTCGACGATATGAACTTTTACCAGTCCAGACCTCCATGATCGCAAGCTGACAGGTTGCATGCAGTCTTGGAGGTCATCACACAGTTCACCCGGCAGTGCAAACGCCGTCTGGGTACAGACGAAGGTCACGGTGTGGTTCATATTTGCTTCGACAGGTGCTGCCACCCTACCAGTCGATCATTCTTCCCAACGTTCCGCAGCCCAAGACAGCCAATCAGAAGCAGCCATAGTGATGTCGAATGGCCAGAGCATTTTGCTCTGTGGGCGGTTGAAAACGCGTTTGGCCGAGTCACAGCGATTCACAGGTTTAAAGCATTGTAATAAATCACACAGTTTACGCTGAGAGCTCAAATCAGTCTCTAAATGACCCTTAGGACTTCGTCTACTGGCCCATTGTGTTACTACAAAATTCTCAAAATAATTTCAGGGCCTTTTTAAGCCTTCTCATTGTGGTTTCGCTTATATTATCCATGTAATATACAAGGTTATGATTCTGATTCTGCCTGAAAAAGTGTGTTAATTGTTGAAATTAAATGGAGTTTGAATTAGCGGGTGCTTGTTAGAACGAATGAACAATGCGCCACACTGTGCGGTCAGAACCCAAAGAAGACACTTGTGGACATATCATGAATTACGCGTTACTGAATGTTTTAGGTAAGTGGTTTCACAAACTGACACCATGCAGTCAGTGATACGTCCGAAACAAGTACTGTCATGAATTCATGCGAGCCATGAGCTTTTAATGCAGGAGTGCAACTACTGTGCCAACTTGATACAATTCCCAATTTTTGCGCCGAGCTGCGCCAAAGCCATGAAATTTGCTGAAATTGTGCCTAGCTGCTCCAAAATGCCCATCCAGCCTCAAAATTTTCATAGGTGCGCTGATTTTGGCGAGAAATGCAAGCCACGTCAGCCACGTGCAGTGTGTGCCATCGGTCAAAGCGCACAGACCCTAACCAGCCCTACGCTCTGAGGACGCGATTGACCAGATAAAGTAACAACGCTTCCCACCCATTAGTCCACTGACGGCAGTGGATACCTATCGGCGGGACGACAGAACTTCCAGGACAAAAATGCGTCGCTGTAGCCACCGACACTTTGCGGGACATGTAAATTTCCTAGCCTGAAAATGCTGCTATGGCTTGTTAGAAATTAAAGCTAAAAGCACATTCCGCATTTCCCTCGCGCGAACAAGCTCGATGTACTGCGAATGTCTGTGTTGGCAGCGACCACGCTGATTGCGTCAACAGTGGCACTTACAACTCTTTCTTTGTTTTTTCTGTCTTAAAGCTATATCGTCTCGGCCACGGTCCTTGCAGTAAACATCCGGTACCATCGCTGAACCAACGGGTGCGCGCCGTTGTTACTTGACCTGGTCAAACCTGCGTTGCAAAGGAGCTGTAGCAGTATTAACCCCACAGTGAAGAAAAAAAAAGGTGGAAAGTTTGGGGGGGGGGGGGGGTGTAGTGGTTAAAACATTTTTTGGCTTGGGAAGCTTCGAGGTCCCAGGCACGGCCGTGGTAGGAAACACCCGGTACTATCGCTGGGCCAACGGATGTGCACCGTTGTTACTTTACCTGGTCGAACGTGCGTTGCAAGGGAGCCGAAGCGGTACCTAACCCCACGGTGAAGGAAAAAAAAAAGTGGAATGTTAGGGGGGGGATCTGTAGTGATTATAACATTTTTTGCTTTGGGATTCTGACTTCCAGAGAATGCTGCTTATGCCACCTTCGCCGCAGTACACTAGTGGCGTATGTAAAAGCCTTTTAAGATTTTGAAGGGGCTGTTGGCGCTAGTCGCGGAACACTGCACATTTTGTTCAGTTACTCGTGTGTATGTATGCCGCACAAGTGTGAGTACCAGTATAAAAACTGATGTATGAATAAGCTATTGGCAATAATTTGGAGCAATGTATTACATTTCTGCTTCCCTAAAGAAAAAAAAACTAAATTCGGGATTCATCTTGGTAGGATGCGCAGCAACTATTACACGGAACAAACAACACAAGCACTTGTGTTGTGTGTTCCATGTAATAGTTTCTGCGCTTCCTATCAAGATGGATTCATACCAACTGGCCCGATACAGTTGCTTATTGACAAAATTGTGGGCCAGTTTTTTTTATTACCCCTAACCCTCGATTTTATGAATCTCCCAAGTTTCGAGGTTGCGAGCTTGGCAAAAACATAGTTAAATTCGCTGAGTATGTCAAAAGATTTGACAGGTGCAACAATGTTAATACAAGCATTATTATTGATTTCTCATTGGGGTGGTTCAAAATACCACTTTTATTGAAATAGCAGTGCTCATGTTCACACTGTACGATTAAGGTCATGTCAAATGCTTTATACATTTTGCTTTTCTAAATGTAAGCCTTCTTTTTCATGCTGCTCTAAATTTTGTATTTCATGATAAAAAATGCATAATTGTTTCCTGTAACGTGCTTAGATTTCAGTGCTCCAAAAGTAACATTTTGCTACTCCAAAAATTGCTCCAAATAGTATTTCCGCTGTTGCACCCCTGACTTTTATGTCAAAACATACGAGACTGTTTATGCTTCAAAACACATTTATTTTTGTGTCAGAGTTAACGCAGTAAAAATTACTGTAATCAGTCAATTGCATCTTCTTTCGTTTCTTCTGTTACAACTTTATGAGCATCGTTTTCAGCTTACCTTAAAGCTCCAATGCAGCATGCAAGTTCTTACTTGCTGTGAAATGAGTCCGTTTCGTTGTTTAGCATCTTTAGTACATCTGGTTTTGTTTGGTTTCGTAACTCGTTATGATCGCTGGGGGCAGACTTCTGTGAGGAGTGATGAAAACCAGAAGCTCCCTGTTCGAATTAACCATTGTGGAAACCAAGGCGTTCAAATCATCGGGAGTTTTCTCCCATAGAAGCACACAGCCGGACTGGGGTCAGGCGGTGTTAGTTCAAATTAACTGCAAATTAGAATGATCAAAGTTGAGCTCTTACGGTAGTATGATGGCCAGATTCTACTGTAAATGTCAGACAAATGTTTCCTTTTTTTTCTCTTCTTACAACTTTTATGTATTTTTATATTGTGTAGGCTATTGGATCGGAAGAAAAAACGCTTGCAGCAGCTGGAAGACCAAATGAAGAAGCTGGAGGTACAAGCCATGGATAAAGAAGAAAACAAGCAGATTGCTCTGGGCACCTCCAAGCTCAACTATCTTGACCCGAGGATTAGTGTTGCCTGGTGAGGAAAACTGCATGCTAATCTCTAGAATGGTATACCTACTGTAACATTTTGCTGCTGTATAACTCCTTGTCTATTTGTTAGTTGAGAAAAAGCTGTGCCAGGGCCTTCTATTGGTTTCATAAAAACTTTAGGAGAGTATAAAACCATCACACTGCTAAAGCCTCGGGGCCTTCTATTGGTTTCATAAAAACTTTAGGAGAGTATAAAACCATCACACTGCTAAAGCCTAGACATTGGTAATGTAAGCAGCGATGCGATAGCTGTGCCAATTGTGCCAAACTGCGCCACGATGGAAAGCCTGCTACATCCTGCTTCATTTTCTCCTTTAGGCGCGAAAACTGCACTAATTACAAAATACTATCGAAAAAAATGGGTGCAGCGCGTTGCTGCCGATGACGCGCGGGTAGGGGCAGCCTGTGAGCTTACCAATGTTGCCAGGTGAAAGGAAAATGATTGTCCGACCGGGGGGATACAGCCGGACACTGATTTATGGGGACGTGCAGACAGTTGTCACCAGAAATTAGGGTGACCCCCCGAAAATGTACCTTAGACGAAATGGCTTGCCACAAGCCGGTCTCCAAGGCTCCAAGCTAATTGTGTTTGGAAGGTGGATAGAAGACAGCAGCACGAGAAGGCTTAAAAGCTTGAAGGGCAGTAAACTAGCAAACCAGTTTATACTTATTTGTAACTCATTGTCAAAAGTCAACTCAGACTTAGCACAAATATTAAAGGGGGACTAACCTAACTAGCCCCACGGGTATTGTCCAGGCAGTAGGCTTTCGTATAGAGAAATGGCAAAAAAATCAATTTCTGGAACTCTTTTTCTATCTAATTCCTAAATATCTATCCTCAAGAACGTGCAGAAGTGCTTCATAAAATTCGTTTTGCTCTTCTAGGTAGCAAAAATATTTCTGGAAATTCCAAAAAACATTGAGTTTTAGAAAATTATAGCTTCGCAGTGGCGCGGCCGGGAGCCAGCTTCTCGGGCTTATTGGAAAATGTATTTCTCCGTTTTCAAATTTCCCACTTCAGCTGGCGCCTTCCTTTAAAAACAAGCACACAAAAAGCAAATGTGTGAAGGTCGTTTTGAGACCCTTGATTGGCTGTGGCCCCCATGTTGCCCCAGCTCGCTTCGCCATTGGCCCGAAGTTTCCTCCGGCAGATTGCTATGTGCTGTTTGTGCGTCGCAAGGACATGGCTGTCGACGATCACTTAGGATATAATTACGCTTTAGTTGGGAACTGTAAGTGGATGCTCGATCAGATTACTACAAGTGCAGCGCATCACCGGAGTCGTCTTTAGGCCTAACTGTGCTGACGGCGAGACGAACTTTTCGGGCGAGAGCGACGCGCTAGCGCACTCGTGGACACGTGCTTCTTCACAGGCAACGAAGCACATCACTCGCTAGCTCCTCGGAACTGCGGACGGGCATTTGAGATTTTACGCATCGGTAGCGGACTTCACAGTCAAGCTTGTCAATGCTCCCCAGCCCCCCCCCATCCACTGCCAAGATCGCTCGAAACAGTGGCTAGTAGTTTTGCGTGTTGCCACTCTAAAATACAATACCAAGTGCAGTGTGTGCCAATTTTTTTGTCATCGTAGCTACACATATTGCGTATTGTCACTGAATGCCGCTGCCAAGTGCATCACGCACCGGCTGCACTGTCCACACGGTCGCGCACTTCACAGTCATATCGAGTGCTGTCAATATGCTCTTGTGATGCGATTTAGATGTGTTTGGAGCCGTGCTTAATATCACCGTGAGCGTCCATCAATGTTCTGAGACAATCAAAGCCTCGTAAATTAGAGTTCTCACGAACCCTAAAAACAAAAGCTCTACGGGCGACCCCCCGTGCTCACACCACGTACTGGATCGAGACTCGAGCGCATCTGTAGTGCCAGTCCTTGCTTGGTGAAGGAAAAGCACGACTCTCTGCAGCTCTTGACAAGACGTCAGGAAAAAGGACAACCAACTAGACAAGAGCTCGTCTGCAATTTAAAAAAATGAAACAGTGTTGTTAGTCCTCAGTAAAAAATTTCATAGTGATTTATTTGTTTTTTAATAATAACTGCTCTCTTATATTATTTCAGTGACCCAACACCTATTCGTAGAGTGGTGGATCTCGTTTTAAAAAGTGCACTGGAAGGTTTAAAATTAGTTTGGGCTCATAATTTGTGATGTTATATAGAGATCTCCAAACATTTCATTATTGCACAGAACTTCTTAATTCAAAAGCGTTCCTACTTAGCTTTGCTTCAGACGGTAAGTGTCCCACTTGGCATTAAGCATTAAGCTGCTCTAAAATACATTTCTGGTTACCCCTAAAGTCTTTTTTCCTCGCTCCAAAACGCATTTTTGACTGCTCCAAATTTATCTTTTTTTGCTCCAAAATGCACTTTTTGCTGCGCCAAAAATCTGTTTCAAAACTGCTCAAGTCAATCACATCACTCTGTACGCCACGGTGACAAAGCCAACATGTACTAGGGGGTGCCCAAATACATGCCCCAATGACTGTTCCCTCTGATCAACAGAAACACACCTCAAACGTGCTTTCGCAAGTATATTCGCTAGAAGCAATTCATCAGCCATAAAACATGTAGAAAACCTTCGAGGAAAGTATTTCAGAATGGTTGCGTGCTTTGCAAGTTGGTTCATTGCAACTCGTATAACAGTGCTAAAATGTGGTTATGTCCATGTCGATGTCACTTTGTGCCATTTCATGCCGATTGATATTTTCTTTGTTTCAATTTTTTTTTTCTTATCTGCTGGCACTTTGTACATATATACAAGACAGCAATCTCTACTCTCTGTCTTTGTGTCCCTTTCTACCTTTTGACATTCTTACATGAGTTGCTTTCAGGAAAATATGGTGATAAAGGTAAGAGCAGAGCGTAAAGGAATGCATAGTTATTGCAACGGCTTAATTTCAACATGTCTGATCAGGTGAAAGCGTGAATGATTGTACTCGCCTCTGTGTAACTTCTGTGAGACGTGAATGATTGTACTCGCCTCTGTGTAACTTCTGTGAGACAGTTGCACTCACTTCTGTGAGACCTGCCCATCGGTCTGGTTTATCAATTGGCAAGCTTGGTTACTGGCATCACTCTCACTTCTTATCAATACTGGACTTAGGACTCCCACTTTTTTGAAGATGATCATCATCAACCTGACTACGTCCACTGCAGGACAAAGGCCTCTCCCATGTTCTGTCAGTAAACTCGGTCCTGTGCTTGCTGCTGCCAATTTATACCCGCAAACTTCTTAATCTCATCTGCCCACCTAATCTTCTGTCTCCCCCTAACGCGCTTGCCTTCTCTAGAAATCCAGTTAGTTACCCTTAATGACCAGCGGTTATCCCGTTTACGTGCCACATACCCAGCCCATGTCCATTTCCTCTTCTTGATTTCAACTATAATATCCTTAACCCCGGTTTGTTCCCTAATCCACTCTGCTCTCTTCTTGTCTCTTAAGGTTACACCTACTATTTTCCTTTCCATTGCTCGCTGCGTCGTCCTCAATTTAAGCTGAACCCTCATTGTAAGTCTCCAGGTTTTTGCTCCATAGCTAAGTACCGGCAAGATGCAGCTGCTATGTACCTTCCTCATGAGGGATAGTGGCACTCTACCTGTCATGATTTGAGAGTGCTTGCCAAATGTGCTCCACCATATTCTTATTCTTCTAGTTACTTCAGTCTCGTGGTTCGGCTCTGCAGTTATTACCTATCCTAAGTAGACGTAGTCTTTTACAACTTCAAGTGCATTATTATCTATCTCGAAGTGCTGCTCTCTTCCGAGGTTGTTGTACATTACTTTCGTTATCTGCAGATTCATTTCAAGACCTACTTTTCTGCTCTCCTTGTCTAACTTTCTAATCATGAGTTGCAATTCGTCCCTTGAGTTACTCAGCAATGCATTGTCATCGGCGAAGTGCAGATTAGTAAGGTACTCTCCATTAACTCTTATGCCTAACTGTTGTCATTCTAGGCCTCTGAAAACCTCCTGTAACCACGCGGTAAAAAGTGTTGGGAGATTGTATACCCTGCCTTACGCCTTTCTTTATTGGTATTCTGTTGCTTTCTTTACAAAGCACTATGGTAGCTGTTGATCCCCTGTAGATTTCTTCCAGGATGTTTACATATGCTTCGTCGACGCCCTGATTCCACAGTGTCTGCACGACTGCTGATATTTCTACTTAATAAAACACCTTCTCATAATCTATGAAGGCTATTTATTGTGGTTGGCTATATTCTGAGCATTTCTCTATTACCTGATTGATAGTATGAATGTTGTCGATTGTTGAGTAGCCTGTTCGAAATCCGGCTTGTTCCATTGGTCGATTGAATTCTAATGTTGCAGTAATTCTGTAAATTACCTTTGTACTCTGTATTTACCTTTGTAAATGGCTTGTATACTAAGGAGAGCGAGCTGATCGGTCTGTAATTCTTCAAGTCATTGTCATCTCCTTTCTTATGTATTAGGATGATGTTAGCATTCTTCCAATATTCTGGTACTCTTCTCGTCAGGAGACACCTTGTAAACAGGGTTGCTAGTTTTTCTTACACAATTTATCCTCCCTCTCTTAGCAGATTTGATGTTGCCTCATCATCACCAGCAGCTTTGCCTCTTTGCATGCTCTCCAAGACTTTTCTGACTTCTTCTATCATTACTTATGGAGTGTCATCTGGGTTACTTCTAGTTCTTATATTAAAGTTGTGGTTGTGACGGCTACTGTACAGATCTTTGTAAAACTCCTCCGCTAATTTTACTATGCTATTCATATTAGTAATTACATTGCCTTCCTTGTACCTTAGTGCACATATCTGGTTTTTGCCTACCTCAAGTTTTCTCTTCACTGCTTTGGCGCTTCCTTCGTTCTTCAGAGCATGTTCAATTCTCTCCATGTTATACCTTCTTAGATCGAATACCTTATGCTTATTAATCAACTTCGAAAGCTCTACCAACTCCATTTTGTCTGTTGTACTTGAGGCATTGATGCTTCTTAATGAGATTCTTCGTTTCCTGGGCAGCTTGTGAGTGCCCTGTCTAAGTACACTACCTCCAACCTCCACTGCACATTTCGTAATGATACTCATCAGATTATCATTCATTGTGTCAATGCTAAGGCTGTTTTTCTCGATAAAAGCCGAGTACCTGTTCTGAAGCGAGACTCTGAATTCCTGTAATTTCCATCTCGGTGCTAGCTCATTGATTGGCTTCTTGCGTATCAGTTTCGTTTCTTCTTCAAGTCTAGGCGAATTCTGGACCATACCATTCTATTGTCACTGCATCGTACCTTGCCAAGCACTTTCGCATCCTGCACGATGCCTTGGTGTACACTCAGTGTAAAGTCTATTTTGTTCTTTTTTTCGTTATTACGGCTCCTCCATGTCCACTTACGATTCCCTCGCTTTCGGTAGAAGGTAATCCGTAAAATATTGCGTTTTGCAAATTCTACTAGTACCTCCCCTTTGGCATTTATTTTTTGTGCCGATGTCATAATCTCCTACTGCCTCGTGTCCAGCCTGTTTCTTCCCTACTTTTGCATTGAAGTCTCCCATCATACGGTGTTTTTATATTACTCATTGCCGATTTCACGTCTTTGTAGAAGCTTTGAACTAATGCGTCATCGTAGCTGGATGTAGGCGCATAGGCCTGTATCACCTTCATCTTGCATCTTTTATTGAGTTTAATTACGATACCTGCCACCATTTCATTAATGCTATAATATTCCTCTATGTTGCCAGCTATGTTTCTGTGGATAAAAAACCCCACTCCCAATTCTCTTCTGTCAGCCAAGCCCCAACAGCAAAGGACGTGCCTGTTCTGTAGCACTGTCTAGGCCTCATCTGTCCTTCTAACCTCACTGAGCCCTATTACATCCAATTTAATGCTGTCTAGCGTTAAACGTTGCCAAGTTCAGGTTCCAATGGCGGCCTGTTCGGATTCAGAGATTCTTAGCACCCTCTACTGCGTTCCAGATCTGACCGCGGCCATACTCAGTTGCATCGCAGCCACTGGCGACTGAGGGCCGTGAGTTAATTGACGTATGCATGTGGGGGGTAGTGGCCAGATACTGCACCAGGGTGGCTAATCTTTCTCCGGTGAAGGAGTGTGTTACCGGCGGTGGTCACCGTTGAGGCCGCTCCCTAGGCCTCTTAATACAGTTCCATCTCCAGGCAGACTTTTTTTTTTAATTCGGTTGGGAACTACGCGGCACCAGGATTCGAACCACGGACCTCTTGCATGCGAGGCTGATGTTCTAACCACTACGCCATCGCTGCCTTTGAAGATTACTAAATTCAATACATTATGCTTGCTTAATTTCTGGCTACTTTGGGTGTCACCGTTGCTAGTGTAAACCCTTTCAAGGATGAGTTTGTCATTGCACCATTAAAAAAAAAGTCCTTCAGTTTGATTGTTCAACCTTTAAGTGCATTTTAAGTTTGCCACTGTGTAAGTCTTTGCAGAATAATATTGTGTACATAACGCGCAAAGATAGTATCATCACTTTACTAACGCTCATAATAAATAACACCTTTACAGGTGCAAGAAGTGGAATGTCCCTATTGACAAGATCTACAACAAGACTCAGAGGGACAAGTTTCGTTGGGCCATAGAGATGGCAGGTCCCGATTACAAGTTTTGAGCAGAGGCCTGTCTAGTAGCCACTATCATGTTGGTCCCATTGGGAGTGAAGTGACAAGCAGCTCCTGCCCTCCTAGGTTTGAAGTGCTGGCCAAGCCAGACATCGGGTTCCCCCACAGTTCAACTCACTTAGGCACCACCAGAGGGGGAAGAGCAGAGGGGGGCAGAGCCCTTCTTCCCACTCCTGTTCCCACCAGCCATCTTCTCACTGTCCCATAGCTGTGGAAAGGGAAACTGCACCATAGCCAGATTACTTCATTTCAGGTGTGTCTGTCAGCTCAACGTGATGTTGTTTGTTTGACCTCATTATCTTTATTCCCACCCTTCATGTGACCATTTCCTCTTGTTTTTCTTCTCTTGCTTGCTGTGTGTGTTATCAGGGAATAGAACCTCACTATCTTTATTCCCACCCTTCATGTGACCATTGACTCTTGTTTTTCTTCTCTTGCTTGCTGTGTGTGTTATCAGGGGAATAGAGTGGAAAGAAATATAATTCCTGGGAGCACTGCTGTTTTATGTTTTACTTTTAAGCTAAAAAAATCTTTTATTTATGGCTGCGAACCCTTTGGTATGCTGCATGTATGTAAAACAATTTTGACTTCCTCCTATGTTGTCTGTTGCCTTGACTGGAGGCAAAATGTCCAAAGTACGCATTGTCAGTGTTATGTTGTGTTGTTTTTGTGTGCATGCATGTGTGTAAGTGCAGATATTTCATCTGGCCTTATCAAAGCAGCCCCACTGTGAATGCTGTTGCAGATTGCTTTCTGCATGGATATTAAAATATTTGACTACTAGAAACAATTACGACCAAGACAGCATTGTAAGAATACTGGCATGGCACTATTGTGGTGTGCTTCAAATTACGTTCAATACTGGGAGCAATGCAGAGTATCAATGTATAGTCAAGCAGTTACAGAAGCAGCCTGCATTGGTATGATTATTGCAGACAAAAGTAATGAACCTTGAGCCTCGTGGGATCTGCAAAGTATGTAGTAATTTTCCAGTTTTATTTTATGTTCATTCTAGTAGTATGGTTGCACTAGATTTTAGGTACAAGTGTCATTACTATCAGCATATGAAACCTTACACCAAACTCGCACATGATCATCAATTTACACTGGCACTCTAATTTTTCAAGTACTTGTATCTTGTGCTGATGCATTGGTGTAGCCTTTCATCTGCACTGTCTGGACAAAAAATACTGGCAGTGGTGCTCTTTTTTTCTTTCAGGATCATCTGTAACGTGCATTATTCATTTCCAAGCATTGTCTACCATATCAGCAGTAAAGGTTAAAACAAAAAGTGTGTTTGTGTGTGTGTGTCTGTCTTGTGCTCCTTGAGATTTCAGGGTGCGTGTGTAAGACCATCGTGGCTGGGAGCTGAGCAGGCAGGTGGTGTCGCGCGTAGTCTTATGCTAGGCATTCTACTGTACACAGGTAATCTTGAGGGATGGTCGGAAAGGAACGGCATGTCTGGTGCGCGCTACTCTTGGCCATGCCCTTGCTTTTGTGCACTTCACTTATATTTATTAGTACCTTCATGTATTGTCGTGTGCAGGTTTAATGTACTGTGCACTTTACTCGAGCTGATCACTTCAAAAAGGTATACCAGAGTGGCACAGCAACTTCACATTGGGAAAAAGATTTTGCGACACGCAACACATTTCATGCTTTCGGCAACCGCTTTGGTTCGGTTTCCTATAATTGTACTGAAGAAATGGTGTTATGTGCGCTTTGTTTCGGCTATTGTTCTAGCCATTTATGGTTTGCTTCTTATTCGAATGACAACAGTAGTTTTCATGCAATATAGACAAAATAGCTACAACGTCAAAACAAGTGACTGGTGACGAAAGCAGCAAAATCGCTGCTAGCATTCGAAATGCTGCGATGGGTACATAGATCGTTCCTGCCCCTCATTTTTGGCATGCTCGTGAGTAACATTTTGTTGGTGACATTTTTCTGCCCAGGTCATTGATTACTTTCTTTTTAGTTTGTAGCTGTGCGTCTTTATATGCCAGCCTGCATATACCCAACTAATGCTAGTGATATTGTGGGGGATGAGGGCGAATGCATGCTAACTATTTTTTTTTTTTTTTCTAAATATATCTTGTCCTTAGCCAGTGCTTGGCTTTATCGCTGCCTTTTGCGTATACAAGTCTTCTTGGCTGCTTCATAATCGATTGTTTCCAGAGTTTTCGTGCTTACCTTGACATTAAACTGTATTGAAGTATATTTCGTTTTCCTGATTTGTATGAGTGGAAAGTATCTGTAGGACAATGCAAGACTGCTATTGACAATTCAGCCTGGCACGTGAAGTCATGCAGAATGGCAATGTGAGCCGTTGAAGATAACAGACAGCATACCCGTGCTTGTGAAGTACACTACAAAATGTAAATAGCACAAATTTTATATGGGGGAAAAGAAAATGACAGACAAGTGCTGCTTTCAACTGAAAATTTTATTGCACACGAATCGTATATACAAAGGAAAAATTTTGTCAGAAACATAAAGGCGTCTCTGTGCTTACGTCTCCATTTAAAACATTCATGTTTCACTTTTACTCGTAGTGTATAACTTGGTTGTACCCCCTTATAAAAGATAGCTGGTTATCGGAGACCCCACTGCACATAATAGCAAAGTAGAGAATCAGAAAATGAGAATGTAGTATCTGCTTATAAGCGACTTCGTATAAGCAACAAGAACTACACCCATGTGTGCGTCTCTTGTAAAGGGGTTCAACTGTATATTCCGAAACTTCTACTGTATCAGGTCCACTATCGCGCTTGGAGGCAACGACGGCAGATGCTCGTTCGCTTACTCAGTCAATGTTCATCAAAGTCGTTTGCAGTTCCTCTCGCTCTGAAGGCCTGACCACGTGAACCCGTTGCAGCGCCTGGCTTTTCTGACACGACGCCGTGCCCTCTCTCAATGGGGAGAGGGCGCGGTGCCGCGTCAAACCACGCGCCGACGCGCTGCAATTGGTGCGTGCGGTCAGGCCTTCGGGAAAGCCGAGGCGAGCACGGCAGGTTTAAGCCGCGCGCTCCTCGAAAAAAAAAAAAAAGTGAGCATATCGACGTAGTGAATCATGATTGGGGCGAAGCTTCGTGGACTTTCAGCTCAGCCGTGCGTCCGTCTGTCTGCCTTCCTTTCAAACTAAACTACACACGTCCACGCCCTCTACTGATCACTTCGCATACTGCATGCTCCCTACGGGACCAGAGTAGGGTGGCTAGCACATAGGTCCGCCATCTTGCCTGGTTAGCATAGATAGTGAAGCATAGGTGGTTAGCATAGGTGAAGACGCGCTGTTTTTGCAGGTGACTTGCCTAATGTAACTCTGCAACACAATTCGAGCATATATTTTTCATCGGTTCTTTTGGTGCTGTGGACTGCGCTGATATCGCTGCCCAAGTGGCACCGCCGAAATCGACGCTGTTATAATTTGAATTCACGGGACAAACTACCTTGATTTCATGCTACAGTGACACACATTCCCTATTTTTGTTACGGGAAGTGATGTTCTGTCATGTGACGTGACGACAAAAACCATTCGCTTTTGAGTGGCTTGAGACTAAAAGTAGCGTTTATTCATATGGTGGCAGCTTGGTCATACGAGTGCATGCTAAAAGCAACGAAACCCTCTTAATGCTTTTTCAGAAAGAAATCATTCCAGGGTCTAAATTAATTATTTTCAGAAGGAACATGACACTTAGTCTGTGAACGAGGGTATGGTACGCAAACAACTAAAGATGGAAAGACATGCTGCGTTTTTAGCGAGCCAAAAATGCGACACGCGGCAGACGCCGGCATTGACGTCGAACGCATCTTGCATGCAAGCGGAGAATTGACCCCGCCCAAAGCATATGTGTGTATCTTACATAGTATGACCATGGGAGTCATATATGGAGGGAGCGTCACCCCGCCCAAAGCATATGTGTGTATCTTACATAGTGTGACCATGGGAGTCATATATGGTGGTAGCATCTGCAACCTGACGCACGCCATTCATAGCAACCATGCGAACGACGCCGTTTAAACGAGCGGTAGCGACGGATTGTGTGAAATCCATCATAAGGGATGCTTTCCGGTACGTCTTTATGAGACGCGTGCTGTGATCGGAAGCGGTCTTTTGATGTCAGCAGGCGAGTTAAATGCGAAGGAAAACGCTCCTCTTCCTTGTCTGCTCGAGTTTTGAACTTTGAGGACTCATAATTTAATTAAGCATACACTAATCTTTATTATTCTTGTTGCATTTGTCTCGGTAATCATCGCTACACGCTTTCCGATGATAAATAAAGCTGTATTAAAAGGCCACTCACCGGGTTTGACAATTTTGAGCTGACTAGTGCAATGCGTTGACGAGGGGTTCATGATCACGTCTGCCAAAATTCGCAATGCTATGGGCCGCGGAAATGAATCAAATTTCAAGAATGCTGCTCCCCCTCCCTCCTGCTGGCGTGCGCCCAGAGAATGAGGGCATGAAGCGCGCGTATGAATGGCCCTACGCACCGGCAATGCAGTGACGTTGGTCATCTACGTAGACGACTCTGCTCTGACGTTGCAAACAGTGGCACGTGGCATGACGAAAATTATTTGACACGGCATGCGTAGTTTACGTGATTTGTTGCTTGAAGAGAATAATAAAGCTCTAGATAAATAATGAGACGCAATAAGGGAATGTGAGCGTCTTTTTTCCATTTTTTTCCTGTGAATTGCAGCGAGATGTGGGGCTAATGTGTCGACGTTTCGCATGCGTTCGTGTACTCGCGGTCAGCTCATCGAGTAGAAGATCGCCGTGGAACGCTCCTACGCTTTCGCGCAATCATTGTGCTCATTTATTCTGCTGCGTCCAAGCCAGCGTATCCAAACCATCCCGTAGAAACAGGCAGAAGACCACAAAATAACCCTGGTAACAAAGCAACGCCGCTCGCGTGCTCGGGGGTTGAACCTGTTTGGGCACTTCATGCGCATGTGACCTCTTGGTCGGGTGTCTGAGAGGATGGGGAAGAGATTTGGCTTGCGAAAACTACGCGGAGGAGCGGCAGGGGTTTCGAGCTCGTGTCCTTTCATCCTCGTTTCGCGCCGCTTCAAAAACCCGTTTTCTCCGCTCGTGATGAGCTGAATCAAAAAATTTTTGTGGCAAAATGTTCCTTATTTGACACCCAACTTCCACTGTCTAACTAAAATTTGGTATGGGGCCTGGTGAGTGGCCCTTTAAAGGTTTAGGAGGGCCCCTTTAAGCCTGTCGCCAGTGGACGTGCCTTGTGTCAACGACCGGCGAAGTAACAAGAAACACCAGCTTTCCCCCATCCTGTGCTCAACGCGCTCACCCCCACGCTTCCCTTACCCACATCCTCCTCGAATGCCCGGCAGACCCTCCTCACGCGACATTACATTCCAGCACCGTTGCAGCCGGTGACTGCAGACCAGGGCGAGTCATGGTGCGAACTAATTTGAGTGGCCACGCCCTAGGTGCTTTTCTGCCGACCGCGCGCTACCTAGGCACCCAATCGCACGAAGATCCCTAAGCGCATTAAGTGCCAACCACTGGTACGCGTATGCATGCGCATACGCGTCAAAAGCGTCTAGTCGCGCCTAAGGAGGAAAAAGGCGTGCACCCACTGGCACGTGTCAACCGCACTGACGCTTACGCGTCCAAGGCCGATGCACAATGTTGCTTGATCTTTTGGCTTAGAACTTCCCAAGTTAAAACACGTGAAAAAATTGATAGTGCTTCACCCACCACAGTTTAGGCTATTTTAGAAGTAATTGACATTCCAGTGCCCAAAGTAACTACAGCGGTATGCACCAAAAATCAACATCGGTGAGTGTGCCGCTCCCGCAAATGAACATTTGGTCTAGGACACAGTACTTCTATCATAGGCGTGTGCAGGGTTCTCCTTAAGGGGGAGGGGGCAAAAGTTCATCATAGTGCCCTCTCCCCCTTCCTATTATGTCCATGTAGGGGCTGATTTAGCGCCCCCTCCCAATTATGTCAGTATATGGAGTTAACATTGAGCCCCTCCTCTCTTCTGCGAATGAGGCGGCGGCTGCCCTCCTAATCAGGTTTACAAACCACTGGGCTTCTATACCTGCTCTACCAAATTTCTTAACAATATCGGGAAAATGCTGGTAGCTTCAGTACATTTGCACTTCTTATTTTATAGCACTCAACTTAATAATCATGCCTGAAACTTCATGATCTGACAGATTTAAGTCATAAGACTACAAGTGGGGCCAGAGTAGCAGGTTTTTGGCTGATGTGTGTGTTAGAAATAATCTCTAATGCAACAAAGCTCACCTTGTTCTTATTGATGCAACAGCTATTGGTCATAAGATAAAAAGCAAATACTGCGTAGAATGCCTTTGGGCCTTTTACGTAGTCGAATTGTGCTCTAATGCAACTAACTGTGCCTGACATCATGATGTGACAGGTACCTGTCATAATATTGGAACTGAACCCTGTATGGAAGACTTCTGGACGTTGTCTTTAGTCAAAGTATTCTCTAAAACGACAAACCGCACACAACTGCTCATGAAGTCGCAGATATCGGTCACAATATTGGAACTGAACCCTGTATGGAATACTTCTATTTGTCTTTGCTCAAAGTATTCTCTAAAGCAACAAACCACACCCAACTGTTTATGAAGTCACAGATATCGGTCATAATATTGATACTGAACCCTGTATGGAAGACTTCTGAAGGTTGTCTTTAGTCAAAGTATTCTCTAAAGCGACAAACCACACCCAACTGTTCATGAAGCCACAGATATCGGTCATAATATTGGAACAGAACCCTGTATGGAAGACTTTGTACCTTGTCTTTAGTCAAAGTATTCTCTAAAACGACAAACCGCACACAACTGTTCATGAAGTCTCAGATATCGGTCATAATATTGGAACTGAACCCTGTATGGAAGACTTCTGGACGTTGTCTTTAGTCGAAATATTCTCTAAAACGACAATTGCACACAACTGTTCACGAAGTCGGATATCGGTCATAATATTGGAACTTAACACTGTATGAAAAACTTCTGGTCATTGTCTTTAGTCAAAGTATTCCCTAAACCAACAAACCACACCCAAGTGTTCATGAAGTCACAAATATCGGTTATAATACTTGAACTAAAACCTGTATGGAAGACTTCTGGACGTTGTCTTCTCTAAAACGACAAACTGAACATAACTCTCATGAAGTCACAGATATCGTTCACAATATTTGAACTGAACCTTGTATGAAAGACTTCTGGACATTGTCTTTAGTCAAAGTATTCTCCAAAGTGACAAACCGCACCCAACTATTCATGAAGTCACAGATATCGGTCATAATATTGGAACTGAACCCTGTATAGAAGGCTTTTGATTGTTGTCTGCAGCTGAAATGTTCTCCAATGCAACAACCGACACCCTACTCTTCATGATGTGACGGATTTAGGTCATGAGGCTGTAATTGTGCTCTGTGCAGAGAGGGCTTTCGAATGATAAGCGTATTGGAAATCTCCTCTAATGTAAGAAACCACACCTGGCTCTTTATGATACAACAGATACTGGTCATAAGAATTGAACCAAGCACTACGTAGAATGCCTTTGGGCATTTTGTATAGTCAAAATATGCTCTAACGCAACTAACTGTACCTGAAACTTTCATGGTAAGACAGATATTGGTCATAGGACTGCAACTGAACCCTGTATGAAAGACTTCTGGAAGTTGTCTGTAGTTAAAGTATTCTCTAAAATGAGAAACCACACCCAACTCTTCATGAAGTCACAGATATCGGTCACAATACTTGAACTGAACACTGTATGGAAGGCAGCCAAAATGTTCTACAATGCAATAAAACACACCCGACACTTCATGATGCAACAGATATTAGTGATCAGTTGGAACCGAGCACAGTGTGGAACACTTTCGTATGGTATATTTATTTTCAAATATGACAGCCCAATGTGAGGCTACTGCAGGATTGGTGTACATATATACAAAATAAAAGCACTCAAACAGTAATATCACAATAAGTGTGCCAACGTAAACAAATACCGCAACCCCTTAGTGCACCCAGGTAAGAAATGAGAGAAATAGAACAGTATTATGATAGAAGTGCCTCCAAAAGGTTAGACACACTGGTATCACGAACCAAACCAAGTAGATCATTCCAGTGTTCGATAACTTTATTTGAACGTGTTAGAGAGCACTACAAATGGCTTCTAAGCTGGATTGTCATTGTAGATCAGTGCTGTGTTGAAGTTTTCTACACTTTGCAGCTAGTTTAAATATCCTTAAAATCTACAAAATGTATCTAACACTGCTTGATGAGACACATAGGTTTTGAGATTGCAGCCAAGCACTGAGTAGAAGGCTTTCACATGTCATCAATAGTCAAAATACCCTATAATACAATAAAGCATGCACAAAATCTTGATGGGACAGATACTGGTCATAGGATTGTGCCAGAGCACTGCACAGAAGTTTTGGCAAGTTTTCTCACATAGCTAAACTGAATATCTTTATATTTTGAATATGCTTAAGTGCATGCATATATATTCAGTAGTGATCCAGCTGCGCCATTTGCGCCAATTTGCTACAATTATACCTTCCTGCGCCTTACTGCGCAAGTGTTGTTTTGTTTGCGCCAAATGCGCCAAATTGCACGAAAGAACCCGACTTTAGCGGATGTTCATTTTGCAGTTGGCAACAAGTGAATTTTTTTCTAGGTTGGCAACTGTTTATCATGTGCTTTGCAGCTTTGGTATTCGTCGGTGTCGTTCGGGTGTTTTCTGTAGGTTTTCGCGCTCATGCACAGCACGTCGTGTCGTTGCATGTGCGCCATGTGCTTGTGAACAACCAGTCAGCGAATGTTTGTCATCCCCCCGCTGTTGAAATGGACAAAAGTAAGTCGCTTTCTTTTTAAATTTTGTGGCATTTCTTAATAGCGCCCGTGAAATACTTTAGTGAATGCTTAGGCGATCGCGTAGCGCTGCTGGCATTTATTACCGGCCGCACTTTGCTATTGAATCAGTACAGAAGTTGCAACTTGCCTATAGTTCTTCCGATTTCTCGCTACTGATGGTTTTTGTGTTCGGAGCGTCCGAGCGCTGTACGTAGGCTTAGGAATGTGCGCCGTGCCTTGTTTCGTGGTGCGGAATATCCGCATTTGAAACGCGCAATCGCTCGTACGGCATGCAGCAGTTACACCTCCTACATGCTACCGTTCGGAACATATAATAGTGCGAAACGAACGAGCGAGTGACGCGGAATACACAACGAATTTCTGCAGGCGGGTCGCTTTTGTTGACGTTAGCAGATCGCTAGATGGGGCGTATGTGCTGCCGGCGCGTCACGGATCGGGCGCCCCACCGTGCGAGCTGCTTGTAGAATAGTCGGAAAAGAGTGATTGAGCGTCGACCATGTCAACACAAGCAAGTCAATAAGCACCGTAATGTTACCGCATTAGCGGCCGCCGATCGTTGGGAATCCGCTATTCGTGACGTGCCGTTCCCAATCAGCTTTTTTAAATATTTAATTTAAGGAAAACATTGCTGTCGATTTCTGCTCTGGTCATCGCGCGCCGCGCCGGAAGGAAGCAAACCTCCAACATACATTAGCGCCTTATGCCGCCTTGCCAGCTGGGGCAATGCGTTTGTCTGCGGCCGTCAGACCCACGCGTCATCCGCATGGCAACTTCCTGTAAGTTGGTCGCGAGTTTTAGGTGTGAATGGTCGACAGACAACTGGCATCCCGATTCGCGCCATTTGTCGAGGCTGTACCCAAAATGCTTGCGCAAATATTTGGTGTTGGCGCCTTAGAGTTGGTATTTAGATCTTCCAATGAAGTAAGGTTGGCATTATGTTACGGGCTACCCTAAAAATAAATCTAGTAGTTACGTGCTCTTTTTACTAGCGTGCCTTTGTCGTGGGAAAATTTACAAGAGCGGAACCTTGGGCTAGTTGGTGCGTAGTCACATTTGCAAGTTTTTTATACTGACGCATTGACTAGGCTTGTATTTTGTCATGTTTTTAATCATCCTTTTTTTGGGCATATATATTCTTGCCACTCTGTGATATAAAGTTAGAAGTCAGTGCTCTTTCTGTCTACCCTGTTGCTTTTACCTATATTCACGCTCTGAAAAAAAACTTGGCAAAGTTTACTGTCATAAAGTTCGTTTCGCTCATGTTTTCAGATCGCAACACCAAGTTCAACGCCTCTGTACTCAACGAGGTGGACTCCAATAATGATCCGATCAGTCGGTGGTGCAAGAGTGGAACCCGAAATACAGATGCATTTTGTATTCTTTGCAACTGCACCATTTCTTGCGCACAGCATGGAGCGGCAGCAGTGAAGCGTCATGCTGGGATGAAGAAACATATTGATGCAGCTGCTAGACACAGAGACAAGGACGGGAATCTTCTTCCATCCAAATTGGTGCAAGGCACACTGGACTTCGCCAACGGGTCTGCTAATACATCACTTGAGCACCAAGTCAGCAAGGCAGAAACTACTTTTGCTTTGTCTGTTGTGGCCAAGGGAATTCCTTTTTCATGGGGAGACACGGCAACTTCGATTTATCACTGCATGTTCCCCGACAGTGACATTGCCAAAAAGTTTAGTTGCGGCAGAATAAAGTTGGCCCGCATTGTATCAGATGGACTGGGTCCCTACTTTAAAGGACAAGTGGTGACTGAGCTGTGCCAGCCAAATGTCTATTTTTCCATTATGATTGATGAGACACCAAAGCCAGAGCTAAGGGTGCAGCAACTAGATGTGCTGGTACGCTATTTTTCCAGCAGCCAACAGGAAGTTGTTGTTGAACATGTCCAGTCATTTGATCTTGGGCGTGCAACCGCTGAAATAATTGTTGGCTGCATAGAAGAAGCAATAGCAGATCTTCCAAAGCAAGGACTTGTTTGCTTTTTCAGTGATGGCCCTAATGTTATGAAGAGCGTAAGAAACAAGCTTCAGAAGCATGTGGCACCAAGTTTGATTGATATTGGCAACTGCAATCTTCATAAGGTTCACAACGCATTTGGCAGAGGCCTGGATGCATTTGGCTTAGATGTAGAAGAAGTAGTGAGAAATATTTACTACTACTTCAAAGGTGCTGTCCGCGCTGAAGCACTCAGAGAATGCCAGGATACTTTGGGAATCTCTTGTCATGTATTTCTGCGCCACGTTTCTAATCGCTGGCTGACGCTACAAGACTCACTTTGCCGAGTTGAGGAACAGTTTGAAGCGCTTCGCACCTATTTTTTTAAGGGCAATTCATCTCGTCAACGACCTGACACCCAAAGCCTACACAACAAGCTTGTGTCGGCATTTTCTGAGAAACAACTTTTGGCCAAAGTGTTGTTCCTTAAGAACTGTGCGCAGCTTTTCAGTGGATTTCAGCTGCTCTTCCAAAAGCAAGAGCCGCTCTTGCACATACTTCACGTTGAACTTATTGTTCTAGTCCAACGAGTCCTCAGTCGGTTTCTTCGTCATGAAGCCTTTGCAGACAAGAGCGCTGAACAACTGAAAAGGCTAGATGTGATGGATGCATCCCTTTGGAAATCAAGGCCGGAAGTTGGTACAGATACTGAAAAATCAATGCTTGAGTGGGACTCTAGTGAGAAGAAGCGGTTTTATCTTAGAGCACGTGCTTTTTACTTGGCCTGTGCCAAGGATCTTCTTCAGAAGCTTCCACTCGACAATAGAGTTCTTCAATCTGCTAGCCTCCTCAATTGGCAGTCAACAAATGTTGAATCGGAAGTGCGAGCACTGAAGTACCTTGTGTCTCAGCTTCCACAGGTAATCAAACATGAAGAAGTTTCCTCAGCCATCGATGAGTGGCATATGTTAAAGTGTGACTCAAACAGTGACCTCCTGGCACTTGGAGGTGAAAGAATTGATGTTCGTTGGGGCAAAGTATTTGAACTGAAGTCTCCTGGAGGTCAACCAAAGTATCCATTATTGTCGAGGCTTGTCAAGTGTCTGCTGTGCCTGCCACATGGCAACGCAGACTGCGAACGAGGATTTAGCGAAAATAAGCGCTTTTATGAGAACCGCTACTCATTATGCATTGCAAGCATTAACGGGTTGCGCCAGACAAAGACATACCTCCGCAGGTATGATGGAGATGCCACTAAAGTTCCCTTGTCTACAGAGCTTCTGCAAAGTGTAAGGAGATCTAGAGCCCGATACACAGAGAGAACTGCAAGTGCACAGCAGTCAGAAAGCAGGAAAAGGCTTGGAGACCAAGACACTGGTGCTGATGTCGACGAAAAGCGACTTCGTAAGAACTTGGAAGAAAAGGTCACCTCAAGTAGGGCATTGCTGAAACGAGCAGAAGACATAATTTCTTCTGGTCTGCGTTCTAAGAGCCTGGAACAAGTTGAAGCTGGGCAAACTTTATTAGCTGAAGGCAACTCCGCTTTGAGCCAAACCCTCTCACAGCTGGAAGAACTAAGCAAGAAGGTGAGCAAGAGGACGTAAATGCTGCAACATGCACATCTTTCTTCTGTAAATAAATGAAAGTTCAAAACTCTCCTTACAGTTCGGTTTCTGGGAATTTTCGTCGTAGCCTTTAGTGTACTTTAATAAACTAATGCTACACCTGCACTACCTTCATTTTCAGTAGTGCATTAAATCTGATGGACTGGTCCATTTCTTGGTGGCTTTTAAAATCGGCATGCACGTGACACTCTAATTAATAATTGAGAATTGAGACAAATACGGTTTTATAGAACTGTGGTTGCTATCACAGCCTTAGTTTCAGCAATAATGAGAGATGTATTTTTGTAAAATAAGTTGCTGCTACAATTGCTGCTCCAAAATCGAGTGCCGATACAAAGGTGCTCCAAAAGAGCATTTTCTCTGCTCCAAAAATTGCTCCAAAAGTTGAAGTGGCTGGATCACCACTGTATATTCCAAGTTAATGCATATACTAAAAAACTGAACAGAAATAAAGCAGCCCTTGGAAACACATACGAAGATTCAATGTTCGAAACCCTCTAATATCTTCAGCTCATTACAGTCTGGAGTAACAGATAAATACATGTACAGTTCCGAGAGGTCTGGTAAGTCACATGAGGTACTTTTTGCATTTCTTCTATACAAAGTGCAGTACACTACTAGTGCACCTTCATTCATTCTGTGCATACATGTGGTGACCTTCTCTTCCTACTATCGTGTCATCGTGCAGCCGATTTCAAATCGGGTTCTTCTCGCAAGGTTTTCAGTTATCTGTCCAGCTGTAAAATAAATGCGTGTTATTTTAAACTGTAAAATGACGGAGAAGCGCCATTGTATGCCTAAAGCTACGAGTATCGGAACGAACTATAAATCAAGAATGTGCGTGTTAGAATGCCTCCAAACAACGTATGTGCTACTGAGCCTCGCAGAGAAGCAGAACAAGCGAGAAGTGAAATAGCAGGGAATACCAGCAGCACTTAATCATGCAACTTTCTTTTTCTATCACCACAGCAACTGAAAGCAATTTGTGTAGCGCGAGGCGAAAAAACGAACACAGGAAGAATAGACTGAGAAGACAGAGCGCTTCTTCCTGTGTTCGTTTTTTCGCCTCGCGTTGCACTTATGCAACGCCAAAAGGAACCTTGCACAAATTGCTTTCAAATGTTTCACCAACAAGCCCACATCGCCACTCTTGTCGACCACAGCAACGCACACTCGAGTTTCTATCTTGTACATGAATGGACATGAGACCGCTGACAGCTGAATGTGTCAGCGTCGCTGGTACCCGACACGAAGTCACGTCACACTGCTACCAACCAGCGCACGCTTGTTATTAGCTTGGCAACACACGAAAACAATTTGCACCAAAGCCAACGAATGTTTCGGCGTCATACGACTTGCGAATACACTTATATAAGTACGTACGATTTCACATCACCGAAATGTGCTGGCTAGTGCGAGGTTCGCTTTCTGCGATGATGAATACCGATGTTGAAAACACAATGCAGATAAAAACTTCTCTGTATGCACAACGCGATGTTTCGGGCGTCGTATATAGTGTCTATGTTGCGACGGAAACTACCGTAGATTTTTTTTTTTTTTTTTCAGCCGATGTTTCTCGCATGCGCTGGTTCATACGACTTGTAGAGGCCTACGCTGGATGCAGATGACACCGCTCTAAATTGCCTCCGCGGTAGGCGAGGGCTCACGCTCAAAGCTTCGAACCTCCGAAGTTTGTTTACACTCGTTTTAGCACAGAAAATCACAGAACAAAGCACAAGAACACCGACATGCTCAGTAGTCTGTGGGATGTTTTCGCTCGGCCGACGATCGCAGTCGGCACCCCGCTGGATTTGTCGGCGTCGCTCGAACTCGGCACGAAACCGCGTCACACTTGTAGCACTCGCAGTTGTTTATCGTGTCGTTGTCGTTCTAGAGTACGAAGCAGTCATTCAGGAACGTTTGGAGTAGTTTCTGTGCTTGCTTCCAGCACTCGGCCGTGCCTTCAAAGCGGCGGCTATTAGGCACAACATTCGGAGGCATCGCGGCCTCTGGTTGGTTGGCGCGCGGCCCCTGGTTGGTTGGCGCCGCTGTACGCGTGTTGACGTTGCGTACGCGTGGCAAAAATATCAAGCCCGGCCGGCGAGTTTACAAAGGCGAGCGGATAGAGCCCCCCACAATGCACCGCGGCCTAGCGCTCTTGGAGGCTATGCATTTGCTCCGGCCTAACTGTATCATCGCGCTGTAGCTCCCCGCACTTTCGCATAGCGTTGCCGGGAGGCTGCTGCACCAGCGGGGGCCTTGCTCGCAAAGGAAAGCCCTGCCAAGGCTTTTGGACCTGCGCCGAATTGAGTTGGATACTCGCGAAGAAATCGTGTGCGCCCACCTGTCGCCACGAGGTGATCAAGAAAAGGAAAACCCTCTACGATTGACATCTCGCAATCGTTCATGTTTCAAGCAGTGTGCGCGCCTTGTATCGCCGCTGCGCTTCACTCTTCGCCCTGCCCAAAGTTTTGCCGGCCTGTTATCAACGATGTAAGTTTGGATGTTTACTAATTCGTATGCAATCAACACAAAACGACGCGATGACGTACTTGTTGCAAGCCTTGCCTCCTCGCTGGTCAGAAAGGGGGTTTCGGAAAAATCACACTCCGCTACGTCCCGGTCGTCACTTCAGCGTTAATTAGCTTAACTGATGCTCAGCACTGACTTCTAAGCTACGCATTATGAATAGGGAACATGCCATGCAACACGAAGACCTTCCAAACGCCATTGTGCGGCTTAAAACAAGTAAAGCTTCCGGCCCGGCCAGTGCCTCCTTTATAACTCTCAGTGCCCGGTAAAAGCGGAAGAGAACAATGAGACTACTCCGTCGGCGCGAGTGCGACGCCTCGCTACCAGGTGCCGCTGCCTAAACAGGGTGCCGGAGTTCGCTACGTGCCGCAGCCGCTGTGGTTCTGGCGCCGTACTCAAAATTAAACAGATTAAATCCTTAATGTTCTGCGCTGAAACCTCAATATATCGTGGCTGTAATCGCTGAATTATGTTACCGAGTGTTTCAGAGATCTGGTTGCCAGCTTTCACGTACTAGCCGCAAGCGAAGAACGCCTCGCTAAATGAATACCAAAAACAGGCCGCGTACGCACACACCTACATGCTTGGACATACTGCACATAAATTTCCAACGTTGACTTGCCATGCATAGCAGCTCTATATTCTGCAAAATGAACCCAATTGATGCGATACGAATACATTTTGCAAAAAAAAAAGCATTTATTTGCAAGTACCTCTATTTTCGGTAGCCTCACAGTTTTGTATATTTTTTTGACAGGGGCTTTTTCGCGATGTACTTGAAAGCATCATGCTTGTCACTGACAGTGAATGCATAGTTCACCAGCAGAGGCCGCAAAAACCGAACAGATATCAGCTCCATGAGCTTAGCTCTGTGAGTGTCATCCATCTCCTTGCAATTGAGCAGGTTTGAAGCACACAGTGCTGGTACAGCCTTCTTAACCAGGGTAGAAAATGGCTTTTTTAGAGTCGGATTGTCCTTCAGAGCACGATCCGCAAATGCCCTCAGCACGTCAACTGGTCTGACGGGTAAAGTAGCCCACCTCGGTCCTGGCTGCGAGTGAACTGCAACATAGGTTGGTTGCTCGCTGGCTCTGTGCATACTGCAGTGCAACTTCCACAACACATGTTCTCGTTTATGACATGGGCAATATAGCCCCCAACATAAATAGTTGCAGAAATCTCAAGTGACGGCAAGTGCTGAGGCAAGACTGTTGCATTGATCCGTTGCAAAGCACATGTAGCTCTCTGTAGCTGAGGCGGCTGCTGTGCTAGCGAAGAAGTTTCAGTGAGCAGTGTGCCTGTTGACATTTGAGCACATTTTCTGTGTGCAACGTTTGATGCCATGCTGGATGCGGCAAGTCCAGTTTTTAAAACCTTCACCAGCCCTTGCAAAACAGAACGAACATTCAGCATGTCATTGCAGCCAGAGGACATCCGCAGTGTTCCAAACAGTGACTCAATGGGGTGACTATCAAACTTATGAGTGAGCACAAACAAGAACTTCTCCTTTTTGAGTAGGTACTTGATACAGGCAACTGTGGAATATGTGGTCAGGAGGAATGCTCCATACGTTTCTTTCGTTAAAAATTCCTTTTGACTTCGACAGCTTTTTTCCAGTTCATCCAAGTACACGGGCAGCGTAACCTCGAGCCACTCCAGTCTTGCATATTCAGCATCGTCAAATTGCCGAGAGTCAGGCCATTTCTTGTGGATGTGCTGGGTCGTATTACTTGTATCATGCAGCACGAACCAACGATGGATGCTTTGCATGAAAACGATGATCTGGCCTGCAGCTGCGAATGATACACTCGATGTATGCCCAGCTTGGCTCCAGGGCTGCAGTAACATCAGGCGAGAAGACCTGAATTGCCCTTGCGACATTCGTTTTTTTCTATGTTATTCGGACAGACATGTTTTCGGCTAAGGTAGCGGACAGACTTTACAACCAGGTCCTTCTGTAGGTCGTAGAGATTCTTGGTGTAGCAGGACGAGACCTCTCCTTTCGGACCAATGTCGTGGGCTAGAAACTGCGAGCGCACGTATTTTTAAAAACGTGGCATGGATCAAAGAGCCTGTCACAGCCACAGGGATGTTCTATCCGGTACGTAAGAGGACCATCGCCCAAAAGTGTCATGGCATTGACGTTCACTCTGTGGTTATCACTCACTAAGCGAACTACCCTGAAACCACAGGCTTCTACTCATTCAAGCACAAAAATCAACAACTTGTGAAGCTGTGGGCCTGTTAACCCCATGCTAAAATAGTAGGCCACTGGAATGCGATACGACGTCGAGAGTCCTGTAATTAGGAAGCAGAGAAGAGAGTTTGCTAAGGTGAGGTCCCCACCATGTTGTTCTAAAGAGACATCTGCGTGCCCCACAAAGCAGTCCCGCTGTTTGTTGTACTGCAGCTTTTCCCTGATCTTCATTTCGTCGACTATGAGTGAACACACCCTTGACTGTGGTACAGTCAAGCTCTCGGCTTCTACTCTAAGGCGAGCTTCAGCGAGTTTGCTGAGGCCTGTTTCTCCACTGGTGGTTCCCAAGTAGTTGCTCAAAGTCATTCTGCAAGGAAGCTTCAAAAGCATTTCACCGCGGATGTGTTCGTACGCCCTTGTCGACAAATGCCTTAAAACTACACAACGTCGGGTTGTCTCCTCAGACCAGCTGGGCCTTTTCATCTTGAAGTTTTCAATCTGATCAATCAAGAATAAAGCTGCGGGTTCCTTTTCTTTCGCCCTTTCCTTGAACATCCGCAACCAGGGCGTCCTCGTGCAGCTTTTTCAATTCCATTTTGTACTTGTCGATGGTCTGTTGCAGCCGAAGCAGTTGGCTCCTCAATTCCTTTTCTTTTCTTCTCCACTTCGCTTTCTCTGCGACAAGCACACTTAATTGAAGTTGACCTGCTGGCTACCTGGACGCCTTGATCACGCAAATTGGCCTCCGACGATGTGTCCATACCGCAACAATCCGACATATCCTCCACTGCTGAAGCAACGTTGCCGCTCGCGGAGTCGCTGCGCGCCATGTAGCACTCACTCGGTTGTCGATGCTTGCTGTATTTCGCGCCAGAGCTGATTTCGGCTGGAGATGGGGCGGGTATTCTTCAAAAAACTGACGGCACAGTCCCATTATTTAGGCGTCGCCGCTTGCCTTCGATGAAGTCCTCGTCTTTGAAGTGGCGACTGCATACTTTGGTGTAGCATGAGGTGGTGTTCGGCCACCACTTGTCTCGTCGTATTGCGGCAAGCCAGCGCGCTCGAGCGTCTGCGTCAGCGGGTAGTTCATGAAAGGAAAGCCCTGCTGGTTTTTTTTTCTCGTCCGATTTGCACAGCGGAACACAGCAGTAGGCCATCGTAAAGCATTCTACGCACGTACTGGCCGAAAACTCTCCCACAAAACGAAGTTGCGCACCACTGAACGGGCTGCACGCGCAACACCCGAACGGAATGGCAGCAGCGGCACCCTGTTTACCCAGCGCCCCTAGCGGCAGCGGAGAAAATCGGCGTTCGACGGCCCCCCAACGGCGGTGTGCCCGGCACAGATTTTTATACAGGAGGCACTGGCCCGGCTTGATCCCCCGCGCCTCCTCGCGTATGCCCCTCCGACGCCGAGAGGCGCATTTGACGCTTGTGACGCGTAGACGCGAGCGCACGCGTGCCAGTGGTTGACACTTAAGGCAAAGTTTATGTGCAGCAAAGAAATAGAGGCGTTACAAATTCGGCACTGGGGCCGAGAGCTTAGAGACTCGAAGAGCCGAGATGTCTTCTCTCGCACGCTGTTACGAGGCGCACCGCCGACGAGGTTACGATGGGCGCCACGAAACTCGTCGCGGCCAAGGACACCGGGCGCGCCGACTGCGAAGGGGCTCGAACCAACGAGAGTCTTCTCTCAGGCGTAGGTCAGCTGCTCGCGACGCTCCGCGGGGCTTTTTTTGAGTAACCAGATGTCCAACCAGAAGCGCCGCTGGCCGTAATGTCGGAATCCTCCAATGGGGCTCGCCGCTGGGCCGCGTCATGCTCATCAATTCCGGAGCCGCTGCACGTGGTTGCACCCAAGGACGAGTGACGCCGCCACGCATTCCGTAAGACTCGCCAGATTGGAAGGCGCGGATTACTTCAACGGGCTCGTGGGCTGAGGGAGCTCGATGTGCGTTGCATGACAGACCGGTGCCGCCGCTTGATGCCGTCGTTGAGTCGATCGTGTAACGGGCTCGATTGCTGGCCTTGACACAGATTGCCTTTTTCAGAGGCATTGACGTTCGATGTGGACTCGTAGGTGTAACACCCCGTAACTGTCTGCATCCGAGTGAGACACTTCAACAGTTGCTCACATGGGATGGGGGTAAGAGGGGATTAAATGATAGGATTAAAAGGTATATATATGTGAAGCTACGATGAATTGCAGACGTGGCCTGACTCATACGCCATGTTTTTTCTCCTCTGCACTTCTTCCTTCTCGGCCTCTACCAACCATCGCTTCTTACGTCACATGATTCCCCCTCCCCCCGGAAGAATGCATGAATTACGAACAAGAAAAGGTAAACAAGGAGAGGTTCAAAAGTCACAAATGTCAAAATTCACAATCGATTCTATGCTCCAGAGGAGTTCCGTACACTTTCAAAGACTTCAGGAGAGAGTGCAGCAGTCCGGTTAACACAGGAGTTCGGGTGGGCGAGGCTGACTGTGGCGTTCTGGAAAAGATAACCACGTCTTGCACAACTGCACTGACCATGACACGGCTTCAGCAGCTGTGAAGAACGAACGAGGTTGGAAGTCCTTGTAGCCCTTGAAGATCAGACGTCATATGCGCCGAATTTTCTGTCGTGGGTGCTGTATTTTGTGTCGTGGCTGAGACAGAAGCATTGTTTCCAGCTGGCGTTTGCGAGAACCCAAGTTGACGATACGATGTCTGTGTTCCTGCATTTTGCAAATGGTAGCGTTCAGTCTGTTTCGTGGTTTTCTGTGGTAGTATCTCTGTCGGTAGGATTGTACATGATGCCTTGATATCTGGTACGGAAGACTTCCTCGACGTTTTCTTCTACGAATATGGCTCAGATGTTGACTTGGTCTTTCCTTTAGTTGGTGTCGTTCCTGACGACAATCTGTCACAGAACGAGCGCTCAACAAGGGCGCGCCACCAAATTCTCGCGACGAACCGCCGGAGTGACGCCGCGAGGTCGACGATAAAAAAAACATCTAAAGACTCCCCCCCCCCCCGGGAGTGCGCTTCTCCCCTCGGAAGCGTGGCTTCACCGACGAACCTCCTCACCCCACATCGGCGGCCGAGCAAGCACTCGAAATTTCTAGAAGGAAAGGGGCGTGTTATGCCGGGTTGAGTCATCTGTCGGGGACGGCCCTCGTACAGTCTCGCGCTTTCCCCCAGCCTTTGCTGCGCATCGCGCCGACGAAATGATGAGAACTTTCTGGAATGTCGCGCGGAAGGTATTTAACCGAGCAGCGGAGATGAGAGATCAGGAGAAGACGGAAGTTAGCGCCAGAGCGCATAGGGATTCCGCTGTGTAGTCGGCGAAGGTTTTGTCCGTAGGGACAAAGGAGGAGAAGATGGAAGTTAGCGCCAGAGCGCGTAGGGATTCCGCCGTGGAGTCGGCGAAGGTTTTGTCCGTAGAGACAAAGCAGGAGAAGAAGATGATTTCCAACTGAGGGGTGACGACTCGAGCTATAGTCAAGAGTGTGTGTTTACCGCTATCGAGCGAAGACGCGTGGCAACAGCTGCGTGTGTGAAGCCGACGTGTTTCCGGCGAAGAAGTTTGAAGCTTGGAGAGACGCCAATTGAAGACGCGAGGTTTCCTGGAAGAGAAACTTCGGCGAGGTTTCCTGGAAGAGAAACTTCAGGGGCAGCGGAACTACAACAACGCTGGACTTTGAGTGAGTGATTCTCGGAAGAGTATCATCCCGACTTTTGTTCCAAGAACTTTGGACTGAATAGGTTTTCTATCTCTTTAGTCTTTAAGTGTCTTGGTTGTTCAATGCATGCGACTGCATTGTTGTGTGTATTGTTGTCTGTGTCCGTTGTTCGAGTGTGGCTAATTGTACTGTGTAGTACGTTGTTTGATCGGTGACATATTGTACTCACCTATTGTGGAGTGAGCATACTTGTGTATTGTTTTTCTGATCTGCCATTATTGAGAATATAATTTTGTTGGTTTATCAACTCTTGGCTCTGACTTGTTCTTTGGGCCACAGCCGGCGTCCGCTGGCGCGCCAAAAAGGACCACTTCTAAATTGTCCACGCTTTCGTGGTGCGGTTCGGGGGGCCGATACTTCGGCCCTTGGAATTAGCCCGGCGATCGCCTCCCTAATTAACGGGACCTGTGTGACACCATCCTTAAGCCGCAAATCTGCTTGTGATCTTATTTTAGTTCGTCGTAGTGCTTGATGTAACTGCCGTACTTTCCGGAGTTCTTTGAGTTCTTGATGGCACTGCTGATGTTGCGGAATCGGTTGAGGTGGTACTCCTTTAGTAACACGAGCCTGCTTTTCTTTGATAGTTGGTGTGACCAATAAATAGTTGGTAGTCGTTGGGTTGTCGTGATTCTCAAAAGAAAATGAAGGTGGTGCACTAGAATCGACAGAAAGGTCTTTGGAGGCTTCTTCTGCACTGTTCACTACGAAGGGCTTTTGCGCTTGTCAGCGTACGATATTCGATTTGTCCATATATAGAGAGGAAGGAGAGAACGAGGGGCGGGCAGAGCGAGCGACGGAAGCAAAGATGAAATAGGAAAGATGGACATGGTCGCAGGAGTCCGAGGTCGGGGCACCACTCAGCAAGAGCTCTTGTCGGCGGCAGAAGATGGCGTAGGGCGAGCCAGTCGGCCAGATCTGCGCTGTCGTCGGAGATCGCGGGGGCACAACCGGTCGGCACGAAATCCAGCGAGCGAGTCCCCCAGGGTGCTGTACAGGCTATAAGTAAGGTTGTTCGGCGTTCCAAAGGTCGAAGCTCTGCGCAGTGGCGAAGAGCAATCCCGCGCGCTGACAGGCTACTTCAAGGAAACTCGGCTGTGTACGAGCTGCAATTCGATTAGAGGTACATCTCCCGGCACTTCGAGCTCACCGTGAATGGCGAAATTGTCCGCATTGAAAGTGGTAGGCCCATAGGCATGCTTGCCGTTCGGGGGGGGGGGAGCGAAGGTTTATTGTATTGCAGGGTGCTCCTCTATTCGGGTATGAGGCAGATGTTGCACCCCCTTCTGGATGACTAAAAGTGTGCCCCGCCACCTAGTCAATGTATAGAGCAGATTTAGCACCCCCCTTCCAGGTGACTAGGGGGGCGAGCGGCCGCCCCCTTTGCGTCGTGCGGAAGCCTATGGGTAGGCCTTTCGGAGAAGCTCTTCGGGTTTGTAGACGCCCTTGAAATCCCTTTTTCAAAGTGGATTAGCTACAACGAGCTTCACAGTGACAGCTTGAAAGAGCTTAATTGTTTCCCGATTGGAAAAAAAATGTCACAATGGGCTGCGCACAACATGGTCCGAGCCTCACCAATCAACTGAACAAGTTTTTTCTGCTCACCCATTTGCACCTTTACACAAAGCCACTCCACAAGGAGCAAGCATCTTCCCGTGGATAGAGGAAGTACCTGAAGCTCAGGCGCGTCACCTAGGCTCTCAGCCCAAGGCAAACAATGTTCTGTGTGGCGCTTGCGGACTATAAAACCTTCTAAATGCGAAGCACTTCTTAGCGAACTTCAGCGGCTTTGAGGGTATCTATCTATCTATCAATCTATCTATCTAGCCGCTTATGTATACGTTTGGGTGCTCTCGTGGTCACCTCCTTAACTGGGCGTACACCAAAATTAGCAAGATGGTTTGACGAATATGACGCGATGGTCAAGACGTAGATAAGGTCACAATCCCGTCGCCTACGTCATCAAACACTTCTCGCCAGACAGTGGCACCTACCCACGGGCGGGTATGTGCCCCTGGTGTGCGGGTATGTGCCACAGGTGATTAACGCTCTACCCAGAAACGACTAGAACACACATGGGTAATTTTAACGTGTGAGCGTTAAATAATACCCGACATTGGTAGCGTCATCCCAAAGAAGGCATACAAGAAATGTCAGTGTTAAGAAAAACTTGGCATAGGCAGCGTTGACCCCCCGACGAATGCAAATAATAAATTTCAGGGTCCCAACAGGAATCGAACACAAGCATTCTGCATGACAGTCAAGGATTTTACCACAGAGCTACGCCAGGTCGCGGAACTGCTTTTCAAATAGACCCTAATCTTCGTAAAACGTCAATAGTGGTTGCAGTGCGGCCAACCCAAGTTTTTAAACATTACATATGTAACGCCTTTGATACAGCCATCACGTCGGGTTAACACCAGTTGTGGCTCCATCAGAAATGCAGCCGCCGCAGCCAGGATTCGAACCCGCGACCTGCGGGTCAGCAGCCGAGTACCTTAGCCACTAGACCACCGCGGCGGGGCCAACTCGTGATTCTCGTCCGAGTTTGACGTTTCGAATAATGGGGCTTTATTTACAGATTAGTGCTTGAGGAAATTATGGTTTGCCGTGGAAGGTGTCACAAGCAATCGCTTACAACTTAGTTCATCGTTCCACTATTCTACGACTTCACATCAATAAAATTTTTCAGTGCCGTCACGCGCTCACTTACGGCACCCTGTCGATATTTCAGTTCAGTCGCGCACCCGCGTATGCATCCAGTCATTCCAAAAGCTAATAACATATTTTCTCGGTCGCCATTTGAAACCATGCACGAGAAACAACATATTTTCTAAACCTTTCACATTGCCCACGTGCGTCGTTGATTCCCGCCTCTCCGCAGCGCATCGTCGACGTGGCCAGGTGACGTGGATGTATAAATGGATGAATTTATATGGCCGTACCCTTTAGATCGGGCGGTGGCTAGCGCCAACTAGCCGTAATACTTAGTGAACTAACCACTAGATTTATCTTTTTTTATTTAAATAGTGAAGTTGAGGACTGGTACTTTGCAGTGAAGGGTTTCATTTTCACGCGTGCCTTGACTTTAGCCATAAATCAGATATCCTCCTTCTAGTTAACTCTACCGGCTTAAAGTCTATTTTGCCCTCCCTGTCCCTAAACCCCAGTGCTTTCAAAAACTCTGCGCCATCATCCTGAACTATAGGGCCAAGCCCTTTACATAACATTATCAAGTGTTCGGCAGTTTCCTCCTCCTCTCCACACGCACTGCATACCGTGTCTACCCCTTCGTATTTGGCCCGATATGTCTTGGTTCGCAATACTCCCATCCTGGCTTCAAACAGTAGAAAACTACCCCGAGTATTATCATAGATCCTTTCCCCTGCAATTTCCTGCTTAAAAATTTGATAGATCCCTAGTGCAGACTCCTTAATCATGCCAATTCTCCACATATCGGTCTCAGCTTCCTTCACCTTCTTCTTAACCGATAATTCTCTTTGGTTTGGTCCCATGCGGTTTTCCAAGTATTTACCAGTCAATTTTCTAGTTCGCTTCCGCCATTTTGTATCGACATTCCTCATGTACAAGTAGATGAATACCTTCCTATCCCACCGCTCCTCCCCCATTTCTCTCAATCGCTTCTCAAATTTTATCTTGCTGCTAGCTTCCCTGCCCTCAAATGATGTCCATCCCATATCACCTTGTACTCCCTGATTTGGTGTAATCCCGTGAGCTCCTAAAGCAAGCCTGCCTATTCCACGTTGCTTAATTTCTAATCGCTTGAACTTCTGAACTCATACACAAGACCGCATTGCCAAACGTAAGCCCAGGAATCATGAACCCTTTCCATATTCCTCTCACAACATCATACCTATTGTAATTCCACAGTGCCCTATTTTTCATCACTGCTGCATTCCTGTTACCCATAGTCGTCACGTATATTTCGTGTTCCCTTAAATACTTTGTCCCATTGCTTATCCATACGCCCAGATATTTGTATTTATCTGTTATCTCTAGTGTGACATCCTGTATCCTAAGCTCACCACCTTCATTATCATTAAAAATCGTGACTGTTGATTTTTTCTTAGTGAATTTGAAATCTAACCTATCTCCCCTATTACCGCAGATGTCCATCAATCTCTGCAAATCTTCCTTGTTGTCGGCCATTAGCACTATATCATCTGCGTAGATTAATGCTGGTAGTGCCTGAACAATGACTTTTCCTTGTTTGACAAAAGAGAGGTTGAAGCCAAGTCCACTTCCTTCTAATTTGGCCTCTAATCCTTGTAGGTACGCCATGAATAACAAGGGTGACAGAGGACACCCCTTCCTCAGCCCAGGTTTCAACTCTGTGGGCTAGAATACCTGTTTTTCCTACTTTATAACTACCTTGTTACTCTGATAGATTACCTTTAAAAGCTTAGTTACTCCATCTTCCACACCTAGTGTGTCCAGCATTCCCCACAAGTCCTCTTGAACCACGCTATCGTATGCTCCCTTGATATCCGAAAATGCTAGCCACATGGGCCTGAGTTCCTTTTCTGCTATTTCAATGCACTGCGTCAGTGAGAACAGATTGTCTTCCAACCTCCTAGGTGTTTCCGAAACCCAGTCTGCAGTTCCCCCAGCACCCCCTCATCCTCTATCCATGCCTGCAGTCTTTCCTTTATAATCTGCATCGCCAGCCTGTAGACCACTGATATCACTGTTATAGGATGGTAGTTGTTTATGTCAGCTTTGTCCCCCTTTCCTTTATAGGTCATGCTCATCCTGCTAAGTTTCCATCCATCGGGGACTTCGCCATCGATTATTGTTCTGCTCACTGCCTCTCTCGAAGTCTGTTTAGACTTTAGACCCAATGTCTTTATCAGCATAATTGGAATGCCATCTGGGCCTGTTGATGTACTACTTGGAACCCTCTTCTCAGCCCTTTCCCACTTTCTTCGTGAAAACGGAGCCATTGCGCCACTTGATCCATCCTTGTCTATTGTGGTGCATAAGGCACTTCTTTGTTTAAAATTTTCTGTCACCCTTGTTCGTATATACTCAATAGCTTCATCCCCTTCTAGCCTAGCACCTTGAGCTGTAGTTATAAACCTCTGCTCTAGGCTTGTTGCATTTCTTAGGGAGTTTAGATGGTTCCAAAATTTCGCAGCTGCCTTTCTGTCTTTCTTATGTACTTCTGCCAGCCACTGAGCACCCTTTCTTCTAATCTTTTCATTGACGAGGAGGGATGCCTCCCTTCTAGAGCTTAGAAGGATGTCCCATTTTCTTTCAACATCATCTGTTGGTTCACCCCGCTGCTTAGCATGTCTGTGTTCCCTAGAGGTTTCCTGACGTTTTGCTATGGCTTTCTTAACTTCCTCATCCCACCAACTCTTGGGCTTGTGTCTTCTTTTCCGGGGTGACTTGTCACGTGCCTTAGCAAGCTTTAGCCCAAACAATCTAATTAGATTTGTGTACGTCCACACATACACAAATGCGGCGATGGCGTAGTGGTTTAAGCATCCGCCTCGCATGCAAGAGGTCCGTGGTTCAAATCCCGGTGCCGCGCAGTTTTCAACCGGGAAAAAAATCCGCGTGTTGATGGGACTGAATTAAGAGGCCTGGGGTGCAGCCTCACTGGTAACCACCGCCGGGAACGCACTCCCTCACCAGAAAAGGATTGGCCACCCTGGTGCAGTATCTGGCCACTACCTCCCACATGCATACGTCAAATAACTCACGGCCCTCAGTCCCCAGCAACTGCGAAGCAACTGACCATGGTGGCGGTCAGATCTGCAACGCAGCAGAGGGTGCTAAGAATCTCCGGACTACAGGCCGCCTTTGGAACCTGAACTTGGCAACGTTTAACGCTAGAACCTTATCTAGTGAGGGAAGTCTAGCTGTACTATTCGAGGAGCTAGAGGGTGTTAAATGGGATATAATAGGGCTCAGTGAGGTTAGGAGGACATATGAGGCCTATACTGTGCTACAGGATGGGCACGTCTTTTGCTATCGGGGCTTGGCAGACAGAAGAGAACTGGGAGTGAGGTTCCTAATTCAAAGAAACATAGCTGGCAACATAGAGGAATACTATAGCATTAATGAAAGAGTGGTTGGTATTGTAATTAAACTGAATAAAAGATACAAGATGAAGGTAGTACAGGCTTACACGCCTACATCAAGCCATGATGACGCTTCAGTTGAAAGCTTCTATGAAGACGTGGAATCGGCAATGAGTAAGGTAAAAACACAGTATACTATAGTGATGGGCGACTTTAATGCAAAGGTAGGGAAGAAGCAGGCTGGAGACCAGGCAGTAGGAGAGTATGGCATCGGCACTAGAAACGCCAGAGGAGAGCTACTAGTAGAATTCGCAGAACGCAATAATTTGCGGATTTCGAATACTTTCTACCGAAAACGAGAAAACCGCAAGTGGACATGGAGGAGGCCTAATGGCGAAAATAAGAACGAAATAGACTTTATAATGACTGCACGCCCAGGAATCGTGCAGGATGTGGAAGTGGTTGGCAAGGTACGATGCAGTGACCATGGAATGGTACGGTCTCGAGTTCGCCTAGACTTGAAGAAGGAACGACAGAAACTGATACGCAAGAAGCCAATCAATGAGCTAGCACTGAGAGGGAAAGTACAGGAATTCAGAGTGTCGCTGCAGAACAGGTACTCGGCTCTTAGTGAGGAAACCAACCTTAGCGTAGATACAATGAATGATAATCTGACGAGTATCTTTACGGAGTGTGCAGTGGAAGTTGGAGGCAGGGTAGTTAGACAGGATACTGGTAAGCTTTCCCAGGGAACGAAGAACCTAATTAAGAAGCGTCAAATCATCACAGTGTCAAGTACAACAGACGAAATAGAACTGGCAGAGCTTTCGAAGTTGATTAATAGACGTAAAGTATGCAATGTAAGAAGGTATAACATAAAGAGAATTGAACACGCTCTGAAAAACGGAGGAAGCGTCAAAGCAGTGAAGAGGAAACTTGGGATAGGCAAAATTCGGATGTATGCACTAAAGGACAAAGAAGGCAAAATAACTACCAATATGGATAGGAAAGTTAAAATAGCGGAGGAGTTTACAGAGATCTGTACAGTAGCCGAGACAACCACGACCTTAATACTATAAGAACTAGCAGTAACCCAGATGACACCCCACCGGTAATGATAGAAGAAGTCAGAAAAGCTTTGGAGAGCATGCAAAGAGGCAAAGCTGCTGGTGAGGATCAGGTAACATCAGATCTGCTGAAAGATGGAAGACAGATTGTGTTGGAAAAACTAGCCACCCTGTTTACGAGGTGTCTCCTGACGGGAAGGGTACCAGAGTCTTGGAAGAACGCTAACATCATCTTAATACATAAGAAAGGAGATGACAAGGACTTGAAGAATTACAGGCCGATCAGCTTGCTCTCTGTAGTATACAAGCTATTTACAAAGTTAATTGCTAACAGTGTACAGAAAACAATAGAATTCAATCAACCAAAGGAACAAGCAGGATTTCGAACAGGCTACTCAACAATTGACCACATTCATACTATCAATCAGATAATAGAGAAATGCTCAGAGTATAACCAACCACTATACATAGCCTTCATAGATTACGAGAAGGCGTTTGATTCAGTAGAAATATCAGCCGTCATGCAGACACTGCGGAATCAGGGCGTAGATGAAGTATAAACATTCTGGAAGAAATCTATAGGGGATCAACTGCTACCATAGTGCTTCATAAAGAAAGCAACAGAATACCAATCAAGAAGGGTGTAAGGCAGGGGGACACAATCTCCCCAATTCTATTTACCGCGTGCTTACAGGAGGTTTTAGAAGCCTAGAATGGGAACAGTTAGGGATAAGAGTTAATGGAGAATACCATAGTAACCTGCGCTTCGCCGATGACATTGCATTGCGGAGTAACTCAGGGTACGAATTGCAACTCATGATTACGGAGTTAGACAAGGAGAGCAGAAAGGTGGGTCTTAACATTAATCTGCAGAAAACGAAAGTAATGTACAACAACCTCGGAAAGGAGCAGCGCTTCGAGATAGGTAATAGTGCACTTGAAGTTGTAAAAGACTATGTCTACTTAGGGCAGGAAATAACCGCAGAGCCTAACCACGAGATTGAAGTAACTAGAAGAATAAGAATAGGGTGGAGCACATTCGGCAAGCACTCTCAAATTATGACAGGTAGATTGCCACTATCCCTCAAGAGGAAGGTATATAACAGCTGTATCTTGCCGGTACTTAGCTACGGAGCAGAAACCTGGAGACTTACAAAAAGGGTTCAGCTTAAATTGAGGACGACGCAGCGAGCAATGGAAAGAAAAATGGTAGGTGTAACCTTAAGAGACAAGAAGAGAGTAGAGTGGATTAGGGGACAAACGGGGGTTAAGAATATCATAGTTGAAATAAAGAAGAGGAAATGGACATGGGCCGGGCATGTAGCGCGTAGACAGGATAACCGCTGGTCATTAAGGGCAACTAACTGGATTCCCAGAGAAGGGAAGTGGGTTAGGGGGAGACAGAAGGTTAGATGGGCAGATGAGATTAAGAAGTTTGCGGGTATAAATTGGCAGCACAAGCACAGGACCGGGTTAACTGGCGGAACATGGGAGAGGCCTTTGTCCTGCAGTGGACGTAGTCAGGCTGATGATGATGATGATGTCCACACAGTTTTATTATCCTCAGTGATTACTTTCTTAATCTGTTTAGTAGCAATTTCTATTTGCCTTCCTGAATGAAAATTTTCCTGTAGCTGCTCATCTTGTCTCCTTCCCACTTTCGCTGCACACGTGCAAACGTGTGCCAGCGTCACCTGACGGTTTCCTCCCAAGGCGTTACGCGCTAGCCGGCGCGTTCATCACACTCACAGAGGAAGGCTTTCCTTCCTCCGTGCTAGAAGGAGAGGTGTCAGCATCAGCGCGCCGGAGAGTGAGCGAGAATTCATCCGGATGCGGCGGCGCTACAGTCGCTTTCGAGATGCCTCGGGCGCGCCCACACGCGTGTATCAGTCGTTTTTTATAGCAAATATTTCACGCTACCTTGTAGATTATAACAAAGTCTACCTACACAATTCAGGCGACGAGCTGCAACATGTATTGGCTCTGGAAACTAGTGTTTTCAATTCACTTTGTACTATATCAGCTATGAAGCTTAGAAGATAGAGAATCAAGTGACTTGCCATGAGCTTGACACCAAAACAAAGTTCGTGCAATTTTCAAATTTGATGCCGCAGTATTCTTCGTGAAGTCTCAATGCACGTAAAGGTATCGGCAACCATTATTTTTATGACTTGCACAATCAAGGTCTAATTTTACAAGCAAGACATTTATTTTCACGAAAGCGAAAAACAACATGAAAAATAAACACGAATATGCATTAAGATTGGAGAGAACTGCAAGTTATACGAGACTCAGCCAAAGCAAGTGAATAAGGCAAGTAAAGAGAACAGTAAATATACGATGATACAATAGGCATACATACACACATAAGACATTGAGATTCGATTTGCAAACATAAATACAATCACAAACCAGTTCACAAAAAATTGCTTTCTGCATATGTGAAACACAACCAGACAGTGACATCACAGTTGTTAATGGGAGAATTGTAACTATGTAAACAAGAACAAGACAATCGTCTAAACTTCAAGAATTTAATTTTTTTCCTCTCTCTATCTCTCTTTTTTGATTGGACGCATTTTCTCCAGCAACAAGACAATGCCGTCTGGTCAGTGTAAGTAAACTATTCTAATTATCTGATTTGTCACTTCCAGTTTGTGGTGTCCACAGCCAACCATATTTAACCTCTTCACAAACAGACAAGAGGTAAGGTCTGTTATGCTGTCACTTTTCAACTTGTTAAAACTGAAGCAATATGTGAATGCATCTTCCATAGTTTTGACCATGTCTTTTAAGGACTGGGACGAGTACAGAAGGCATGATTCTGCTAGAAGCAAGCAGGAATTCTCAGAGTGAAGCAACAGCCTGCTACATTCTTTGCACTTTGTCTCTTTCACCATCTTCCAGGCCACAAAGCCACTGACGTATTAAGTGATCCGGGAGTCACTTTTGCATCCAATGAGATCAATGTGGTCAGGAAGGGCTTCACAAATAACAATAATTTCATGAACCTCATTGAGGTGCCCCACATCTAGCAGCTCATTCAGCTTATTCTGCAATTTCATATTATTATTATGGATGCGCCCTGACATAGAAGACTGCTCAGAACTCCAGAAGGTATGTTTTCACTGGAGGGTGACTGCCAAACTGTAAGAATTGAGGCAATTCACAGAGATCAAAAATTTTGTCGGAGAGGGTGATCATTCGAGTCAGACATTTATTTCAGAATTCCAAAAAAGATTTTAAGCGTGTCTTGGCAGAGGCGAAACGTCATCAAGTATTTATAGCCCAAGGTTTTCGTGACATTGTGCCGGGTGAAAAAGCTAGGTGCTGGTTAGAGTGACGCGGGGTTTTTCGGCAGTTGATTCACTCAGGAACCCAGCCCCCTTAGGTGCAGCTTTATCCCAAGTTGCTAAGAACCCGTTGATGACATGCTTGTAGCTACGGACAATGAATCTTTCGTCGAAATGAGCTTCGCACACAACGCAGTTCTTTTCCAGTGGTTAGTCAGCGCGAGGAATCGTACGCTCCCAGGCCTTGAGCTGTTCATCGTCGGCAAGAGCAGAAAAGAGAGACGCTTTCTTCCCTTGTTTGCGGGGCAAAACATATCCTGCATTGCATCCAGGTGCAAAGCAGTGTCCCAGACAACACGAACACAATCTCAGGACGTCCTCAGTATGCCTCCGTGAGGACAATATGACGCCCTCAGAATGTCTTCTTATGGTACTAGAATGGCACTAATCCCGTACCCTGTCCACACGCATAACAACCTCAGCACATTCTCAAAACAACACTTCAGGAGTTTCTCAGTATCTTTTCAGGACGACGATAGCGTGGCCGGTTCGGTACTGTGGGCGGTGATACTACTTAAAATTTACTTCTTTTCATGATATTTCCATACATCAAAAGAAAAACACCTGTGAGGTCTCGTTTATATATTCTGTGTCATTCAACAGAGTGGTGACAGTGCTGGACTATTACAGTAAAACAAACAAAGTTTGCTGAATGAAGTTTATTTAACTAATTAATCACAACTGGCAGCTTCGTAAGGCATTAGAGTCCGCTTATAGTCTAAAAAAGAAAAGCAGTATCAAAGCAGTCAACACAACTCAATCAACCACGTTTGTAATCTTTCTCGAAAGTTTGACACAGTGTCTTCATCACCTCGTGTATCATGCCCAATGCACTCACTAGTGTTAAAGGCTCCGCTCTGAAATCCTACCAGTACACTACACACGGGCGTTGACTTGACTTGCCCTAGGTCGGGCAATTTGTCAGATGCAGAATTTGATCCTTTCACGTTGGGACCAGGCTGCTTCGGAAGCACAATTGATCACGATTGGCTGGTGTTCTAGGCTGCTTCGGACCACATGTCGCCGTGGTCAGCTGGTGACAATACATCCATGACCAGTCTGAACGTTGGGCAGCCCAGTGCACCCATCAACATGGCAATTTATCTCCCGTCATCACTTCCGACTTACACTTTCACACATATTTCACTTTTAACCATGCACGCAAAGGACACGAACCTTCACTAGTACACTGCACCTTCCCTGACAGACTCCATTTTGACAGTCAGTTGGTTTGGAATAGCTTAGCTACTTGACTATCCAGAATAGTGCCGCATGGCATAGAGTTTCTCAAAATTAGCTAGAGGGCACTCTGGCGCTGTGATCGTTCAGCGACCATGGCAATGATGAGTAGTACACACATTTGCCTCGTCTTCGTACTTGAGGCGGCGAATCGTACTTGCAGCTTCGTTTAATGCTGTGTTTCGATTTTGTTTTGAAAGAAAAAACGAACCCTTTTCATTTCAGTGACTTGAATAAAAATGGTAAGCCTAAAAAAATAAGTTTGTGAAACGCAATCGCTGAACATTTGTTGATTTTTGTTTCGTGAGAAAACAGTTTCAAGCCACACGAACACACACAGAGCCAAAAGCAGGCCAGAAGTACGAAGTTAAGACACATGTGTGCACTACCCATCATTCCCATGCTCGCTGAAGCGCCGTGCATTTACAGTGTCTAGAAATATACTGGCTAGTGTGCTGAGCGCGGGCTAGGAGATGGCCCCGCAGCTGATGACTGCCGGCAGCGCCCGCATGGTGCGCTGCTTTGCGAGTGGGTGCATTTGCGTTCAATTGCGCTCCGCAAGCGCCGCGAAGCGTGCAGGAGGCCGAGCAGCGCGAGGCCAACTATTATTTTGCTGCATTTTCGGAGTGTTTTTTTACATAATGCTTTATTGTATAAGCGAAATGCTCATCAAACCATTCGTCTTTGTGGTGCAGGTTAGTTCCTACTTGCCTACGCCATGTTACCGCAGTGAAAACCGCTTTTTAGTGTTGCTGCCACGCCCACTTGGTAGCTTTTTTTCATGCATTTGTGCTTTTGGCGTGGATTTGTTAGTTTGCGGGGATATTGAAGCAAACCCAGGCCCTTCAGATAAAGAAATACTGCAGCAGCTTCTTTCAGGACAAAAACACATCACTGATATGATGAACAGTGTCTTATCAAAACAAGAAAAAATCGAAAAAGAAGTTGCTAGCTTGACTGAAAGGATGAGTTCCGTCGAAATACAGACAAAACCTTTGATTGAACTGAAAACAGATGTAAACGACTTAAAGCAAAGAGCAACACAGCTTGAGAAAGACTTTGAATTCGCGGTCAAAAAAATTGACGAGTTAGAGAACAGAAGTCGACGAAATAACTTGATTGTTTTTGGCCTGGGGGAAGAAGCTAATGAAACGACTGCTGACCTTACTGAAACAATAAAAAAGGACTTGTTTGAGGGAAAGCTGGGAGTGAATGTCAGGGGCATAGAAAGATGTCACAGATTGGGAAAAAAGAATGGCATAAAACGCCCAGTAATTATAAAAATACTCGATTACCGAGACAAGGTAGCTATTCTGCAGAGGTGTTCCAAGCTGAAGGGCACCGAGCTGTCGATAAGTGAAGACTTTTCCGCTCGTGTACGTGACATCAGAAAAAAGTTGTGGCAAAGTTCGTCGCACGAGCGTGCAAGTGGATCTAAAGTGAAGTTAGTTTTTGACAAAATAAGCATTGATGGAAAGTTTTTTTGCTGGGATGATAATAAGAATACAAGATATAAGTTATCTAACCAAATTAAGGTTCGGGGAAACTAGATGAACGATGTTTAGTGGTGTTAAATGTAAATTGCCGCAGTATTGTTAATAAGGCTGAGAAGTTGGAAGGCATGCTTTTAGCACATGACCCAGATATTGTATTACTAACTGAGACATGGCTACGAGATGATGTTTTTGATAGTGAGTTTGTGCCGAAAAATTACAGAGTGTTCCGTAAGGATCGAAATGGGAGGGGAGGGGGCGTTGCTATTCTTTTTAGGAATAATACACGTGTCGTAAAAATGCCAGACGTTCAAGACATAGAAAGCATCTTCTGTAAAGTGTATATTAGCAATATTAAATATCTTCTTGGTGTCGTTTACAGGCCACCAAATGCTTCCCTTGATGTTATCGCAAAGCTTAAGGATTACCTTCATTGTCACGTAAAAACCGAAGATAAATTAATCATAGCGGGAGATTTTAATATGCCAAATATGAATTGGGAAACGTTTATATCAGACCCATGTCAAGCTGCGGATACTCAAATATCCGATATCATGTTTCAATATGATTTGACGCAAATAGTCACCGACCCTACCAGAATAGATCAGGGGACGAAATCTATCCTAGATATATATCTTGTAAGTGGCAATATAAAAGAAAGCATGTTGTGCAGCGTCACAAATGGCATATCGGATCACAAGGCTGTGGTACTAAAGCTAAAGGGAGTTGAACTTAGTCAGCAGAGGATGGTGAAGAAATTTCCCAATTTTTCAAAAGCAGATGATGAATCTATAATTGATGTTCTGGCCTTTGAATATGATCATTTCAATGCAAGTAATCGTAGCGTTGAAGAACTGTGGCTTTGCTTTAAGAGAATGATTGAAGATTGTGTGCAGCGTTTTATCCCTTTAATTACAAAGAAAGTAGAGAATCACAATCCCTGGATAACAAGAGAGACGTTACAGCTGAAGCGAAAGTTGAAACGGTTAAAAAAAAGGTCGAACAAGGCTAACAGTCCTAATTTAAAAACAATTATTTGCAATATACGTGAAGAAATTAAAGAAAAATCTTTTCGTGACAAAGAAAAGTATTTTAATGAAAAATTGCCGTCATTTATTAAAACGTGTCCAAGAAAATTTTGGAAAGAGGTCACTCCGGGCACGTGCTCTACCGATGCATTTCTTTTAGATGGAAAATTAGAGAGTGATGAAAAAGCTGTCTGTACGGCCTTTAATAACTATTTCAATAGCGTCTATACAAAAGATAATAATCATCTCCCACCTTTCGATGCGAACCTACCACCAATATCAGATGTCACTATTTCTGAAGAGGGTATCTTTAATTTATTGCTAAATCTGGATGTTAAGAAATCTGTTGGACCAGATGAGATACCGAATGCCTTCTTAAAACGGTACGCAGAGTGGTGCGCGAAATATTTGTGTGTGTTGTATACTAGGTCTTTGAACGAAGGTGTACTCCCTGAGGACTGGAAGATTGCCCGAATTAAGCCTCTACACAAAGCAGGTGATAAAACTCAAATAAAGAATTATCGACCAGTTTCGTTAACCTCTACAGCTTGTAAAATTCTCGAGCACATAATTCACAAACAGATTGTTACATTTCTTGATGAACACAAAGTACTAACAAAAGCGCAGCATGGATTTAGACGTGGATATTCTACCACTACACAGCTAGTTGAAACCATCCATGATTTTGCTACCGCACTAAATGAAGGTGAACAGCTAGATGCCATTTTTATGGACTTCCAAAAGGCCTTTGATAAAGTGTCGCATAAAAATTACTTCGTAAATTGCAATATATCTTGAAAAATCCGAAACTTATAGTATGGATACGAGCGTATCTTGAAAACAGGCAACAATTTGTTTCATTTAATGACAGTTGTTCCAGCAAACTACCTGTGGATTCCGGCGTACCTCAGGGCTCGGTCCTCGGACCTCTTTTTTTTCTATTATATATAAATGATATAATGAATGGCCTTTCCGTAAGTGTAAAGCTTTATGCTGATGATTGTGTATTATACACGAAGGTATCAACTGCTGGAGATCAGATAAGGCTCAATAATCAATTCAACAAGGTCGTCTCTTGGTGCCAGGAATGGCAAATGTCAATTAATTACAACAAAACTGTTTATATGAAAATGACACTAAAGAAAAATCCTCTATGTTATCAGTACGGCACAAATAGCGTCAATCTTACAGAAGTTGCTGAATACAAGTACCTTGGAGTATGGATAACTAATGATCTAAACTGGAACAAACACGTCGATACAACTACAGGTAAATGTCTACGGAAACTTTTTTTTCTAAAGCGATCCTTAAAATATTCTACCCCGTCTGTACGCATGTTGGCATATAAAACACTCATTCGTCCAATGTTGGAATATGCTGTAATAATATGGGATCCATTCACTAAACGTAATATTAATCAATTAGAAAAAGTGCAGAACAAGGGCTTACGTTTTATTTATAACTCCTACGGTAGAACATCCGTATCTGAATTATTGGTAAAAAGCGGTCTGCAACCCGTTGTGGACAGAAACCGCACTTGCCGGCTTAAGTTTTTTTATCAATTAATAAATGGTCATTTAATGTTGACAATGCAGGCATTCTTCGGTATTCTTCCGGTTACGCAACTCGCAAGCGACATAGTAAAACGATAACTCCTTTACCTTCACGGATTAACTGCCACAAGTATTCGTTCTTCTCTAGAACTATTAATGACTGGAATAGCCTGACAAATGATGTCGTTTTACAGAAGAAACTGTCATTGTTTGAAAACAGCATCGCCTAAACCATCACTACACATTGCATTGTATTATTTGTTTTATTGTAATTATTGTGTTAGTCTATAAACCCGTATTCTACGTGTTACGTTATTATGTGTTATGTTACTCGAAAAATTTGTTGAAATAAGCGTTTGTGAACCTTCGCCTTGTATATTCAAATCGTACGATTTATTGTGTTTTCATTATTTTTTTGTATGTACCGATTCTCGAACATTTTTTTCCCACCCTGCCATGATCTTTCAGCTGAAGGATCGCAGTATTTATTTATAAATAAAAAAAAACTACTCTATTGCTTTCACAGTACTGGCGTTTTGCAATACCAAAATGAAGATCATTTCGTGGCATACATTTCGCCATCTGCTACTTGCCCACAAAAAAAAAAATAAAGACGCAGATCCCACGTAACTTGGGAATCAATGCTACGCAAGATGACTCTGTTGTAATTTTATATTAGGTGAAACATTATGAAGTGGCGCTAAATATATGCAAGAAATTGGATAGTGAACACTGGAACCAGCATTGGCGTTTCACGAACATTCGGCTCTTCTTGCAAAGTATTTCGAAGACCCTAAGTTAAGGGGGTGATCGTGAGGGCACCCGGACGTAGGCGATTCGATAGATAGATAGATAGATAGATAGATAGATAGATAGATAGATAGATAGATAGATAGATAGATAGATAGATAGATAGATAGATGCTCAAAGTGGTTGCAGTACGCAAAGAAATTTATTTTAAAACCCATTGACAGTATAACCACCAGAGTTATTTTTAAAATGTTCTTTGTTCTTGAGAGCAAGAATTATCACAGAAGACCCTAAAACCTTTACCTCTTAGCCTGCATGCCATTAGGATTCGAGTGAAAACAAAGAATGATAACATGTCAATGAATAGTCTGACACTCACCACATATGATACTCAAAACGTTGTTGGAAAGAGAGTCCGACGTTGACATGGAGAAAAACTGTGTGAATGAAATTCGAAAGGGTATTTTAAATTTTTTAGATAAATAATATTTGAAATTTTGCCTAAATGGCAATTTCATTCCCGACACCGTTCACCCCAATCCGAAAAGTATTTCGATGGAGTCACTCTCAGAATGCTTTTCTCACACGACAGCCTTCGGATTCAGCCTTTTGTCTGCCCAGGAACTTCCAGGAACTTTTATCTGGATTACCAGGCTTCAAAGCTTTTTTTTTTTCGTGCTGCTACTCAGGTGAATAGCAGAACCTATAAAAACATATTTTGTGCATTAGTCAAGTATGAAATGATGCGAGAACAAGACTTTTGAAAGCCAGCGTGAGAAAGACACAATGTAGGCTTCACTTACAGAATTTTAATTGAGTTTAATAGAGCAGCACATTTTAGAAATCTTAATCACGGTAGCAGGAGTGCAGGACCTCTAACTTTAAGCTTTTGAATATATTGGCAAGAAATCTGAATATACGCAATTCTCTGTTATGAATTTGTTTCCACCTATAATTTATACACATTTTAAGAGCTTCTAATTACAGCTTCTAATTACACAATAGATGAAGAGAGCTTCTTAGATGACTACATGAAAATTTTAAGTAGCTAAAACATTGCTTTCCAGATGCCCATTATGCCTACACACAGGCCGACAATGCTAAGTGAGTGAAATTAATAATTTGCTCACCATGTATGCCAAAGATCCGCCACATGCTGCGATTCCAGCTGGCCGCGTCACAGGTCACGGAGTCACATACAAGCCCGCTCGTTCAGCCAGGACGGTGCACTCTACTATGATTTTTGCAAGCGTAGCTGCTTGAAACATTGCCTTTCGAGGCAATGCGACGAACTTGACACTACAGCAGTGACGACGAACGTTGCGACGACGAACTTGACACTACAACAGGTCGAACACTGACAGCTGTCAAACTCTGAGCCAAGCTGGGACGACAGGAGCTTGGCGGCCTCTCATGCACCCACTCGTCCGGCAGCGCCACTTGCGGGCCACTGCGCGCAGTCATCACGTGCGGGGCCACCCTCTCTCGTACGGAATGCGCGCGCTCCGCACACTAGCCAGTATATTTTCTAGGCACTATAGTGCATTGCAGCTGCCATAGACACTAGCGCCAGAGTTCCCTCTAGTGTATATTGGCAAACTCCTATGCCGCATGGTCAATGGTTGCCAAGCTGCTAGTTTGTTATTACGCGCTACAGTGGCGTATAATGACTAATTTAAGGCTGTGGACACTTTAAAAAATCCTGTTTCAAGAGGACATTTCACAATACCAGGTTTGATACCTAAGCCAATTAATTACGTGGTGTCTCATTAAGCGGAACGCGTAATTTCAAAATGTCTGCCAAAAAAATCCAACTAGGCGAAAATATACAATAACTTTATGACTGCATGAAACAAAACGTGTGGAGAAAGTTTTCACATATGAAATGCATCTAGTACTTAGTGCGCAAAGGTCTTGAGGAATTATACGGTAAATGCTCAGTGCAATGATTTTGTCATCCCGTAAAGGGAACAGGACCTTTACCGGACAAATTTTCCTCAGAAAGCACTCGAAAAGACGTTTGAACCGGTGCTAGTGCATTGCCTTTGTCCTCTCCAAAATGTCCTTAAAATTATTTTTTCAGTATAAATTGTTGTCCTCAGAAAGCACTCGAAAGACGTTGAACCGGTGCTAGTGCATTGCCTTTGTCCTCTCAAATGTCCTTAAAATTATTTTTCAGTATAAATTGTTGTCCTCAGAAAGCACTCGAAAAGACGTTTCCGGTAAACCAGCTTGTGTCGTCCTCAGTAAGTACAAAGGTCAAAGAGAACTGTGCGAGGAAGTGACAGAAGTGACAAGCCGGCAGAAGTGACAAGGAATGTGCCTTTAGGTACGCGACAGTGCTTCCTGTATTGACAACATTGTTTCGAAGGCTTACATCTCGAGAACACCTGCACGCCTTGGGCGAAACATCTATCACATTCAGAGTCAGGAGCACGACGGGCGACTTGCCTGACCAGAGTGAGGAGCTCGTGCGGTGTTCTTTTAAGGTGCCACCGCGTACTTTGGTCCGAGGCATAGGGTGTGCTTAACGTTGTCGGGAAGAAAGCATCCCCGAGAACATGCACACAGTCCTTAGCAGCTGGAGACTCCTTGATGGTGATGCCCCGCAGGTAACTGAGTGACTGACGCCACATGAACTCGACGTTTCGGTCTACGAGGCTTGAGAGTTCACGGACGCCTGAAGTTTCTAGATTTGAAGCTTTGTTAGACTCCCGACATGTTTGCTGGATGTATGAACCAAGTAGTGGCAAGCCTCTTCTGCCTTTCAGCTCAGCTCACTCTAAATTGGTCAAGCGGGGCATCGCTAACCTCTGCCTTGTCAATGCCTTGAAGAAGTCATGCCCCCACATGGTACACCACAGCTTTGCTCTACAAGTAGAGCGGCTTACCAAAGCTGGTTACCCCGCGCATGTTCTCGTCTCGGTGGCGGAAAAGCTGGTCACTGTCTTCAAGCGAGGCGCAAACGGATAAGCGAAACAGTGTCAGAAAGAGCCAGCCTGTCGTACTGCCTTACGTGCACGACGTATCACACAGGCTAAAAAAGATTGCTCCTGACGCCAACGTTTTTTGTGTTTTTTTCTGCCCCGGAAAAATTGCAGAGGCTTTGCAAACGGGTCAATGCACCTCGTGCAAATTCTGCCTCGTGCTCTGTCGCGCACAGGACGCGCTACGTCCCATGCGCAGTCGGAGTCGTTTACTTGATTCCACTGACGTGTGGGTGCATCTATGTCGGGCAAACCGAAAGGTGCATAAATGACCGCCTCCAAGAACACCGAAACAATGTGCACAATGTGGTACAAGGGCATCTTGGCATTCATTGCCGAGATTGTAGGTGCACCCCTCTCTTTGATCAGTGCTCAATATTGGCAAGGCACAGGGAACAGCTTACCCCAGAAATTATTGAAGCAGAAAAAATTACACTTGCTAGGGTATAAATGTGTAAGCACATCATCGATTGCTTTATCACAGGCTGAACGTGATTACCTAGCTGGGCTTTGAGTCAATAGAGGACCGTCACACGTGTTTGTTACTGATGTGTAGATTAGGCGTGCATTTTACCTTCATGCTCTTTTATCATACTTTTTTAGCAGTATATATTCTTGTCACTCTGTGGAATAAAGTAGTTGGAAGCCAGTGCTCTTTCTGTCTACCCTGTCCTTTTTTTCTTTGTTCGCGCGCTGAAACATCTTGCAAAAGTGATGCACAGTTGCAGTGTCTCGAACAACTTTCGACTGACGCACCTACAGGGGCCGCAGGTGAAAAACGCTCTAGCTGGCAGCAGCTGGCAAGCCGGTACCGCCCGTCGCCGTGATAAGGATGAATGAATGGATGGATATGGGCTAGACCTTTAGATCGGGCGGTGGATAGCGCCACCAAGCCATAATACTTAATGAACCAAAAACTATACTTTTTTTCCTAAAAGTGAGTTTGAGGATTCGTACTTGCAGTGAAGAGTTTATATTTCACTCGTGCCTTGACTTTAGCAACCAATCACATAACCTCCTTCTAGTTAAGTCTACCTGCTTTAAAGTCTATTTTGCCCTCCCGGTCCCTAAACCCCAGTGCTTTGGAAAAACTCTGCGCCATCATCCTGAAACTATAGGGTGAAACCCTTTACAGAACATTATCAAGTGTTCGCCAGTTTCTTCTTCCTCTCCACACGCACTGCATACTGTGTCTACCCCTGCGTATTCGGCCCGATATGTCTTGGTTCGCAGTAATCCCGTCCTGGCCTCAAACAGTAGAGAACTACCCCGAGTATTATCACAGATCCTTTCCTTGGCAATTTCCTGCTTAAAAGTTCGATAGATCTCTAGTGCGGACTTCTTAATCATGCCCATTCTCCACATGTCAGTCTCCGTTTCCTTCATTTTCTTCTTAACCGATAGTTCTTTTTGGTTTGGCCACCCTGCTGTTTGCTAAGTATTTACAAGTCCACTTCTGGTTCGCTTCCTCCATTTGTATCGACAATAATCATGTTACAAGTAGCTGAAACCTTCCTAGCCCAACGCTCCTCCCCCATTTCTCTCTATCGCTTCTCAATATTTTTATCTTGCTGCTAGCTTCCCTGCCCCTCAAATTATGTCCATCCCGTATCACCTTGTGCTCACTGATTTGGTGTATTCCCGTGAGCTCCGTAGTCTCGCTTGCTCAAAACTGAAGGCAGGCCAAACTTCGCTGGAGCGCGAGCCATTCCCCAGGCATTGTTTAGATGAGGCAGATCAACGCTTCCTAGATTTCTAGGAGGCGTTGACTAGATACAACATGGAGGGAAAAATGAGATACGAAACCAATGTTCTCTAGATGCGGTAATCCGCAAACGTAGGCCACAGACTGCGAGTTCGAACAAGGTGCGTTGACTGCTTGCGGCTTACGTACTGAAAGCACGTCTCGAGGTTAGCTGCCGAATGTGTGCGCTGAACCGTTGTGAAGCTTTGTGTTCCTCAGCGTCCTATGTTACATGACAGCGTAAAACACAGCGCATGATCATTGGAAAAAAAAAGGCCGTCACGAACCAAAAGCACCTATTCATAGCTTATACGAGAAGTAATGCGAAGAAACACTGAAAGAATTCTCATTGCCAATCCCCTGCATTTGGTAAGAGCCATGAGAAGAGGAGAAGAAGAAGAACACATTCAAGCCTCCACGGCTCGTGCCGCGTGCCACGCGTGCCCCATTCCCTGCCAACGCGGCAACATTAGGTGAGCGTTCTTGCTGGTTTCATTGGCTGAGTACCCGATAGTCTTCTTGTCTTATAGGTATATTTAGTGCCTTATGTGCCATTTAAGTTGGATCAGCTTCTTTTCTTGTTTGGCTTATTTGAAGGCGCACTGAGTGTCCAGGAATTCTCCTGGTCAGGACCGTTCCTCGTGGACGGCCTCTCTGCGGCATGTAACTTCCTCTTGGCATGTTTCTCGCAGTGGTGTGAGCAGCATTCCGTCGCGTTTGTACCTTTGGGTGGTCACTTTCATTAAGTTTGTAAGGGGGTTTATTGAAGGACTGAGCAAGCGGGTGGTAGCACTAAAGGAACGCAGGCGAACCAGATGACGGTGCTTGATCGCCGATCTCGTGCCTTCTTCTGTGTGATGATAGCTGACCTGATGGTAACATCGTCTTTCTTATTCAATACAATTACCCCCGGCGAAAAAGGTGAAGCCATCCTGGCGATCTAACACGTTGGGGACAAGGAGGGGGTCAAAAGTACGGCTCAGACGGTTTACGTGAACGATATCACGTCCACGCGACGACGGTCGCTCGGTGGCGTGAGGGGTCAATGGCGTAGTTCACGGGTGAAGTACGCTCGACCACGCGGTAGGGGACCATGATACTTGGAGAGTAGCTTGGGTGATACACCAGGGGGCGCAGGGCGGTACATGAAGCCATACAAGTGCTCCAGGAACGAACGTTGGTGCAGAACGATGGTCGTCGTCACGGATCTCCTTCTGGCGCTGGTTGGTCGGATGTAGTAAGCCGCTTGGCTAGCTTGCGGCACTCTTCTGCGTAACGAGCGGCTTCCGAGACAGGCTTGTATTCGGAGGGATCTGGCGAGTATGGCTAGTAAAGTGTCGATGGTGTGTGATGGTTCGCGACCGTACAGGAGAAAAATGGGGAAAAACCCGGTAGTGACTTGCCGTAGCGGTGTTATACGCGTATGTCACCCAAATGGGAGAACGAGGTCCAGTTTGTTTGATCAGAAGCGACATGCATAGCGAGCATGTCCCCCAGAGTACGATTTAAACCGCTCAGTCAAGCCGTTCGTCTGCGGGTGTAGGCTGTACTCTTTCCGGTGAACCATATGGCACTGTTGAAGAAGTGCTTGAATTACATCGGAGAGGAAAACACGCCCTCGGTCACTGAGGAGTTCTCGAGGAGGACCATGACGAAGCACAAAACGATTGAGTATGAAAGTTGCGACGTCTTGTGCTGCAGCTGTGGGGAGAGCAGCAGTTTCAGCGTACCGTGTTAGATGATCCACTGCCACGATAACCCATCGGTTGCCTGCCGTTGTTAGTGGTAGTGGTCCGTAGAGGTCAATTTCCTACACGGTCGAAAGGGCGGTCTGGGCATGGAAGTGGCTGCAATGAACCTGTTGCAGGATGTGGCGCGCTTTTCCGCCGCTGACATTCGTGGCAGCCGCGAATGAACTGGCGGACGAAGGTAAACATTCCGCGCCAGTAATACCTTTTTTCGTAGGCGCTCGTAGGTCTTGAAAACACCGGCATGAGCACATTGCGGGTCGGAATGAAACGACGCGCAGATGGTAGAGCGCAGCGTTCGGGGAATGACTAGTAGCCATTTCCTACCATCTGCTGAATAGTTGCGCCGGTACAAAAGGCCATCCCGAATACTGAAGTGCGGAGCCTGGCGGCGCAGGGTTCGAGTGGTTGGAAGTGTCGGTGCCTCGGATAACGCGTCAAGAAGCGAAGCGATCCATGGGTCATTGCGTTGTGCAGAAGAGATGGTATCCTCGTCAAGCGCTGACAACGTGTCGTCCGAGGAAACAGATGCGATGTCCGGGGATACGGGAGATCGTGACAGTGCGTCAGCATCGGCATGCTTGTGGCCGGAACGATATACCACGCGAATGTCATATTCTTGAAGCCGAAGAGCCCAACGGGCAAGACGACCTGATGGGTCTTTAAGCGACGATAACCAGCATAATGCGTGGTGGTCCGTTACTACATCAAAAGCACGGCCATAAAGGTATGGGCGGAACTTGACAAGCGCCCAAACGATCGCCAAGCATTCCTTCTCGGTGACGCTGTAGTTGGATTCAGCCTTGGTAGAGTTCTGCTGGCGTAGGCGACGACCATACTCGGCGAATCCAGGCTTGCGTTGCGCGAGAACCGCACCGAGGCCGACACCACTGGCGTCGGTGTGGACCTCAGTTGCTGCCGTAGGATCATAGTGACGCAGTATTGTGTGGCGAAGTGAGGAGACGACGAAGGGTACAGAAGGCTTGGTCACACTCAGAAGACCATGACGAAATATCAGTGGTGCTGCCTATAAGTTCGGTCAAAGGCGCAATGATAGAAGCGAAGTTGCGCACAAACCGGCGAAAGTAGGAGCATAACCCCACGAAGCTCCGTAACTGCTTCATAGTCGTTGGTTTGGGGAAGTCGGCGACAGCACGTAACTTAGCCGGGTCTGGAAGTATACCGTCCTTTGATACGACGTGCCCGAGAATCGTAAGTTGCCTAGCAGCGAAGTGACACTTCTTGAGGTTGAGTTGGAGCTGAGCATTCTGCAGGCACGTGAGGACGTGTTTGAGGCGCTCGAGATGTGTTCCAAAGTCTGGCGCAAAGACGACTATATCGTCGAGATAGCAGAGACAGATTTGCCATTTCAAACCCCGAAGAACCGAGTCCATCATGCGCTCGAAGGTGGCAGGCGCATTGCAGAGGCCGAAGGGCATGACATTAAACTCATACAGACCATCCGGTGTCACGAAGGCTGTTTTTTGGTCGATCGGCATCTGCAAGGGGGACCTGCCAGTACCCTGAGCGCAAATCTAATGATGAAAAAAAACTCGGCACCCTTGTAAAGTATCAAGGGCATCGTCAATCCTGGGTAAAGGATACACGTCTCTTCGAGTGATCTTATTTAGGCGCCGGTAGTCCACGCAGAAGCGAACGGAACCATCCTTTTTTTTAACGAGCACTACAGGCGAGGCCCATGGACTTTGTGAAGGTTGAATGACGCCACGTTGCAGCATATCGTTCACCTGTTCGGTAATAACTTGGCGTTCTGCTGCAGAAACACGATATGGTCGCTGTCGTAGTGGCGCATGGGAGCCGGTATCGATGTAATGTAGAGTGGTAGAAGTGCGGCCAAGTGAAGGTTGAACAACATCGAAAGATTCGCGGTACTGGTACAGCAGTTGGAGGAGTTCAGATCGTTCAGATGGTGACAGTCCGTCTGCGATCGCCGAATCGAACACTTTTGAAGCCTGTAGATGAGCGGGTTAAGAGCACTGACGGCGGCGAGGTCACTTGGGATGATTTCTTGCGGCACGGGTAAAAATTTGGTCCGTTATCAATGGGCTGTACGCACCAAGAGACTCGCCTTTAAACAGTTGATCGTATGCGGAAAGGGATTGGTAAGGCAGAGAGCACTGGCTCCATTAGAATTGAGAGGGCTGAATAAGGAAGCAGAAGTGGTTTCCGGCTTAGAAAGAGGCGTGATGGCTCAAAAAACTGCTACTTCATCACCGCAATGCCGTCGGAGACCACAGGGAGCCAAAACAGCTGTTGTCGGTGGAATGTCAGGTCTTCTTTGACAAACTAGCTTGTGCGCGGCTTGATTAGTGTGGTCGTAGGGCTGGTCGAAGAACGGAAGCAGTTCAAGTTCGGAACGGCACAATCTAGAACGGCACGATTACGGGATAGGAAATCCCAGCCAAGTATGATGTCATGAGAGCCGAGGAAAGGACTATAAATTCAACAATGGTAGTGGTGCTCCGCAATTTTGAGTCGGGGCAGTGCAGGCGGCAATAGGTCGAACAGGTTCTCCATTTGCTGCACGTAAGAACATATCAAGCGGCCGTGGTCACCTTTCGGAGCTTGCGGCAAAGTTTGGCGTCTATAACAGACACAGCGCCACCGGTATCCACAAGAGGCGTATGCATGGGCGCCGTCTACAAAACTTCGACGATATTTGACGGCAAGGTGCGAGGGACTTGAACATTTCGATAGCGCAGTTCTTGCCCTTGAACTGCGACGGCTAGTTTTCCCTCATTTTGAGGGGCTGGTCGTGGACGCATGGGTGACAAGGAGCGTCGATTGGTGAAGGTGAGCGATTGAGACGAAGTTGCCGGATAGTCACGGGAAGACGTGTTTGACTGACGATCCGAACTTTTCATAACCAAAAGGTGGTCGGTTCATGTATTGCTTCGTGTCGACGTCTGTGTAGGCGGGCACGCGACGACGGCAGTATTCGGGAGATATGGCCAGGTCCGCCACACGCAAAACAAATCGGGGCCGGTATCGCGCGTTCGCCAGGCATTTGCAGCAAGGGGCGCCACCCACGCGGCATACGGCTGAGTCGAGGCGTGTGTAGTGAGGGGGAGGAGCCCAAAGCAGAAGGAAGACTGAGTAGGAGCGGGTAACATGCGGCAGTCCATTGAACGGCGAGGGCTGGTGTGGCTGCTGCCTCTTTTACTGCGTCAGCATAAAGTAAGAGGCGCGGCGACAACTTGCGCTGAAAGGGCACTGGCATAGCCTCGGCAATTTGGTCCTGAAGTGCATGTCGGAGCAGGGGAGCTAACGGTGTTGTCGATGGTTGCTCTTGATCTGCTGCGGGAGCTCTTGGCGCTGACAAAACGGCAGGAGGGAAAGCTGACGTGCGACCTCCTCACGCACAAGTCTTTTCATTGTGCTAGAATGCGGGAGTGGTCAGGTACGGACGTTCCAGTGCAGCGAGTGGTTGGTTAGGCTGAAATGGCACGACGGGTGGAGCTCGTTGCCGTCGCATTCGTCGTAGTTCTGGCACAGAGTTACCACTTCAGACACCGTGCCAGGAGGACTTCGCCAGGAGCATTTGAAAGACGTCGTCATCAACACCTTTCATAATGTGCTGGATCTTGGCACTTTCGCTCATTGCGGCATCGGACGCGCTTGCAGAGATCGAGTATATCTTCGATGTAGGCGGTAAACGTTTCGCCAGGTTCTTGTGCCCGGGGAGCGCAAGCGTTGTTCGGCACGCAACTTCCGCACGGCAGGGCGACCGAAAACCGAGGATATTGCCTGCCTTGAAAGTGGCCCAGTTCTCGAACTCGGATTCGTGGTTTGTATACCACAGTTTCGCCACATTAGCCAAGTAAAAGTTGACGGTGCTCAACTTAGCAGCGTCATCCCACCCTGTTTTGGTCCACTGACTTTTTCGTAGGACGACAGCCAGTCCTCGACGTCCTGGTCTTCGGCGCCCGAAAAGATCGGGGGGTCTCGCTGGTGAACCGGGCCGGGGCAAGTAGGAGCCGCGAGAGAGGTGCTGTCTGTTGGGCAGCGTCAACTTCGCATGGTCGACGGCAGGGTGCGGATCGGAGTTCCAGGGTGTAGGTGATGCAGTTACCCAGCACGATCCACCAAATGTAAAGGGGTTTATTGAAGGACTGAGCAAGCGGGTGGTAGCACTAAAGGAACGCAGGCGAACCCAGATGACGGTGCTTGATCGCCGATCTCGTGCCTTCTTCTTGTGTTGATGATAGCTGACCTGATGGTAACATCGTCTTTCTTATTCACTACAAGTTGAATAATTCCAAGGCCATTCAAGAAACACCTCCACGCGGTGTCCCATAACTACCAGGTCATAACCAACGTGCGGCAGTTTGGTCGCGGTGGGATAGTATGCTGATCGGCAGACTAGGAATGTGTAAGAGACCTTCTCAAATGTTCGTCCTTCGCATCAACTCCGGTGAGTGCGTTTATTCTACCTCATCTGGCTTGCACAAAAGCAATCGTAGGAGCTGTAGACGTGCAGTTGAGCCCTGCTGAAACTCTAGAAAAGCTCTCTGTGGCAGGTGTGGCGGCAGTTTATCGATGCAATCAAGTTGATTGTGGACAACAAGCGCGTCACAACAGAGTCCGTGATTGCGACTTTTGCTGGAACCTCATGTCCTTCTGAGAATAAAGCGTGGCCCCTGGCGTTTTGAGCAGACCAATTAGCATCTCGTCCGTTACAATGCCAGAACTGCTGGAGGTTCGGTCATAGTGCCGGTGGCTGTAAATCAGAGGGGCGATGCAGCAAATGTGGTGTAGTCCACGAAAATGGAGAATGTACGGCACAAAGAGGACATGTGTTGCTTGTGTGGTGGACAACATGCTGCTGACTACTCAGATTGTCCAATTAGACAGCAAGAAATGCAAGTTCTTGAGGTCATTGATAAAAGGAGATGCTCTAGAATGTACGGCACAAGAGGACATGTGTTGCTTGTGTGGTGGACAACATGCTGCTGACTATTCAGATTGTCCAATTAGACAACAAGAAATGCAAGTTCTTGAGGTCATTGATAAAAGAAGATGCTCTAGAAGGGAGGCAATGGCTATTATTAAGGAAAGAGAGTATGGGTATGCTGGCATTACTGCACGTCAAACATTCACGGAGACGAGCATTGCACAAGTAGTCGAGGTAGCTGTTGAAAAAGCTATGGCTAGGGTGATGGAACAACTAGTTGTCAGCATCTCCGAATGTATTGCTCAAGTCGTAAGCAATCAAATTGCTAAGCTTATAACCCCGCAACCAAGCGGTCCTCTCGAGTCATATATACACCCTACCGTCAATGAAGTAAATCCGATAAGTGATAAGGTCGATGCCTCTGATAGCTGCAATGACTCCAATGCATGTTAACTGGCTAATGGTCAGGAAGCCGTGCTGGACTTGAACGTATCTACTGATGTGGAAATTGATGCCCGTGCTCAAAAACGTAGCCTATCCCCGCTGAACCAAGCAAACCCTTTGTCCACACAGGCGAAATAAATAAAGAATCCGGCCAGTAAATTTTTGAAGGAGAGTATCTTGGAGAAAGTTGTCTCTGCAACGATTACTGCAACAAAATAGCATCTTTTTTGCAGTGGAATGTCGTTCTATATTGATGCAATTACTGATTTACACTGTCTCAGTTCTCAGCTAAATCCTGATTTAATTTTGTTACAAGAATCCAGACATCAGCTTTATGTCAAGAATTGCCATTAGTTTAGGCTAGACCGCCCTTTGAGAGGTGGTGGAATAATGACATTGTTATCAAACAGCCTTTGCCATAAAACTAAGGTAACGTAAAGCTGCTGTCCCCGAAATTTAAAGTTTTAGCTCTAAAGATAACTCTGCCTTCTCGTCAGACATTTACAATAGGCAATGTTATTTTCTGTCCGGTGTACATGATATGAGACCGTTGGCCACCCTAATGGGCACGTGTGAAAGAAATATTTTATTAGCATGAGATTTTAATGCACATCATGTGACATGGGGTGTAAAAACTGATGCTTGTGGTAACCGTTTGTAGGACTGGTCCCCAGATAATAACCTCACCTGTTTGAATTCAGTAAGACCAATGTACTTGAAGGTAACACATCTGCTTCATTGGATCTTACTTTTGCAAGGGTCTGCCTTAATGTTTCGGGTTGGTCCGTAAATAACTGTGCAAGAAGCAGCGATCATATAGCGATTACTTATGAAATAAAAAGTCCGGTAGTATCCGTAACTTCCAATGTATGTACGTTTATAAACTATAATAAATTTAAAGAGTGTTTGCTTTCTTCACCAAGTTCTCTATCAGATAAAAGCACGAAGTGAAAAGTTATGAACCTTGTACAGTTCTACAGAATTGCCACAAAAAATCTGAATTTACGGTCACATCTGTGAAGCAGAACAGCAATTCACCGTGGTGGAAGGATGAGTGCTCCAGGGACTACAGGTGTAAAAAGGCAGCCTGGAAAGAACTTTTATTCAATGAATTCCCTCAAAACTGGAAGGATTACCAGTTTTATGCTGGAGCTTTTAAAATAATAGTTCGCAAGAAAAAGAAGTTATGACATTCGGACGTTCGAGTATCTATCTAAATCAAAACAACAAGCGCGCACTCTATAGATTTCTTCGTAAAAAGAAAATGACACTGCGAGCTATGAGCACACAGTTTTGTCTCCGGTGGAAATCAAAGATTCGTTAGATATCATTGGTAGGGGGTTAGAGCAGCGATTTTATTACCAGTTATCCTCGCCACCAAAGCATGCCCATGTGACAACGACTTCATTGAAATTTTCAGTGCTGAATTAACAGAGGTAGTAGATAGCATTGCATCAGTGGCTCCGGGCCCTGACGATGTCACGTCAGCCAGGTTAAAATTGCTAAATAAAGAATATCGAGAGATTTATTGGAAGCTATAAATTACTCAATCAGAATGGCATGGCTCCCTCCAGCTTGGAAAATGGTCAAGGTGATACCACTGCTGAAAAATCCAGGTAAAGGGTATGAAATTGACAACATTTAGGCCCATTGCCCACTAACCTCTTAATATTGTGAAATCGATTGAGCAAGTGTTTAAACATCCGTATAATAAAGTTTTATTAAGGAGGAAAATATTTTAAATTCGTCTCAAATTGGCTTCTGATCGGGGTGCTCGATGTGGCATGTACATATAGATATTGAGAGTGACATTCGGTTAGCTCGGGGGTGAAAGAAAGTATGCCGCATTAGTAACATTGAGCATGCAGTTTAGTTAAGCAGTTGCACAACATGAAGCTCCCAAATACATTACGGCATGGATTGTAGGAATTTTTGTGTAATCATTCTTTTGTTCCAAACGCGGGCATTTCTTCGTCTACGTATGCGCAAACACGAGGCGTTCCGCATGGGCAGCCCTTTCTCCTGTATTATTTAATACTAATGAGTTCTATACCCCGACATCAGAACGTACACACATATGTTTATGTGGATGACATCGCATTTTTTGCTGCGGCCGCCGACCAATATTCACAATCTATATCAGGTGCTACAGTCATACTTATCAGCTCTAGAAGGGTGGCTTGATGAAATAAACCTGCATCTGAATGTGCAAAAATGCTCTATACTGCCATTTTCTTTGAAAGACCCCATTCATATTTCTCTTTATTATCACCTGGAGTGTTATCCGCAAGTCGGCAAATAAAATGCCTTGTGCGCTATACGATCGCTCCACGTCTTGGAAGGAACACATTGAATACATATCAGTAAAGGGCGTACCAGGCGGTCAGTTTGTTATGCAAGATTAGTCATAGTCGATTTGACATGCGAAGGCAAACGCTTTTATTTCAATATACTGCATGTACGTTTGACCGGTGCTGGAATTTGGATGCATAATATACACTGGCGCTCCTGCTTATATGCTTTGCAAACTTTAATGCTTGAGAGGCAAGCCGCCTTGCGTCTGTGATTAGGTCTTCCTAAATTTGTAACAATTAAAGTCTTGCATATGGAAGCTAGACTCTCATCACTTGATTCATGTTTTCAAATTATTGATGGTACATTCATTTTGAAAACTCTATGAATCCCCAGTTAGGCATTCCAAAACAGTTTTTATCTCCCAGCCTGAGTTGTTCTTTGGAGCATATTGACCAAGATTTCATACGCCTCAAGTTATTCATATATAGAGCTTCCTTGACAACTTAAATGTCTAAATAAGTGCCGTATCTCCGATCAGTGATAGCAAACAGCTCATCGAAATACAGTTTGACGACGAATTTTTTGAAAACAAGCGAAACTAATGTCGAACCGCACTTTAAATTATATTCTGAGTGATTATTTGGTTCATTCATCAATAAGGACAGTCGTTGCGACAGATGCTTCACAAAATGAATAAAAATGTGGAATTGGGATATTTGCTCCTATTCTAGATTGTTCATTTTCTCTACGCATTCCAGATTTTGTACCCATTTTGTAGCAGAGTTTTTTTGCGATAATTTTGGCTCTCCGCAAATAGACTGCACCACTAGTTCGGCAATTATTTTAACTGATTTGCTGTCTGTGTGTTTTTGTCTCACTGCAACTCCCACGTGCTGAGTACTTTTAAATCATTAGTTCCACCGTATATACAGTCGGTTAAATTGGTTTGGGTACCAGGGCATAAGGGAACTTTCCTCAATGAAATGGCGAATGCATTAGCTAAGTCATCATTAAATGGCCCAGTTATTCACATACTTCCAGCATCTAAATTCGTTATAGGGCTAATTTAGGAGAAAAATTATGTTAGAAGAATTTTCTTTGCCATCCATAATGAACGCATTGGAATGTCAACACCTAAATCATCGTCGGAACAGTACATTATGTGACACGCGTGCAGTTGAAGTCGCAATCACAAGGCTGAGGTGTCATACTCTATATCTTAATTTTATTTACACAGAGTTGGTCTGGCTGCTTCCCCTAATTGATGGTTTTGTGGAGTCCCTGAGACATCAGAACATTATCTGATATATTGTAAAAAAACACGATGTCTTGCACAAAATCACATTAGATGCCGTCTCCCGTCTCGTAGGATTGGAGTTGACCACTCCAAATGTACTTTCTTTGGGGGCTTTGTGCCTTGGGTTCACTGACGGGAAAGTTGTCGATGCCTTGCAGGAGTTTATTAGAGCTTCAAAAAAATTCAGACTGTAGAACCTATTATTACTCCTAATTACCCTTTTTTCAGATTGTTTTATTCATTCGTTTACTTGTTGTTGGTGAAAACCATCTGCTTAACTTTCTGTATTCATTATTTCTAATTGTAATTGCTCATTTATTTCTGCCTTTTTTCTATACTTTAAAAAGTGAGCTAACAAATTAACATTTAGTCAGAACTGCCCGGTTCTTGGTCAATCCCCCAGCGTGGATGTGTGTGCTACAGTTTCCAGGCACTTCCTTCCTTCCTTCCACACTCGGGCACCTCACGCTAACCTGACCATTCGAATAAAGCGTGGTTTTCGTGTACTCAGCGTAGAAGAACGGCCGCTAGAAAAATGTACATCGTGTTAGCGAGAACCACCATGTTTTTCGTTTAGGAGCAACTTCCAAGCATTTCATAGCTCGGAAGTGTTTGGAACAGAGACGCCTTGCCCAATTCGAACTGTGTGTACGTCCTGTTTATTTTTTCGTTAGGCATGGATTACAGTGCAGGCATAATATATAGAGATATTGTGCCAACAGTATTAGCTGAATTTGCTCCCAGAATGTGTTCCCTTGGCTCTCGTTATTTTGTCAGTGTCTGTGGTTTGCTTGTGTCACTGGGATGTCAGTAACCTGCAGTGTTTCGTCGTGGTTCTCACTATTTTGTGTCTTACTACTGTCACAATCAGGAGCATCAGCGAATATTGCATAGTGTTATACCTGGGCAGCCTTCCTTGAATCTATAGAATTGCCCTTAAACCGAGATCAAATAATTCGAAACTCCCCCGATCAAGCTTCTTTTGTGTACTGACCCAGATTTAATGACCATGATTACATTTGTTCAAATATTACTTGGTTCACCTAAATATTCTATATTCCCCGTGTTGTTCTTATGAATGAGCAGCATAACTGTCCAGAAATTGTTTGACAATGCTATATGACCATATGCTTTTTATTGTCCTGCTGAAGAGTATATGTGCTAATGTGCGCACGGAAACAGGGCAACAAAGTGGAAAAAAAATAAACTGATACCATGCAGGACAAGTTTTGAATCGTGCTCGTAAATACACTATCGACAACGAAATTTACGAGTCTTTTGGTTTTTCACTGAGTCGATTTTTTCCATTGATAGTGAGTGTAACATGACGTCGTACAGCATTGAGACCTAGCAGACACTAATGCCAGGGAAAGTATAGAGGATGTTGTTGCAAGTAATTGTGTAATGCAAATGAGAAGAAATTATCTGGATGAACAGATAACTTGCCACCCGCAGAATCAGAACCTACGCTGCTCCACCCCCTAAGCTATGGTGGCGGTCATTTCCCCAGCCACTTTATAGGGTCTATATGTGCATTCGAATGTGGGACGGGAGTCCAGCAACACCTATTGTCATGGTGGCGAGTGTAAAAAACTCTTCTTGCCTGTTTTGGTGTTGTGTAGTACATGAACTTATTACTAGATGCCAGCTGGCCCTTGAAATACCACTTCAAAGCATCAAGTCAGCCAGAACGAGACCCTCGCTATGAATGAAGGAACTGTAAACTTAAGGGCTCGTTCTTCTTCGCGCATGTCATACCAAATTGAATGACCACCGCAGTGGATGAGGTTTTATAAGCCGGCAACTTCTAGGGCTCAATTTGCACAGAAAAAGTTCAAATGAATCTATTTTAGTTGGAGCAGACAAGCAGTCGGGTTACATTGTAAAATTGAAGCCCTTCATGTGAAAAACCGACTGGGGCTTTGAGGTTTCTAACGAGCAGCCGTTAGTAATATCTGTAGAGCAAATATATTTAACAAGTTTCTCCTGTGAAACTGATACACCAGAATAGCTCAGTTATGATAATAATAACAAGACACAGTAAGGTTTCAAGTTTAATTTGGAAGTTAGAATTTATTGGCATTTGTGTGGTCCTGATGTACTACTCTGTGCATTAAGAAACCCTTGCAACAACAATAGTTAATGTTATGCCTGCTTTCAATCTTGCAGTACCAGTGTAGTCTATGTGCAAGAACATTTGATAGGATGTCTGAATTTTTATTTCATGCATTTTTTTGCATTATTTTATCGATGCTACTATTCCAAGGCTTTGCAAATATGCGGTTTGGATTTGTTAGAGCTGAGGCCCGTGTGCTCAGATTTGCGTGCATGTTAAAGAAGTCCCGGTGGTCAAAATTTCCGAAGCCCTCCACCACGGCGTCTCTCATAATCATATGGTGGTTTGGGACGTTAAACCCCACATATCAATCATCATTTGTTAGAGTTGTGCAGTAGCAGTGCAGCTGTAATGAAATTATAGTTATGTCGATTTTCATGTTTCAGAATCAAAATGATGAAGCTTTAAAGGGTACAAAAAACGTTGCTGCATTGCAACGCTTCAACGAGGGTGCTGAAGGCATCACCAAAGCACTGGAAAGTCTAAAAGAAAGCCTGGTAGAAAGGTGACCTGACCTATTTCTTTAATTTGAGAAGCATTGTTGAAATAAGATTCCAGGAATCTCGCAGCGATTGTTTTGTGTCAAAAAAGGGTCCGGTAGAAGAGGAAATTTCATGTTGAGGGTCTGCATACCTCTAGTGCAATTAATATCGGCTGCATCAAAAAGAAAAAAACGTTGGATAAGCCTTATACCGCTGATATTTACCGTTCAACAGATTGTACTGTGGATTCTTGCTAAAATTGTTCCAAGAATGCAAAAATGTGGGCAGAATTTCAGTTAACTTCACATGAGCCCAGCATTTTCTTTTGTTTGCTGTCACACTCATTGAAGAAGGGCACGGGTATGCCTTAGAATTTTCTGCTATTTGTCTGGTGCCTAAAGGCAAACCTAAACCTTTATGGCCTACATCAGGATCAACTGTCTATAAATGCATAAATTTACATCATGTGGTGTCATATTCCAGATGCCCAATTTAAAGCAAGTAGTAGTGTTAGAATCAAAGGCATTGTGTTTTATAGCGACTTGCAGTTACAGCACAAATAATCATCTAACTATAGTTCAGTCAGTCATGCCATACTTCTTATAAAAGAAATTCAACCAGCCACTCAAACTGCTTGCAATACTTGTCAGCTGGAAGGAAGCATTCCTAAATAAAAAAACTTAAATTCCTGTTAAATGCCCTTATTTTTGACGTCTCGTTGAACACCATGCTTTCTTTTCTTAAGTAAATGTGTGTAACAAGATATTTCACTTAAAAGTAATATGAAGGATCTTTGGTAACAAGAATGTAGTATAACATTATTAGTTCAGTGTTTATGCAGTCTTCCTTTTGGATAACACACTGTGATGGTAAAAGCAAGTCTCATGTACAAACAAGAATGCCAAGTCACAAAGGACTAATGTCATTTGCAGGGCTTCTAGGCCAATCTCATTGAAGCCCTTAAAATCTTTTCAAGGGCCGAGAAAATCCACTCTGCTCTCTTCTTGTCTCTTAAGGTTACACCTACCATTTTTCTTTCCATTGCTCGCTGCGTCGTCCTCAGTTTAAGCTGAACCCTCTTTGTAAGTCTCCAGGTTTCTGCTCCATAGCGAAGTACCGGCAAGATACAGCTGTTATATACCTTCCTCTTGAGGGATAGTGGCAATCTACCTGTCATAATTTGAGAGTGCTTTCCGAATGTACTCCACCCCATTCTTATTCTTCTAGTTACTTCAGTCTTGTGGTTAGGCTCTGCGGTTATTACCTGCCCTAAGTAGGCATAGTCTTTTACAACTTCAAGTGCACTATTACCTATTTCGAAGCGCTGCTCCTTTCCGAGGTTGTTGTACATTACTTTCGTTTTCTGCAGATTAATTTTAAGACCCAACTTTCTGTTCTCCTTGTCTAACTCAGTAATCATGAGTTGCAATTCGTCCCCTGAGTTACTCAGCAATGCAATGTCATCGGCGAAGCGATGGTTACTAAGGTATTCTCCATTAACTCTTATCCCTAACTGTTCCCATTCTAGGCTTCTGAAAACCTCCTGTAAGCACGCGGTAAATAGCATTGGGGAGATTGTGTCCCCCTGCCTTACACCCTTCTTGATTGGTATTCTGTTGCTTTCTTTATGAAGCACTATGGTAGCAGTTGATCCCCTGTATATTTCTTCCAGGATGTTTGTATATAATTTATCGACGCCCTGATTCCGCAGTGTCTGCATGACTGCTGATATTTATTTCTACTGAATCAGATGCCTTCTCGTAATCTAATCTCGTAATCTCGTAATCTATGAAGGCTATGTATAGTGGTTGGCTATATTCTGAGCATTGCTCTATTATCTGATTGATAGTATGAATGTGGTCGATTGTTGAGTAGCCTGTTCGAAATTCTGCTTGTTCCTTTGGTTGATTGAATTCTAATGTTTTCTTAACTCTGTTAGCAATTACCTTTGTAAACAGCTTGTATACTACGGGGAGCAAGCTGATCGGCCTGTAATTCTTCAAGTCCTTGTCATCTCCTTTCTTATGTATTAAGATGATGTTAGCATTCTTCCAAGACTCTGGTACGCTTCCCGTCAGGAGGCACCTCGTAAACAGGGTGGCTAGTTTTTCAACACAATCTGTCTTCCATCTTTCAGCAGATCTGATGTTACCTTGTCCTCACCAGCAGCTTTACCTCTTTGCATGCTCTCCGAGGCTTTTCTGACTTCTTCTATTATTACTGGTGGGGTGTCATCTGGGTTACTGCTAGTTCTTACAGTATTAAGATCGGGGTTGTCCCGGCTACTGTACAGGTCTCTGTAAAACTCCTCAGCTATTTTAACTATCCTATCTATATTGGTAGTTATTTTGCCTTCATTGTCCCTTAGTGCATACATCCAATTTCTGCCTATCCCAAATTTCCTCTTCACTGCTTTGACGCTTACTCCGTTTTCAGAGCGTGTGAAGCGGCGATGGTGTAGTGGTTAGAGCATCCGTATCGCATGCAAGAAGTCCGTGGTTTGAATCCCGCGGGGTGCCGCGCAGTTTTCAATCGGATTAAAAAAAATCCGCGTGGCGATGGAACTGCGAAGAGGCCTGGGGTGTCACCTCACCTGTGACCACTGCCACTAACGCACTCGCTCACCAGAGAAGGATTGGCCACCCTAGTGCAGTATATTGGCACTGCCTCCCACATCCATACATCAATTCTAAAAGGGTATATGGTCGATCTACTAACAATACGCCAACAGTTGCTATAAAAATGTTGTTCTACACGATTTCGAGAAACGAGAAAAGCAAAAAAATTATTGTTTTTTTTCTCTCTCTCTTCGCAAGAAGATACTGTTGTGCGCCCAACAGTGCAAGTCGGATGCGAAAAAAAAAAGACACCGGGTGTATCCTTTCAAGAAACCCCTGCTGACTTTACACTGCAAGAAGCATGGGCTCAAAGCAATCGTCAGACATGAATGGACCCCAAATGTGACTTCCAATTATTCGAAGGTCTGCAGCAAACATTTAAAAGACGATTTCACAGTTGGCCAAAGGCGCTGTCTGAAGAAGGGCAAAGTACCGACGATCTTTCCAGAGAAATCATGAGAAGTTCTGTGGCTGCATGAAGCAGAAAAGACAGTTGAGCACATACGACCATCACAAGAGCAACTTGAAGAGACGGAAGCATAGGAAAGCCCAGCCAGTGAGACAGAGCCATCTATAGCAAAGGTGCAAAGTACCGGCAAGATGCAGCTGTTATATACCTTCTTCTTAAGGGATAGTGGCAATCTACCTGTCATAATTTGAGAGTACTTGCCAAATGTGCTCCACCCCATTTTTATATAGTTCCGTATAAGGCGAAATTAAATAAGGTCCATAAAGACCGCAACATTGTGGATATGTCGTACATAAGGTAGCAAGCCAAGCAGAAAGACACATTAGCCGTATTTCTTTGGAATCAGATAATTAATTTCAGACGCAAAAAACCCACATGGTTGAAAGATGTTGTGCGTCACTGCATCATACTGAGGCACCTGTCCACCAAAGCTTATGAACACGCCAGAAAAGAAGGACTGCTCAAGCTGCCTGGGAGAACAACCCTCCGAGAATTCATCGGAGGCGTTTGTGGAGAAACGGGCTTTCATTCCTTGATTAAGCTGCGCTTAAAAGCACAGAGCGAAATTCTAACCTCGCCTGCTTCAAGGTATTGCTCCCTCAATCATGGATGAGATGCGCATAAAACCAAAGTTGCAGTACAACAAACAGCAATATTGTTTCCTAGACCATGCTGACGCAGGCGCGGAAGACCCGACAAATGGCCCGTGCTGGCAAACTCGCTGTTGTGCTTCGTCTCAAATGGCCTGTAAACATCGTACAAGATTCCAGTGTCGTATTTTTTTTTTACAAATGGCCTCACTGGTACTCAACTGGCGCAGCTGGTTGGAACAGTTATCAAGAACGTGGAGGAATCAGGACTCAAGGTCGACAGACTCGTGGCCGACAACCACAAGACAAATGTTAGTGCCATGAAAGACCTATGTGGAGGATTTCTAGCCTATAGAATTTAGCCCCGGTTGAGCTCGAGAGATTGTTATTTTTAAGTTTCAACTGCTGCCACGTGCTGAAAAACATGGGGTCTCAATTTTTAGAAAGAGAAATTGGCCCAAACAGAGAAATTTCTTCCCGTTATTTGAAAAATCTCTATGACCTGCAGAAAAATCTCATTTAAGCCTGTAGGAAAACTAACCAGGAAGCACGTCTATCCAAAGAATACTCAAAAAATCCATGTCGGGCGTGCTTTGGAAATGTTCTCTCCTGGTGTAACGGCAGCCTTAGAATTTTGAGAGAGCGAGCAGGGCACAGTTGCGACGCCGCCTTTGCGGCAGCAGTACCAACGATCACTTTCATGCGAAACATTTACCGCTGGTTTTTGCTGCATGGCACGAGAAACACCTCACAGTAAATTCATCAGAACAACCCTGATGTGAGGCACTACGACAACTCCGAGGACAGCCACCTCGAATGGCTCGAATTAACTTTTTATATGTATATGGAAGAAATAAAAAAACAAATCACCTTCCACGCAATTTTTTTTTCACCGCAGAAACGTACGAAGCGCTTCTCCTCACAACGTACTCCACGGTAGCTTTCATTCGGCATTTGCTTTCAAGAGAAAAGTTTTGCTTTATGCTCACCAGGAAGTTTGATAATGACCCTATTGAATCCCTGTTCGATACGTTGAGAAGATCTCTGGGATCGAATGACACCCTGAACGTGCGGTCTGCAATGTCAGGCCTCCAGAAGCTGCTGAAAACGGGAATAACAGCCGTGCCTGAAGGCAGCAACGTCCAACGTCCTACACGAGAAAGAGTCAGGACCAAGCAGCGCTACTGCTGTAACCCGCACACCCAGGGAGCCATCTGAGCTTCCACGAGGCACCACAGACATTCTCCTTCGTTTGCGGGAATTGATGCGCGCTTGCCGCCTTTGCGCGGGCTTAGCCACCTTTTCTGCCGTTCTCATGTCCCGACATGACTCCCCTCCTCCGCTGTCTGCCGCGCTGGAAGAGCGAGGAGTGACGCTGAACCCGGTAGCGGATGTCGACTGTGGCGCCGTGCGCGGGGTCTCTCGGGACGTTTCGCGCGCGCGCGTCGGGAGTGAGTCCGATTTCTCCGGGACATCTGAGGGCAAGCACGCATTTTTTTTCCGTCCGTCGACTCCCATTGTTTTGGGCTCGTCGGAGCTCGCTGACGGCGCCTCGCGCCCGAGGCGAACGCTCACCTTTTGTTGGCCCTTTGCGTACGCTTGGCCGAAGAGCGGTACGGTGTCCCAGTGCGTGGCCAAGCTACGCCGAACCGTATCTCTGCCAAGCCAACGCGAGCGCCTTTGCCCTCGCTCGAGCAACCGAGCCTTGGTCCCGGTGTCTCCGTGAATCACTTTTAGCACGGAGACGTGCTCGCGGCACCCCTGTGTAGTACTTCTCACCCGTGGCGTGGATAAGCCCATTTGCTTTCCCGCCGCGCTTTTGCAACGGGCTGCACTGCGTTTTGGTGTTGCCACATGCAATGATGTGCTGCGACTTTGAGCAGTACTGTGTTCTCGCCATGGTGATAGTTAACGCGTGCCCTGCGGATCGCTAAGACCGGACTCACGCTAGTGGCCGTAACCCTTCGGCGTACGTGTCACTACACGTTTCAAAGTGAAAACTGTGCCAGCCATCTTGCCAACCCTGCAAGTTACGGCCGCCGTATATAGGGGCGGTTACATCGCGCGTGTTGTAAGGGAACACATCGATTGTGATTACTGCTGTCCACTAACGAGTAAAGTTCCCAGTAGCCAGCCGCTGCAACAGTTCACCAGGCACCAGGACAGAGGTGGACTTCTGTACCTCTCCGACGAACTTCTCTACGTCCTTGAAACGCTAAGAATGCTCGCTAGTCGTGCACTACAGGAGATACCTAATCTCCAAAGGCCCCTAACATCCTTGCTAAACGTAGCTGTGCCAGCGCTGGTAGATTTGGTAGATTCAGCCCGTTTGAAATGTTCATTGAGCGATGACCAGCATCGCCAAGACTTGGCTGAACTTTTGTGCTCCCGTTTCATTGAGCCCTTACTTGTTAATTTCGCCTCAGCTGCAACCAACAGAAGCGATGCCGGTAAAAACTTCACTCGAAAGCCCTTGTCGAGGAAGTACCTGAGGTTGTAATATGCCAGCACATCACTGATGCAGAGGATTACACATAGCGACAGTTCCTGAGAAGTCAGCCGACAGGATGAACACGTCAGTCTAAAGTGTTTCCATTGGTAATATTATGTGAGGTTTAACGTCCCAAAACCACGATATGATTATGAGAGACGCTGTAGTGGAAGGCTCCAGAAACTTCGACCACCTGGGGTTACAACCGCCTGATTACAACCACATGGACCTCAACAATTTCGCCTGAAAGTACAGCCGCTGCGGCCGGGATTCGATCCCGCGACCTTCGGGTCATCAGTCGAGTGCCATAACCACTAGGCCACCAAGGGGGTGGGGTCATTGATGATTTTATATGCCATAGTGCCACACCAGTCAGCGACATAGGAAAATGCTTTTGCTGCCTTCACGAGGTCGTGTATGCCAATTACAGCCATTTCCAACAGATTGCCTGGCATTCAGCGTACCGAGCATACCTCGCTTTAAATACCAATGTCCTGACTCACCGTCGACATCAGTGCGTCTTCGTAGTGAAACACAGCCGGTGACTTTCTTGCGACATTGTGTCCACCTTGCGTCTGTGGCGAAAAGCAGAACGAAAATTGGGGGACGCTTAAGCTTTGCATTTGAGTGTTGAACGCGATAGCGATTTCTCGCCTCTAGTGCACCCCTTGCGTGAGTTCAACAGAATCCGCGCACTGCGATATGCGCCATAATGGTTCGAACGCTTTAAACCAGGAGCAATTATGGGAGGCCAGCTTTAAACCACCAACTCCGCCCCGCCGCGGTGGTCTAGTGACGTATTCGGCTGCTGACCCGCTTGTCGCGGGTTCGAATTCCGGCTGCGGCGGCTGCATTTCCGGTGGAGGCGGAAATGTTGTAGGCCCGTGTGCTCAGACTTAGGTGCACGTTAAAGAACCCCAGGTGGTCAAAATTTCCGGAGCCCTCCCCTACAGCGTCTCTCATAATCATATGGTGGTTTTGGGATGTTAAACCCCACATATCAATAAACCACCAACTCTGAACGTTTGTAATGGGTGGGCCTTGAAAACGCCCCCTCGTTTCGCAATTCGCATCTTTCGATGCCTGACGTGATTTTACGCTTCCACCACTCAATATTGAATGTGCAGAACAGAATCACCGTGACTTTGTGGTATGTCACATGCTTTACACCCAGACGACTCGGGTTCAAATCTCACTGGCACCGAAGTTTTTATTTATTTTATTTGCAGTTTTCCTGATTTTTTAGTCATTGGTAATTTTTCGCTGACATCTAACGACGCCGTCATTGACGCCAACGACGGATTTTCTGCGAAACGAGCTCTCGAGCGCTATCGCGTTAGTAATGCTGCTACTTTACAAAAACCAACCCTTTCATTCCTACGCTCACTCGGCCTGCTTGCGTCACCCCTGCCTTCTTTGTCGTCACTGCCTCGGCACACCAGCACGCGTCAACGGCAGGGCCCCCCCGCAGCTTCCCCTGCAGTTTTGTTTAGACCAGTGGGGCCTCTTTTACTTTGTTCGACATGGCTTCGTGAAAGATGGCGGTTGAAATGGAATGATGGTACCATTTACAGAGGATGCATATACACAAAGTTGGTTGAACTGCGTGCGATAGTAGCATGTCTCATGGATATTTGAAACAAATGAAACATCGCACTTGAGTCCTCTGAAAGTTGCATTCTTCTTTGGAACTCGTTTTTCAAGCTCAAAGCGTGCTTTCGTATAGCCTCTCGTTCCGCTTGCCTAGATCTCATTGCGTGCCTCATCGGAGTGCTCGTCCACCCACGATCTTCCTGCACCCTGAAGCCATGCACTTACCTGAGGCTGCAAAATAGAGTGGCGTCATTCCGAAAACTTTTAGGTGCTGCCAGCTTGACCACACGGTTTCATCCCGGTTTCACGCTGTGGCCACATGGTTGCATCATACGGGTCACGGCCAAACATCCTCACAGCTGCCTTGATCAACGAATGCTTGCACACTAAGATTTTCTTAGTTGAAGAAAACGGAAAGGATGAATTCACAAGAAGAATTCATATCGGCAACAAAAATTCAACCTATACATAACGAGGGCCTCAACGAAGTCCCCAAAAGTACTAGGTGTGGTGAGTCGGGAACTGACAGGTCGATGTGCGTTGAGGAAAACACTGGCGGTGTCGATTTAGCGAAGGCTCGGGGTGTGGTGCAGTATGGTCATTCTGGCGCTCACGTCTGCCCGACTGGCAGAGCTGCAGACTGATTCGACAAAGACGATTGTGTGCTCGGACGGGCGTTGTAGACGTTTCCAGGCTCTCGAACTTGCCCATTGGCTTGAGTTCGAAACCCAACGGCAAGCGTGCACACTCTTCGCCTCTCCCATAAAACTATTTCCCTTTACAGTGCTTGTTTCTCCTCCAAACTCTAATGAACTTTTTTTTTGGTTTCAGTTCAAAAAGGTCTTCGGGCACGACATCAAGATTTTATCAATGACACACATCAGAAGTCCGTGAGTTCGTATGCACAATTCATCACAGGAACTGAAGGACTGCAACGACCGACGTTATTGCTTTAATAAAGAATTAATTGTTCAAGTATCTATCGCAGTTTATTTCTTGATCACTATGAGGAGCGATGCATGATGACTTAATTTTTTTATCACTAACAATAGCACGTCTTTCAAAACTTCAAGAGTGACGTCGCAATCGCATGGTGCATCGATGGATGCATAATAGCCTGTGGTATTTCAGGTGCAAAAACCACGACATGATCGTAAGAGTCACCGTAGCGGCAGCTCCGCATTTTAACACATGGTGTCAGTGGCGTAGGTAGAAATTTCTCAGGAGGGGGAGGGGGGGCGGGGGCATTTCTTTGATCTGACACGGGTTCTGGACAGTTATATGTGGTCGAGTATGTGTCGTTTTGTGCCATCTATTTCATGGTAGAAAAAATTTCGTGACGACGAAGATAGGGTGGGGATGGCTCGTGCCCGGTCTGCCCCCCGCTTGCTACGCCACTACATGGTGTCCTTCACAATGCAGCTGAACCACGTTTTAAAAGTAATGCCTTTAATTGAGTTCGCGCTTCTTTATTTTTAAATATTTCCTGTACGCGATCCTGTACGAAATAAACGCGATCTTTCGAAATACACGGGCTTCTTTCTTTTTTTTTTGCTGATCGCATAATGGCCGACAAAAAGCATTAAACATTTCATCCTGATGTCGAACGTCACTATCACTGACACTTTGACAGTGATAGTTAACCCACAAGTGACTGTGGGGTTCCAACTCGTACCACTGCTCATACTAACGCGTCGTCGCAAACATTTAAAAAGCGCGCCTTAGAACCATATGTAAGTAACGCTCTCTAACAAAAGGGTCGCCAACCACCTTTTTTTAATTTCTAAATTACCAATGCAATAATTTATAATTAGGTTTGCACCTTTTTAAAACTTTTTACGTTATTTTGTTGCATATAAGTTCCAAAAACGTAAAACACTTATTTGAAAACAACCCTACTTAAGTGGCGCCACCACCACAGTTCCAAGGACAGCCGCTTCCCAGGTGACCGCCGATAATCCGGCAGGAAAGGAAAATCTAGGAGGCTGTGAACATACAAACGCAAAGACAGACAAGTCACGACAAGGGCACATCTGTTGTACTAACTATTGCGCTAAGACGTCATAATAATCTCTACGATATATAGGACTGCTATTTCCTATGCGTTTACTTGTAAATAAATAATACAACTTTTTTATTGTGCTGTATTTGTGGTATTAGGTAGGTAAATATTCAGTATTAGTTTGAAAAAAAACAACAATAATAGATACGAGACTAAAGCTACTGAGGACGAGTATGGCGGAATTCAATGCTTGGCAATGCTGGGCGCCCCACAAGACGAAGCAATGCGGCGCTCTTTATGGCGGCGTTAGCCTCTCTAGTAGCGTTGTAGCGGACGAGAGCAAGCTCACTGCTGTCTGATTGTAAGAGAGATTGAAGAATGGTCATTACAAAAACGCTCTTTTCCATGGGCAATCAAGCTAGTACAAAAATCCAGCAAGCACCCTGCTAGCACCAATACAGCCAGCAGGTAGCTTGCAGGGATTTCCAGCAGGCCAGTACGCACCCTGCTGGAACCACCAGAAAACTAATGGGCACACTGCTGAAATTAGTAGAACCAGAAGGTAGCTTGCTGGGACCATCAGCAAGCCAGTAGGCAGCGTGCTGGTCCCAGTAAAGAACCAGTAGGCACCCTGCTGGAACCAGCATAAAACCAGAAGGCACACTGCTGGAACCAGTACAACCAGCAGAAAAGCAGCAGCTTAACTGCTGGTTCCACCAAAAACCAGTAACTCCTGATAGAAAACCAGCAGGAAATTTTAACGTGGGGCTTCTTATGTACTGTGCAACTGATTGGTTAGAGTTCACAACCTTGAAGAAAAATCAAAAGGCTGGTCGTTCGCGATCAATTTCTACAACCTCGCCGTTGATCATGTGCTTGAACGTTGACATAGCGGCCATGAAAATGTCGCGCACACACCACACAGGTCTCGTCAAGCCCCTTGATTCTTCTCTTGATGTTTTGTGCCCACCTTTGCAGGCGTACTGGGTCTGTGGGAGCTCTCAATAAGGATACCTTTTCTTCGCAGGACTTACATCCTCCTTTGCATAAAACAAGTTATCTTTTTTTTCTTTTTAGCGATATGGTACGTTGGAGCCGCTAGACAGATCCGCAGTTGCACGCAGGCACAGCACGAACCTTTCAAGACGCAGCTCACAATGAAATTTCAGCAAACACTGAAGTTCCAGTGCCGAATTCCAACACCCCCCTCCAACTAGTGACAGCGGATTTCCCACTCCCCTTCCATGAACAATCTAAACAAGACATAGTCATCTTCAGAGCAATTGATTTTCAAGGAAATTTTTTGCAGCTGCTTTCTGCGTGCGTAGCAAAGCACAATAAAGCGGGTACATTTGCCAAGTTAACTATTGGTACAGACAGCTCGAAGTAGGGAAAAAAAACAGGTGCGTCCTCTGTAGCATACTTTTTTTCGTTGGTACTTAATCAGTCTGGCAGTTACTTGTTGATCATTCCGGCCTTTGTCAGCTGAAACATCCAGCTTGATTTGGGGGGGGGGGGGGCGCGGAAAGCCCAGGTAATGTTGCATTTTGAGGAAGTTGTCTTGCTAAAACAGTTCAATTGTGTGCGCGGCGCAAAAATACGTTGAAGTCCAGTTTGTGCATCTGTAGAAGGCTATATGGTATATAAAAATCATATTTATTTCCTTATATCCCTGCCACGAAGATAATTAGCGATAATATCTTGACTACGGTTGAAATGAGTGGTCCGGGAAGCAGTTTTGCGACAGGAATGCAGTTTCACTGCTGCCAGCTGATGCCATCGTCAACTTCTCCCTCCCCTCGCCAGCTGGATGGATGAATGGGTGTATCCGGTTGTGCTCTTTAGATCAGGTGGTGGCTCGCGCCACCTAGCTGTAAAGTTAGTAGTATCACTGAGCGTTTAAGGATTGAATTTCACTCGCTCCTCGATTGTAGCCACCAATCAGTTAGCCTCCTCCTGGTTATTTCTACCCGTTTGAAGCCTATTTTGCCTTCACCGTGCCTAAACCCCAATGATTTGAAAAATTCGGTCCCCTTATCTTCGACTATAGGGTGGAGCCCTTTACAGAACATTATCAAATGTTCAGCCGTTTTCTCCTCCTTTCCACACGCACTGTATATCGTGTCTGTGCCTTCGTATTTTGCTCGGTACGTCTTGGTCCGCAATACTCCCGTTCTAGCCTCGAAGAGCAGAGAACTACCCCGACAATTATCATAAATATTTTCTCTTGAAATGTCCTGCTTAAAAGTTTGGTAGGTCTCCAGTGATGATTTTGTAAGCATTTCCTTCTTCCACACGTCCTTCTCTGTTTCCTTCACCTTCTTCTTAACCGACGTTTTCTTTAGGCTTGGTATTCTGCTGTTGTCTAAATACTTGCTTGACAGTTTTCGAGTTCGCTTCCTTCATTTAGTATCAACAATCTTTATGTACAAGTAGCTGAAAGCATTGCCAGCCCAACGCTTCTCTCCTATTTTCTCAATCGCTCCTCAAATTCTATTTTGCTGCTAGCTTCCCTGCACTCTAACGATGCCCATCCCATGTCACCCTGCACCGTCTGATTTGGGGTATTCCCGTAGCTCCCAAATGAAGTCTACCTATGCAACGTTGTTTCTTTTTAAATCTTGCTTGAACCTCTGATTTCATGCACAAGACCGTATTGCCGAACGTCAAACCTGGGACCATGACCCCTTTTCTTATCCGTGTCACAACATCATACCTATTGTACTTCCACAGTGCCTTGTATATTTTCATTGCAGCTGCATTCATGTTGCCTTTAGTCATTACGTATCTTTCGTGCTCCCTTAGGTTCTCAGCCCCGTTGTTTATCTAAACGCCCATCACCATCATCATCATCATCATCAGTAGTAGTAGTAGTAGTAGTAGTAGTAGTAGTAGTAGTAGTCTAACTAAGCCCACTGCAGGACAAAGGCCTCTCCCTTACGTTCCGCCAGTCAACTCAGTCCTGTGATAGCTGCTGCCAATTTATACCCGCAAACTTTCTAATCTCATCTGCCCACCTAACTTTCTGTCTCCCCCTAACTCAGTTGTTTTCTCGGTGAATCCAATCAGTTATCCTTAATGACGAGCGGTTATCCTTCCTACGCGCTACATGGCCGGCCCATGTGCATTTCTTCTTCTTAATTTCAACTATGATATTCTTTACGCCGGTTTTTTCCCTGGTACACTCTGCTCTCTTCTTGTCTCTTAAGGTTACACATATCATTTTCCTTTCCATCGCTCCATGGGCCATCCTCAATTTAAGCTGAACCCTCAAGCCTCCAGGTTTGGCTTCGTAGGTAGTTACCGGAAATATGCGGCTGTTATATACCTTCTTCTTGGAGGATATATATAGTGGCAATCTACCAGTGATGATTTGAGTGCTTGCCGAATGGGCTCCACGCCATTTTTATTCTCCTAGTTATTTCAATCTCGTAGTTAGGCTCCTTGGTTATTAGCTGTCATAAGAAGATGTAGTGCTCATTACGGAGTGTGCAGTAGAAGTTGAGTGTACGGTAGTTAGACAGGACACTGGCAAGCTGTCCCAGAAGACGAAGAACCTCAATAAGAAACGTCAAGCATGAAAGTCTCAAACACAACAGACCAAATAGAACTGGCAGAGCTTTCGAAGTTGGTTAATAAGCGCAAGGTATCCGACGTAAGAAGTATACATAGATAGAATTGAACACGCTCTAAAGAATGGAGGAAGCGTCAAAGCGGTGAAGAGGAAACTTGAAATAGGCAAAAACCAGATGTGTGCACTATATATACGGGACAAGGAGGGAAAAGTAACTACCAATATGAATAGGATATTTAAAATAGCAGAAGACTTTTACAGAGATCTGTACAGTAGCCGGAATAACCACGACCATAATGTAAGAACTCGCAATAACCCAGAGGAAATCCCACCAGTAATGATAAAAGAAGTCAGAAACGCCTTGGAGGGAATGCAACGAGGCAATTGCTACTGGTGAGGATCGTGTACCAACAGATCTGCTGAGCGACGGAGGACATATTGTGTCAGAAAAATGAGCCACCCTATTTACGAAGTGTCTCCTGACGGGGAGGGCACTAGGATCTTGGAAGAATGCTAGCATCATATTAATCCACAAGAAAAAGGACGACAAAGACTTGAAGAATTACAGGCCCATCAGCTTGCTCTCTGTCTATTACAAGCTATTTGTAAAGAACACTCGTTAGTTCGCACTCATATCTGTACGTACCTGTGTTTATATTTCCTGCGTCGTTTTATTGCGATAGCAATTATATGGACACTCTCGGCTGGATTTTGCCGCCAGCGTCGGCGTCACTCACCGTACATGTATGCGTGTGTATATATATATATATATATATATATATATATATATATATATATATATATATATACATACAAGAAAGAAAAAAAAATTCAGAAAAACAATCCAGCGTGCAGAATCAAACATGGTAACTCTGAAGCGCGAATGCTAGGCGTTAACCACTGAGCCATGGAAGAGCACGTTCTTCAATGTTCAAACGGCAAGTAATTTACATCTACCACTTACCGCTGGTGACAGGCATCTCGGGGGGCGGGGGGAGGGTATATCGTGTTTTCAGCATTGCCAGCAAGATGGCGCGATGAGCGCATGTCGTCACGACGCGGTGGTGCGCTCTCTAATCTCCAACGTGTACTTTGCCCCGCGGAGAGGGTGTGGACGCTTACTCGCACGCCCTTAAGAGCAAACCTCATAAGCGCGAAAATGCACGCGACAGCGACGAGCGATGCTATGAGCGACGAAACAAGGTGTTCGCGCGACGTGTCGCGTGCTCGTTTTCGCGCGATCGCTTGGTTCTCCAGATTTGGAAATCGTCACTCATCGCCCGGAAGTGCTGGGCTCAAGCAGCCAATAGCGAAAAACCGGAAAAGACAAAGGCTACATAGGTGCACGTGACCCTGCCCGAGTCACGTATGCACAACAAGAAATAACGCAATGTTTACGCATGTGCATATAAAAAAAGTGCTGCAAGGCACTCATAAACACTTTCCGTTCCATTAGACAACAATATATCTTATTTTTAAATTGCATACCGCTCACTACGTGGTTTTTTCTTGGTGCGAGTAGACGGCCTCATGCCAGCAACAGTGGAGTTCGCTCGCCGAAGCCGTCGCGTGAATGAGGTTTGCCTGCGCTAGTGACTGATCGCGCGAAGACGATCTACGTCGCATCGCTCGTCGCTGTCGCGTGCATTTTCGCGCTTATGAGGTTTGGCCCTTATTTCGCAGTGGGGAGGATCTTACGTCTTGACTGGCCTTTGGCTTTCACCGGAACAATTCTGTTCTAGTAACCCTGCGCACAAAGGCCACTGCAATTGTTGCACAGTCTCTGTTTGCGACAAGAGCACGCTTTTCAGACACAGCGAAGTAACAACTAATACGCTTATTCGCGTTCTTATGTACGTGTGAGTATATTTAGTGCGTTATTTGTGCGTGAGAAATGCAAGGCACGTTTCATCTGCTTGCATTCTGCGCGTTACCTTCCGATTTGTTGCTATCGTGTTCATCATTTCGCCTTTGCGGCAAAGCTGGGACTTTTTTGGTTTAAACAGTGCTTAATGGTCAGGCTGTAAATGTTGTTAGTTAGCTCTCGTCCTGTGTGTGTTGTTTTCGTGCACCACTTGTGCGTGAGCAGCGCGCTGAACGTTTTGATCTGCTAGCAGTTCTCGGCGTTGCAGTCCAACTTTGTGCTATCGCATTTATTACTTCAGCCTTTCGGCGAGACTGTGACTTTTTTCTTTCATATATTTATTTTTATTGGTGGCAGTCTGTTTCGCAATGCAGTCCTTTGAATGAAAATTTGGTCTGGGTCAAATATAGCTTCCTTTTTATTGATGCTGCTGGACTGTGGCTTCGCGGGCCTCACGTTCTGACCCGCTGCTGATTCAGAAACTTTGTTGCTGCCGACGTGTCAGGCTCGTCGAGTCTGTAGTGCAGCATGCTTGACTCATCCGTGGTAGCCGTGGTTGTCAGGCGGCAGGTGAACATGATAACCAAAAGGCGCGAACGAGTGGTAGCCGTGGCCGTGCGATGGGCCGCGGTACACTTTGATGCTGACGTGACCCCCGTAGCCGCCGCCGTAGCCGGGTGCAGCCTCCAACACTCGACCGCACAGCAACAGCAGCATGCCGCACGTGGCCATCAACAGCAACAAGCCGCTTTCCTGCAGAAGAAGTGTCATTTCGGTGAGAAGGAACTTTGTCTTAAAAGAAGATTGGGAGACGTACACCCACGCACTAGTAGGACTGAGTAGTGGCACACATGTATGAACGAGCCGCGACTGCGCCAATTTTCGTAAAGTAGCAACACTGCGAATAATTTAGTTTGCAGTGGCAGACATTATGACATCGTTCATATCACTGGTTTCGCACAACACATCGGTATATCTACACAGATTGGGAAAAAGAGCTGTGTTTTCGCTAAACACGAGCGAAGTGCTCAGTGAGCAAAATTTGTCACACTGTGCATGAGTTACTGTGGGAGAGACAGAAGTTAAAAGATTGGCAAACTGCCCTCTGAGAACTGTAACACCACGTTTCTATATCATAAGTTCATTATTAGTGAAGAAAATCGAGGTTGAAGTTTCATTTTAAAATGTGCCCGAACTCTCCGCCTGTGACGTCAAAAATTTGATAATGTATTTTTCGTATTTTGCGACATCATGTGGCCCGGAGAAATTTTCTGAAACTTCGTAAACTAGGTCCGTATTTCAGTTTGATCGATTACAAGCTACGTAGGACCCAGAAGACGCCTTCAAAACCTATGACGTCATGGTGTTTGGTGCGAGAAAGTGGCGCCTCCACCCGTTTCTCCTCTTCGCGCGTTTTCTCGCCTACCAAGCGTCGTGTCGCGCGTGGTGTTTTCGGTTTTGTGAAATCGTACTTTACTAATATGCGAGAAATCGTTTTGCTATTTAGTATTCATTTCAGTGTGCCCAAGCTTTATCGATGTTATGCAGCAAGAATAAAGCAGTAAATCATGATAAGATAAAAAACTTTGGCAGATCGCACTTACCTTGGGAATCGATGTTATGCGAAGCATGTGCATGAAAGGTGAGTGTTGTAATTTTTTAATGGAGCAAAAAGTTACGAAGTGGCACTAAAGATATAAGCAAATATACACACAGACATGCGTATGTTAAACAGCCGCATACGTGTTACATAACCAGTGTTTTACAGTTGCGTAACGTTGCTAACAGTAACATGGATACTAGCAACACCACAAGCGGTAAGCTTATATGAAGCATTGGTGCTGGCGAGAATGGTAGCCCTAGCTGGACCATGGTGTAAGATACAATTGTTCGTATCTTACACCGTGCTTTAGACACTGCTAGATAATTGAGCTTCAGCGGATGGCGCTCAACTGTAATTGATATTAATTCAACGTGACGGCCGCATGTATCATAGGAGTATACATATGTAATGCTTATTAAGTTAGACAGCCAGCACTGCCACCACAATTGACGTACGTTTCACGAACACTATAGTTATTATTTGAAAAGTAGTCCTTAGACCTGGCGTGTTTCTATGGTATACCTATAAAGAGTGCTTGATTGCTACGCAGAATGCTGGGGTTCGATTCCGTCTGGGACATTGACTTCCTTCTTTGCACCTGTCGGGTGCCCACCGTGGTGGTCTAGTGGCTAAGGTACTCGGCTGCTTACCCGCCGGTCGCGGGTTCGAATCCCGGCTGCGGCGGCTGCATTTCCAATTGAGGCAAAAATGCTGTAGGCCAGAGTGCTGAGATTCGGGTGCACGTTAAAGAACCCCCGGTGGTCGAAATTTCCGGAGTCCTCCACTACGGCGTCTCTCATAATCATATGGTGGTTTTGGGACGTTAAACCCCACAAATGAATCAATCAATGCACCTGTCGGGTAAACGCTGTCGATGTCAGCTTTTTCTTAACGCTAACACGTAGAAACTACCCGCGGCTGTTCTCGCCATTCCTGTGTCAATCACCCGTATTCCTGTGTCAATACCTGCATTCATGTGGCACATACCCACCTTCAGGTGTGTGCCACACGTCTGGCGAAAAGACTGACGATGTACGCGACGGGAATGTGACAATAATCATGACCAGCAAGACATATTTGTCAAACCATTTTACCCTCCCATACTAATTTTGGTTTACCTCAAGCTAATTAAGGGGATGATCACGAGAGCTAGCAGACGTAGGTGGCTAGATAGATAGATAGATAGATAGATAGATAGATAGATAGATAGATAGATAGATAGATAGATAGATAGATAGATAGATAGATAGATACTTAAAGTACCTGCAGTACGCAAAGAAATGCTTCACCATCAACAAATTGAATGAAACAAGTAAACGTTACATGAAAACGGAAAGTTTATATTTGAGGACCCGACTGGGGGGGGGGGGGTGCAAATGCATCAGCTTTCTTTTGTGACGTGACTATCAGTGGTAGTTTGAGCAGATATTGTACATGTATATCAAAGTCATAAGTCATGAGACCCCCCTCCCCATGCGCAATTTATTGTTAAGATAATACGTAAATGTAATGTAATAGCAGTAAAATACAGTAAACGACAGGTTCAGTGGTCGTTTGGAGCAACGGCCACTCGTCGCACCATTGAATAGACTAGTCTTCGAAAACGCATCATTGCGACGACCCGCCCGATCAGAGAAGACATCGTTAATCTTTACTAAATGGCCACTCACCAGGTTTGACAATCTTGAGCTGACAAGCGCAATGCGTAAACGAGGCGTTCATGATCGCGTCTGCCAAAATTTGCAACGCTACGCGCCACGGAAATGGGTGAAATTTCAAGATGAAAGCTGCTCCCACTCCTCTCTGCTGGCGCACGCGTAGAGAATGAGGGCATGACGTGGGCGTAGGAATGGCCCTACGTACACGGCAATGCGGTGACGTTGGTCCTCTACGTTGACGACTCTGCCCTGACGTTGTCAGCAGTATACCACGTGGCATGGCAAAAATTATTTAACACAACATGCGTAGTTTATGTATTTGTTGCTTTAAGAGATGAATAGAACTTGAAATAAATAATGAGACGCAATAAGAAATTGTGTGCGTTTTTCTTTGATTTTTCCCCGTGAAATGCTACGAGATGCTGGGTTAATGTACCAGCGTTTCGCATGCATTCGGGTCCCCGTGGTCAGCGCATTGAGCAGACGACTGCCGTGGAACACTCCTAAGCGTTCGCGCACTCATTGTGCTCCTCTACTCTACCGCGTCTAGGCCAGCGTTTCCAAACAATCCCGCAGAAACAGGCAGAAGACCACACAATAACGCTGGTCAACAAAGCAACACCGCTCGCGTGCACGGGGGCTGTGCTTGTTCGGGCACGTCATGCGCACGTAACCTCTTGGTCGAATGCCGGAGAGGGTGGGGAAGAGATTTTGCTTGCGAAGGCTACGCGGAAAAGCGGCAAGGGTTTCGAGCTCGCCTCTCACCCCCGTTTCGCGCCGCTTTAAAAAACCTGTTTTCTCCGCTCGTAACGAACCGATTCGAAAAATTTTTGTGGCAAAACGTTGCTCATCAGACACCCAACAACTTCCACTGTCTTAAATAAAATTCGGTATGGGGCCTGGTGAGTGGCCCTTTAAGAGTAGATGGCGTAGCCCTCGTAAGGGCGAAGCGCGTTTCACATGTGAAGGACGGCTCCGCTTACAACGTGGAGTGAGAGTGACTGCATACCTTAGATGGGAATGATTGTTATGTTCAGCTCCATATGTCAAGCAGCCCTGACGCAGTGATATATTTTAGTCAACATGTTTTTTTTTCTTTTAGTTTACTGCACGCATCCACGCATGCTTGCGATACACAATAAGTAATTGTTTGTAATGGCGTATTCGGTTGGCCGTTCTTGTCCTCTGGTTCAGAGTCGCCAGATGCAGAGGCAGCTCGCAAACGGAGCACGAGAGGCAGCGTACCAACCGAATACATCGGTGGTTTCAGAGCGCTCAGTGCAGCCAAGAGCAGCGCGCCTGTAGCGCCACCGCGTAGCTAGGGTGGCTAGACCCTAGCGTAGCGAGCGCGGGAAGCTGCCGGGTAAATATTGCTGCGCTGCGTCAAATGATGCCGATCAGTTCAGTGGACATATCTAACTAGTCGGACCTTTGTTAATCTTTCTCTCTCTGAAATGTCTGGATGTAGCAAAGACCTCCTGAGCACAGCGCATAAATCTGGCGATCATCCTCGTTCGATCTGCTATCTTCAAGGCATATCACGAGGCTCCTGCGAGCTTCTGTAGCGACAGCATTGATGTTTCCTTCGCTAGCCGCCTCGTTATGAACACCGTCCGTTTGTGGCTTCGTAGATGTGAATTCGCCCCACACACGCGCAAAAACTCGATTACCCAAGCACGTGTATGAAGTATTACGCGCCCGACAATACCCCCTTGCACGCCCCGCTCCTCACCTGCCAGCAGCAGCGTGGATGGCTGGCTTGTAACTTGGAAGTGTGGCATCTTGGGCAAGTTGGTATAACATGACGATAGTTATAGCGCGAGAACAGAACGACGACGAAGAGACGTGTTCTTCATGGCTGACTTGTGTCATGTGATCTGTCCTCACGGTCAGATCACGCCGCGCCACGCTCTCATTTCGAAGTCAGAGCGGTCGGGAGCGCTCTGAGTCAGAGGCTGACGCTCTAAAAGAACCAACTGAAGCTAGTCCGAGCACTCGAATGGCACCAACTGAAGGCGCAGCCACTTTTCAGAGCGCCCCACTACGCTCGCAAACGCCCAACTGAATACGCCGTAAGTTTGCTGCACGTTGGCCACAGGATTTCACATGTGTTACTTTTCAGGTAGAATTTCTCGGAACAATGGTGGACATTACAGTTGCACTGTGACTTTTCATGCCAATGAAGTACTCCAATCGCAGATGCTTTATCGTGCAATCTGTGATTCTTGAAGTGATTCTTGAAGAAGGAAAAAGGCACCTAATTTCCGTCCGTCGCCCCGCCGCGGTGGTTTAGTGGCTAAGGTACTTGGCTGCTGACCCTCAGGTTGCGGGATCAAATCCTAGCTGCGGCGGCTGCATTTCCGTTGAAGGCGGAAATGTAGATGTAGATTTGAGCTCACGTTAAAGAAGCCCAGGTGGTCGAAATTTCCGGAGCACTCCACTACGGTGTCTCTCATAACCATATGGTGGTTTTGGGACGTTAAACCCCGCGTATCAATCAATAAATCACGTATTACTAGGTAGTTCATGTTCTGTGACAATCAGCGCCTCTCTATCAGACTCGATAGACGCGCCGAAACGGCGTAAGGTAACGTTTGATGATTATTTCTCGAAAGGTGACGCTGCTCCCCATGCTTACTCGAAAACTGGCGAAAAAGCTATACAGCAGCCGAAGAAATGGTTCCCAGGTGTAGTTCTGCACTGACCGAATACAACTCGTGTGCCGAAAAAACTCCTGAAAACTGATCGGAGCATGATGCACGTATGGAAACCGCGATTCTTGACAACGGCATTGGTCTTTACGTGTCTACCGAGACGGCAGGAATTGCAGTACGACGAGACCAGACGCTGTTTGCTAATTGTGACATACAAACCAGGCGCTTAACAGCTTTTCCTCAATTAGTAAGCGCAAACTGAAGTTCCAACCTCTCTGGCAAGAAATCTTTTCCTGGCTGCTGGTGTATTCCAAATATCAGGAAAAAGCAAAACATGTGTGCTTTTTGGAAAAGAAAGTCCAGGTAAGGGGACTCCAAGGTCTTGGTGTAAGCTTGGTCCTTTCTCCGTGCACACGTTGGAAGAACGCGCTCGAAAATTCCAGAAGCCACAACGAGTGTGACTACCGCAAGACCACTGCTTTATACGCGACAAATTTTCTAGAAGCACTCAAAGGCGAGTCAATAACTGAAAAGATGGAGTGATCAGCGCAAACACAAAATGAATTAAGTAGAAATAATTTCAACTGATCTCCATCGTAGACATTGTGATCTGTGGGCGACAAGGTGATTACGAGAGACTATTATGAGGACCACGCAAATATGCGTCGTGGTGCTGCTCGTCTGTGATGTGTACGAAATCGCTGAGCGACAAAACACACGTATCTGAATCAGTTTCGGTGGTGTCAGGTGGGTCGACGGGACAGCGGTAGAGGCAGCCGGCATCCTTGTGTAGCCGTCCAGACTTGTAGGACACAGAAAATGTGTATTCTTGGAGGCGTAAAGTCTAGCGGCCGAGGCGTCCCGTAGGATCTTTAAGCGAGTGGAGCCAACATAAGGCGTGATGGTCTGTTACCACGGTGAAATATCGTCAAACCAAATATGGGTGAAACTTGGCTATTGCCCAGACAAGGGCTAGGCATTAATGCTCTGTGATCGACTAATTGCACTCCGAGGCTGAAAGAGGACGGCTAGCCATAAGCGATCGCACGATTGAGCTCTCCAAAATCGCACCAATACTACGGCCACTTGCATCCGCACAGACTTCCATGCGTGCAGATGGGTAAAAAAAAAATAACACAGAACGGGCGGATTCACAAGGAGGCTTGTAAGCGTGGAAAATGCCTGAGCTTCCTAAGGTCCCCAACTGAAAGGGCTGTCCTTTTAAGAATATCGGTGAAAGGACTAGCGATTTCGGCGAAGTTCTCAATAAATCGTCTGAAATAGAAACACAGCCCCAGGAAACTTCCGACATAAGAAGGGGTACGAGGAGTTAGAAACTCGCGGACCGCACGCACTTTGTCGGCATCAGGCTGTATGCCAGTCCACCAGGTGACCGAGGACGCGTAATTTACGATGGGCGAAATGGCATTTCGCAGAATTCAGCTGTAGGCCTGCTCGTCGAAAGACGTCAAGGATGGCCGAGAGCCGATGGAGGTGGCTGTCAAACGTCGGTGAAAAAACAATAACGTCGGCGAGATCACACAAGTATGTGGACCACTTAAAACCACGTAGAAGAGAGTTCATCATGCGTTCGAAGGTGGCCGGGGGATTACATAGACCATCTGGAGTGACAAACGCCATTTTCTCGTGATCGCTGTAATTGACTGCAATTTGCCAGTAGCCAGAACGTAAATCGATCAAAGAGCAATAACTGGCACCGTGTAAGCAATCTAGTGAGTCATCAATACGCGGAAGCGGGTAAACGTCCTTTTTCTTGATCTTGTTCAGATGACGACAATCAATGCAGAACTTCCAAGCATCGTCCTTATTTTTTTACTAAAACGACAGGGGACGCCCATGGACTTTCAGCCTAGAGGGCTCTATAAGATCCTTGGACAGCATTTTCTCGACCTCAGTTTGTATAACGTGACGTTCTGCCACCGACACACGATAAGGACGCCTATATGGATGGGCGGAGCGTCATCATTGTGCACTCTAAAAAAAAAGTAGTAACTGGACCCGTTACTACCTTTATGACCCCCTTACTACATAATGCGGCCATTTTACTACCTCAGAAGTATACCAGAGGTAGTAAATGTATGTGGTAGTAAATGGTGCTACCTGAGGTAGTAAACTTATACTTGCGTACGTGCACATATAATGGAGCTTTAGAATACCATATTCAAGCGGTGCGGGCGTTACGGGCGTAGCGGGCGCCATATGAGTTATAGAATAGCGTTTGCCCTGCTGCAAACCGCAACTCACCATCGCAACGACACCGTAGCCTCGAAACCAACGCTTGCGGGCCACATGCGGGTCGTACGCTATTTCGGATTTTCTGCATGCAGGCCGCGAACGCTGACTCGCGTTACAGCGCATGCGCAGTGGCAGCGACCGCACCGCAAGGGCTCGCAGTGCGCTATTCTAAAACTCCCTATAGACGCTCGCACGGTTCCTTATCAGGGGGGGGGGGGACTTGCCGAAGGCCTTTAATAACGTCCATTTTCATCATTTATTTTCGTAAAACCCCACACACAACCATCAGAAATTCGGAAAAGGGCCCGAGCCTTGCACTCCCCCGGCTCCGGGGCTGGGGCGAAAGTTCATAGAAGTGCCTCCTCTCCCTGTCTAGGTCAATGTATCGGGCGCCTTACGCCGCCACCCCCCCTTCTAGATAACTGTAAACAGACCCGCCCCCCTCCCCGTGCGCAGGATTATGCGAGCACAAAGACGTCCGCTTCTGCCGTGTAAAAGTAGAGGGTAGACCCCAATGGGCCTTGAAACTCCCTCGGACAACCAAATAAAGTCGCCTAAGCAGCAGAGGTGTATATATATATATATATATATATATATATATATATATATATATATATATATATATATATATATATATATATATATATATATATATATATATATATATATAGCGTTGTCAACAAGGATAAATATATTTATTTCCCAGCAGTTTCGGGAGGGGTCCTCCCTTCGTCAGGGGATGAGTTATACTAACATAGACGTTCAAACTTCGTTGCTGTCGCGTCGCTCTCGCCTTGAAAGATGTTAGCAAAAGTGAGACAAAACGAAAAAAAAATTGTGAACGCTGATACCCCGACATTTGAATAATATGCACAAGCTGGTTTCGTGCTCAGTGTTCACAATTTTTTAGTTTTTTTCTCTTTTAAGTTATATATATATATATATATATATATATATATATATATATATATATATATATATATATATAAGGGAAATAAGTGTATACCTAAGGGCTCGTTTTTCCGTGTTTTGACACAATATTAATGAGATCTAACAGACAATAAAGCCAAGGAATGTATAGGGGAAGTTATTAGAACAAATGGAATGTAAATAATAAGAAAGAAAAGTGGGTGAAAAAGTAACCAGCCGTGAGCAGGAAGCGAACCTACGACCTTCGAGTAACGGATCGATGCTCTAACCACTGAGCTATCACAGCGGCCTTCCCTCCACCCACCTTTTTCGGTTTATATGTGAATTTAGAAGTGGGAGTGTCAATCAGCGCCATATATATATATATATATATATATATATATAATATATATATATTATATATATATATATATATATATATATATATATTATATATATATATATATATACCACATTCCCCTGCGTATAACTTGTATTTGGTATCTAGTTCTTGGTATTTGGTAAATATTTTTGGTATTTTTTTGCTATTTGGTATATTTTTGGTATTTGGTAAATACAAGTATTAACTTGTATTTGGTATCTAGTAACCCAGCAGGCGTGTGGAGCATAAGGCAGGGTTGCGGCCCAGCACCTCCACTAGTGTCGTTCCCCAAGCTATAAAGCCACCGCCCCCGTCGGCATCGCCTTGTGGGCTCGGCAGCTGTTCTGTAAGACTGACCACTAATCCTCTGCACTTCATCATGCAGGTTTTTCTTCATACCTTCGCTCTGATGCTCTTTCCTGCACTGTCTGGATCAACAACGTGCGCATCACATGGTGCGCGCGCTTCTGTCCCGTGGACCTGCTCAGATTTCAACATGCGGGACTTGGCTGGACAGTACTCGGGATTCAACGCGGCAAGCCATGCCACTATCTCAGCACTTGGTCCTGGGCACAGCTTGGAAAGCCCCATCGTCAACGACATCAATCGTTCCCCAAGCTATAAAGCCACTGCCCCCGTCGGCATCACCTTGTGGGCTCGGAAGCTGTTCTGCGAGAGCGACCACTAATCCTCTGCACTTCATCATGCAGGTTGGTCCTTCATACAGGCTATACACAAAAAAGTCGAGCAATTACTTCTTACTTCAGCTGCCGAGCCTGCAGCGCCTGTGTGCTACTTGTTGTGAGTGTGGAGCTGTCGTGCGTTCCTTGCTGCTAGTCGCGAGTGATATCGAGTCGAACCCAGGACCCGATAATACGGCGATTCTCGCCGAGCTGCGTAAGCTAACTGCCGGTCAAGCAACTGTTATTACGGCAATTAGACATTAATGCACAACTTGTTGCCACGAATAACACTATCGCCGAGCTCGCTAAGCGTGTGGCTTCTGTGGAAGCGAGTTGTGAACACATCGAGCACTTGCGGCAGCAACTTGGAACCATACAGACTGACAACACCGAAACTGTGTATAGTGTTTCTCTTTTAGAAAGCCGTTTTGGTGTTGCCGAAAATCGGTCCTGCTGCAACAACCTGATCGTTTATGGTATCCCCGATTCTTCATCTGAATCGCGTGCACACCGTGAAGAAGCGATCATTCAACTTTGCTCCGAACAACTGAATTTAACAGTCGATACACAAGAAATAGAAAGAGCGCATCGCTTGGGTCGCCATACCTCTGGGCGTAATCGTCCCATACTTGTCAGATTTTCTGCCTTTAAGACGAAAGAGGCGATCTTTACTAACGCTCGCAAGTTGAAAGGTACCACATACGGCATTGGGGAGGACTTTTCCCAACGGGTACAAAACGCACGTAAACACCTTGTCGCCTTTGCAAAAAACAAGTCCGTGCCTTACTCACTTCGATATAAAATGCTACACATCGGCCTTAGACGCTTCTTCTTTGATGAAGCTTCACAAAGCGTGCAAGAACAACTATAGCTATCTCGTCACGCCCGTCAACCGCGCAGCCACCTTACTCGCATGCCTCGTGCCACCGTTTCACTCTCGGTTATCTTCACTAACATTCGTAGCTTCCTTCCAAAACGTGAAGTAGTGTCAAACCTGGTGTCATGATCCGATAGTAATATAGTTGTACTAACCGAAACATGGCTTTCCAGTGAAATCGCTGATGCTAAAATTTCGAACAACTTTCTCAACTTTGATATTTTTCGAAAAGACAGGCACGGTGGCAGAGGGGGTGGGGTATTAATCGCCGTTCATACTGAACTATCCTGTTGCCCTGTCAATATATCAAGTGACCTCGAAATTCTGTGGCTGATCTGCCGTACCGAACCTTCATCTATCATTCTTGGCGTGTGCTACAGGTCCCCTACTCGTCATTCCGATTTTCCCAGCAAACTTAACAATATTTTGAATTATTTAGCTAAGCGGCCCCCTGAAGCATGCATCTTGCTTTTCGGTGAACTTTAATTTCGGTGACTTTAATCCTAGTATTAATTGGTCTTATATGCAACTAGCTATAGTTAACTCGGAGGCTGCTGAATTTCTGGACTTCTGCCTTAACCATAATCTGACCCAACTGATAAAAGAACCAACTTGTGTCACGGTACATTGTGCCAACAACACGCTTGACCTTATTCTGACATCGCATCCCGAATTCATGTCATCAATTAGTTACCTTAAAGATATAAGCAACCATAAAGTAATTCATGCCACATTTTCCCTCAAACCACTTTTTCACCATTGCCCAGCAAAAAAATTTGCCTCTACAATAAAGGTAACTACTCGGCCATAAACGACGAACTGCAAGAATTTTATCAGTCCTACGAGTCATTTCACAATCGCTCTGTGCAACAGAACTGGTCAGATTTTCAGGGTAAGATGAATGTTTTAGCGTACAAATATATTCCAGTCACACTATTTCTTCTAATCGTCATAAGCCGTGGTATACCAAAACCTTAAAACACTTGAGAACAAAAAGAAGCGGCTCTTTCGTAACGCGAAGTTTAAACCAAATGCCGACTCGTGGGACAGATACTATCAAGCTGAACGCGCATATCTCGCAGAAGTACGTCAACGTAAACATTCTTTTTTTCACTCGGACCTTCCCCGCATGATAACCGATAACCCCCGTAAATTCTGGCAGATCATTAACCCTCAGCCCAACCGCTCTATCCGTATCTATTTGGATCAGGGTGATATCCTTTCAGATTCTGAGTGCTCTGATACATTCAACACCGCTTTTTCATCGATTTTCACTGCGGAACTAGACGCCCCCCTACCTGAGTGCCCTACCCCTATCATGTCAATAATGCCGGCTATAAATTTCTCGGCCGAAGGCATCGCATCGCTGATTGAAAAGCTAAAGGTTTCTTCATCCGCAGATGTTGATGACGTCACTTCTAAACTTCTAAAAAAAACACTGAACATATTTCTGCCGCAGTCTTAACCTTGTTGTTCTCGCAGTCTCTATCATCAGGCGCTCTACCGAACGAATGGAAAGGGGGGAAGGTCGTTCCCGTCTACAAGTCAGGTAACAGAGTTTCACCATTAAACTACCGGCCCATCTCCATAACCAGCATATCATGTAAAATCATGGAACATATCATCTACACTACCATCATGAACTTCCTCGATTCCAACAGCTTTTTCCATTCATCACCGCATGGTTTTCGCAAAGATCTGTCCTGTGAAACACAGCTCGCTCTTTTTATTCATGATCTGCATTTCAACATGAACTCTAATATACAGGTAGACGCAATATTCCTTGACTACGCTAAAGCCTTCGACAAGGTACCACATCAACGCTTGCTGTTAAAACTTTCCCACTTAGGTTTGTATTCAGATGTCATACAATGGATTAAAGAATTTCTTACTAATCGGTCTCAGTGCGTGTGTATCAATAACATAGCCTCTAACCCCGTCCCTGTATCCTCCGGCGTCCCCCAGGGTTCCGTGCTGGGTCCCCTATTGTTTCTGATATATATCAATGATCTGCCATTGGAAGTTACTTGCTCTATTCGTAAATTTGCAGACGACTGCATTAATTACCAGTCAATAAGAAATACCTCCGACCAGGCTGTGCTGCAGAGCAGTTTATCTAAAATCCTGAATTGGTGCAATCGCTGGCTGCTGGTCCTGAATCCCAGTAAATGTAAATTAATGCCCGTCACCCACTCGCGAAGCCCTCCCCTCTATCCGTACAAAATTGCTAGCACTCCTATTGAATCTGTTAGTACCTTCAAATATCTCGGTGTAACTATCTCCAAAGATCTCAATTGGTTTCCCCATGTGTCCAACGTCATCTCATCCAGTAACAAAACCCTAGGCTTTCTCAGACGTCATTTACGCAGCTCTCCTCCTCATGTTAAACTCATCGCATACAAATCTTTAGTGGGCCAAAACTTGAGTACGCATCCGCAATCTGGAATCCTCATCAATCTTATCTCATAGACGCATCAGAAATGGCGCAGAACTGCACCATCAGGTTCATTCACTCATCATATTCGTATAACGTTAGTGAATCCTCATTAAAGGCTGCAACTGGCCTGCCCACCATTTCTTGTCGCCGTCGCATCGCCAGCCTATCCCTGTTTCACAAAATGTATTACAGTTCACTCAATCAGCCACCTTACATCTTACCGCCTGCTCGCATATCCCTTCGTACAGACCTTTGCTTAAGTGTTGCTCGTCCTCAAACCCGTACTCTCACCTTCTCGTCTTCTTTTTTCCCACGCACCATTGTAGACTGGAATGGCCTTCCCTACGCCGTCGTTGCCACCACCAACCCAGATGCTTTCATTGATGCTGTAAAAGTGCACCTCTCATCCTGAATGGTCATGTATCATGTATCCTTACTGTACACCCACCCCTTATGTAATGCCCCCACTTGTGGCCTTTAAGGAAATAAAGTGAAAGTGAAAAGTGTTTTAGTGTCGCGGTGCAACGCGAACAAAACACAGGTACACCTTGAGACAGCCAAAGCAGCGTGTTCTCAACAGCTGAACCACAAGATCCTCTTCTTCGGTCTCGAGTGAAGCTAGAGGCCCACTACTTCGTGTCCACTAAATGCCCCCATCATCATTTTCGTCCACATGTAGGCACGCGTCAGTATTTTCAATGAAATTAATTTTTTTGTGCTCATCATACATGTCATGTGACGTTATTCTTCCGGTGATATAGGCAAGCGTGCGGTGGTAATAAACGTTATAAAATCGCAAGAGGGTCTCGTTCCCAAACTTTTCACGTGCAGATGATACTTCAATATTGGACTTACTATCATTTGAATTTGATTCTTTTTTGAGTTGATATTCACTGCTGATATTCATTATTTGTGGAAGCATTTTAAGGACCTTATAAATGTGTGTATTGAAAGATTTGTTCCACGCATTGTAAAAAAATGGAAAGGAAAGAACCCCTGTATTTCTCGGGAAACGTTGCAGTTGCGAAGACGGCTCAAACGTATAAAAAATCAGAGACTGTACTCTAAAGACGTAGGTATCCTCCAACAAAGAATTTCTGAACTGGCTTCTCAACTAAAAGCAAATGTATTGTCTAACAAGGAACGCTATTATGGCCAACAACTCCCGAGTCTCATGTCTTCGTCTCCCGAGAGGTTCTGGAGTTTAATTTCACTTAATCCTGTGACTACTGATGTTTTTGAAATAGACGGTGTGGAAACTAGTGATTTCTCTGTTATTTCTAATACTTTCAATGATCATTTTAAGTCTGTTTTTACGAAGGATAAAAGAGTCCTCGAAACATTTGATGTGGCAGGCCCACCACTATTGGATATTGTCATAAGTGAAGAGGGAGTTTTTAATTTACTTTTGAAGCTTGATGTTAAAAAATCTTCAGGTCCTGATGGAGTACCGAATGAGTTCTTAAAACGCTATGCACAATGGGTTTCAAAGTACCTAACAATTCTTTTTTCTAAATCTCTGAAAGATGGTCAAGTTCCGGATGACTGGGTAACTGCTAAAGTCAAGCCCCTACATAAGAGTAGAAATCCCCATTCTGTTATTAACTATCGGCCGATCTCATTAATTTCAACTTCCTGTAAACTACTTGAACTACTGTAATACATAAGCATATTTCAGAATTCCTAGATAAGCACAATATTTTGTCAGGTTCACAACACGAATTCAGGAAAGGATTTTCTACTTGTACTCACCTGGTAACTACAGTTCATAATTTCGCACTATCTCTAAATTCCGGAAAACAGGTAGATGCAATATTTATGGATTTTGCTAAAGCTTTCGATACGGTCTTTCACAATAAATCACTCTTCAAATTGGATTTAATTCTTAAGAATACTCAGCTTCTAAATTGGATTTCCGGTTATCTTTCGAATCGAAAACAGTACGTCTTTTTCAATGACCATTGTTCTCGTACAGTACCGGTTGACTCGGGTGTTCCCCAAGGCTCTGTGCTCGGACCCCTCCTCTTTTTATTGTTTATAAATGATATACCACGATATACTTGTAAAGGTTAAGTTATATGCGGATGATTGCATCCTGTACTCGGAAATAGAAAACCATACTGATCAAATTCATTTAAACGATGTATTTAAAAAGGTCATTCGTTGGTGCAATAAATGGCAGATGTCAGTTAATTTTAAAAATACCGTTTTCATGAAAATTTTTCACAAACGTAACACTCTTCATTTTGCATATTCAGGCAATAATGTTTTTTTGCAGGAGGTACAACACTACAAGTACCTTGGTCTTTGGATTTCGAATGACCTTAACTGGACGAGACATATTAACACTGTAATAAGCTCGTGCAATTACAAATTATTTTATCTTAGACGAGCTCTTAAGCACTCCACTCCCGCCGTTCGCCTTCTTGCATTTAATGCAATTGTTCAAGCTACTTTAGATTATGCATCCATAATTCGGTACCCTTACACCAGAAAAAAATATCAGCGAAATGGAAAAAATTTAAAAGAGAGCTGTTAGGTTTATTTATAACAGTTTTGGTCGTACTTCAATAACACGTCTATTAGCAAAAGCTAACCTCCCAACACGTACACAAAGAAATAAAGTATTGAGATTGAAATTTTTCTTTCAGCTAGTTAAAGGTTATTTTAAGTTAGACTTATCACATATACTTCATTTGTCCACAGGATATACCACAAGGCAGAGGCATGCTTTACAATAACCCAATTTTCCACTCGTACTAACACATTCGCGTATTCGTTCTTCCCTAGGACAATTACCGAATGGAATAACCTTAGTAACGAAGTTGTTTCCCAGTCATCCTTGAACCTTTTTGCTGCGCAGCTCTAGCAGCGAATGTCTAATTTCTATGACATGTGCTCCTGTTGTTTATTTCAATCACTGTAACCATTCTCCACTTGTGATCATCTTGAATTTAGCGCTCATTTCTCTATCTGTTCTTATGCCGGTTTATTACAAACCACTGTTCTTTTTTTTTTTTTCATTCTGAAAGTGTGTAAATGCCTTATGTGTTTATATTTATTTGTTTGCCGATTTGTAAATTTATCAAATGTATATCCACCCTGCCAAAACCTTATGTTAGGGTTGCAGTATTCATAAATAAATAAATAAATAAATATATTGGAAGTTAGCGCCTGTGTCGTGCATCCTCTTCTTGTGTCCCCATTTCTTAGCGCTTTTTTCAGTCATCAGATCAAGAAAAAAAGTAGTTTCGGAAGAACTTGAAGCATTGAAGTAAATAGAAAATAAACAGGTTGCAAACGGAGGAGGCAAGGAAGGTAACCATCATGTGCATTCATTGGCACAGCAGCGAAGTCTTGATGTGGGTGATACTAGAGCACCTGCACACTACGTTTTTTTTTTTCACTTATTTACAAATAGTTAAGGCCCTATTCGGGCACAAGCAAGAGTGGGTACATAAATGCCAATGAGAATAATAAAAAAAATCAATAGAAGGTACGAAAGTTACAAAAATTTGCAACGTGAATGAGGAATGTTATAAATATATAGCAATACAAAAATAAAATATTGTGCTCAGATTTGGGTGCACGTTAAAGAACACCAGGTGGTCAAAATTTCCGGAGCCCTCCACTACGGCGTCTCTCATAATCAAATAGTAGTTTTGGGATGTTAAACCCCACAAATCAATCAATCAAATCAATCAATAACCCACAACCTATTGTCGTTTAGTCTGAGCCCCACCCTCCCCTCTTCCGAAGAAGGCGTGTGAGGGAAGAGGCGAGAAAACCAGGCAATAGTGGAGTGTTTATCAAAGGACATTGAGGAATTAGGAGGAGAGTGTGAGATATTTATACTAGGAGATATGAATGTGCACAGAGAAGATATAGATGGGTATACTGACCCAACAGGCAAAATGATCATGGATATGTGTGAAAGGCGTGATTTGATCATTTGCAACAGTACTGAGAAGTGTGAAGGGCAAATAACAAGGAGGTAGGAAGGCTGCAGTCGACGATAGATTACACACTGATGTCCCATAAGATGTATGATAGGCTCAGGAGAATGTACGTAGATGAATGTGGCTCCAGAAGTTTGGGTAGTGATCACAAACGTATCAAGCTAAGTTTTCGAAGAGCAATGCAAGGAGGAAGGAGACAAGATGAGCAACTACAAGAAAATTTTTATTCAGAAAGGCAAATAGAAATAGCTACTAAACAAATTGAGAAAGTAATCACTAAGGATAATAAAAACAGTGTGGACATACACGAATCTAATTCGACTGTTTGAGCTAGAGCTTGCTAAGACACGTGACCCCGGAAAAGAAGACACAGACCCAAGAGTAGGTGGGATGAGGAAGTTAAGAGAACCATAGCGAAACGTCAGGAAGCCTCTTGGGAACACAGACATGCTAAGCAGCGGGGTGAACCGACAAATGTTGAAAGAAAATGGGACATTTTTCTAAGCTGTAGAAGGGAATCATCCCTTCTGATCAATGAAAAGATTAGAAGAAAGGGGGCTCAGTGGCTGGCAGAAGTACATAAAAAGGATAGAAAGGTAGCTGCGAAATTTTGGAACCATCTAAACTCCCTAAGAAATGAGACAAGCCTAGAGCAGAAGTTTGTAACTATAGCTCAAGGTGCTAAGCTAGAAGGGGACGAAGCTATTGATTATATAAGAACAAGGGGGACAGAAAAATTTCAACAAACAAGTGCCTTATGCACCATAATAGACAAGGATGGATCAAGTGGTGCAATGGCTCCGTTTTCACAACGAGAGTGGGAAAGGGCTGAGAAGAGGGTTCCAAGTAGTACATCAACAGGCTCAGATGGCATTCCCAATTATGCTGATAAGGACATTGGGTCTGAAGTCTAAACAGACTATGAGAGAGGCAGTGAGCAGAACAGTAATCGATGGTGAAGTCCCGGGTGGATGGAAACTTAGCAGGATGAGCATGATCTATAAAGGAAAGGGGGACAAAGCTGACATAAACAACTACCGTTCTATAACAGTGACATCAGTGGTCTACAGGCTGGCGATGAAGATTATAAAGGAAAGACAGCAGGCATGGATAAAGGAAGAGGGGGTGCTGGGGTAACTGCAGAATGGGTTTCAGAAACACAGGAGGTTGGAAGACAATCTGTTCTCACTGACGCAGTGCATTGAAATAGCAGAAAAAGAACTCAGGCCCATGTGGCTAGCATTTTTGGATATCAAGGGAGCGTACGATAGCATGGTTCAAGAGGACTTGTGGGGAATACTGGACACACTAGGTGTAGAAGATGGAGTCACTAAGATTTTAAAGGAAATCTATAAAAGTAACAAGGTAGTTATAAAGTGGGAAAAACGGGTATCCTAGCCCACAGAGTTGAAACGGGGGCTGAGGCAGGGGTGTCCTCTGTCACCCTTGTTATTCATGACGTACCTACAAAGATTACAGGCCAAATTACAGGGAAGTGGACTTGGCTTCAACCTCTCTTTCGTCAAACAAAGAAAACTCATTGATCAGGCACTACCAGCATTAATGTACACAGATGATATAGTGCTAATGGCCGACAACAAGGAAGATTTGCAGAGATTGATGGACATCTGCAGTAATAGGGGAAATAGGTTAGATTTCAAATTCAGTAAAGAAAAATCAGCAGTCATGATTTTCAATGATAATGAAGATGGTGAGCTTAGGATACAGGATGTCACGCTAGAGATAACAGATAAATACAAATATCTGGGCGTATGGATAAGCAATGGGACCGAGTACCTAAGGGAACACAAAATATACGTGACCACTAAAGGTAACAGGAATGCAGCAGTGATGAAAAATAGAGCACTGTGGAATTACAATAGATATGATGTTGTGAGAGGAATATGGAAAGGGGTCATGGTTCCTGGACTGACGTTCGGCAATGCTGGTCTTGTGTATGAGATGAGAAGTTCAAGCAAGATTAGAAATTAAGCAACGTGGAATAGGTAGGCTTTATTTAGGAGCTCACAGGAATACACCAAATCGGGGAGTACAAGGTGACATGGGATGGACATCATTTGAGGGCAGGGAAGCTAGCAGCAAAATAAAATTTGAGAAGCGATTGAGAGAAATGGGGAAGGAGCGTTGGGCTAGGAAGGTATTCATCTACCTGTACATGAAGAATGTTGATACAAAATGGAGGAAGCAAACCGGAAAATTGACGGGTAAATACTTGGAAAACAGCAGGGGGCCAAACCAAAAAGAACTATCGGTTAAGAAGAAGGTGAAGGAAACGGAGACTGACATGTGGAGAATTGTCATGAATAAGAAGTCCGCACTAGAGATCTTTGGAACTTTTACGCAGGAAATTGCCAATGAAAGGATCTTTGATAATACTCGGGGTAGTAATCTACTGTCTGAGGCCAGGACGGGAGTATTGGAAACCAAGACTTATGGGCCAAATACGAAAGGGTAGACACGGTATGCAATGCATGCGGAGAGGAGGAGGAAAATGCCAAACACTTGATAATGTTCTGTGAAGGGCTTCACCCTATAGTTCAGGATGATGGCCCAGTGTTTTTCAAAGCACTGGGGTTTATGGACAGGGAGGGCTAAATAGACTTTAAGCGGGTAGAATGAACTAGAAGGAGGTTATCTGATTGGTGGCTAAAGTCAAGGCATGTGTGAAAATTAAGCCATTCACTGCAAAGTACCATTCCTCAACTCCACTATTTAAAGGGAAAAAAAAAAGATAAATCTAGTTGTTGGCTCTCTAAGTATTACAGCTAAGTGCCGTTAGCCACCTCCCGATCTAAAGGGTACAGCCACATCAATCCATCCATCCAGAGAGGTACACTGTTGCACCTCAAACCTCTGCATCCTGTTGCATGCGGTTCAAGGCTGTGACCATCCAGCAACGTCAGTCAAGGCTTCAAGTTCGGATGCTTCGCGCCTTTCCTGCTGGGCTCTGCCTAGTCTCCGGGCTTGTGGCTTTTTGCACTATATGATTAACTTATATTAGTTCTTTTTCTTTCCTTTTTTGAACTTCGTTTGTCACGAAGAAAAGAACATGCTATACTTTAGACAAAAGTAATTATGAAAGTAGCGAGTAATTGACCTGAACTCCACGCTTCAAGTAAGTATTTACATGTCTAAATTACTAGCCTACAAACGTAGTTTGGTGCAATACTGAGAACTATAAAAATATATACTGTAATTTGAATACTGGCAAATTAATCGGTGAGGGGTCCTCGAGAGTTGCTCAATTTTGTGAGGTCATTCACTTTTTCGCTGGTATTATTGGCAGTGCTTGTAAGGTAGGCAAAATATTCTTGAATTCTAGCAATGTTTTTGAATTTCTTTGGAGCAAAAAAAAAAGGAATTTCTAATTTAGAAATAATTGCTTGTCTCATCATGTCTTGGATTTGTGACTTATAACTGGCCGCACCCAGTATACATAGCAATCAGATGATGACATTCCAATCATACTGTGGTTTTTTCTAGTGTTCCCTGGCCCCCATGTTCTTTCTTATTTTGTGCAATGCCCCAGTCAATGTTCACCCCGATGTGTTTGTTGATGATTGGTGCCGTCTTTTGCCAGATAATCGTCGATCATTTTGCACCTAATGCTGTCTTTGATAATATTGTGGAACGAAGTAATAAATATACAGTAAAAAACCAAGTAAGCATTCCTTCTACAGTAAATAAATATCTGACAAGTATCGGAGGTGTGCTTGGTCAGGAAGCGAAATTCTCGATTGCGAAGGAAGAGCCGCTAAGATTAAAGAATGCACACCAATGCTTCTAATTACTGGCTTCATTGAATACGCGTACATTCACTGTTTTCATTTGTTCTCGTTGAGCGAATCAAAACTGTCAATGTAACAGTGAAAGTGGCGGGAAGTGATGAAAAGAGGAGGGGCATATTTTACATAAAAAATAAAAAATAGAGGGAAGCGCTTGCTCGAGTAAGCGCGCTTGCTTTGGATTCATCTCAACAGTGACAAATATATGATTCAAATGCATCGCTGACAAAAAAGAAAATCAGCAAAAAAGGTATCTTTGGAGCAGACCCACCCAACGAGTGTAGCAGAATTACGATAATTAACTACCCATAATTGAAGAGCCATCTCAGCAACATCGCCCGTTATGCCTTTAAAATGACAATACGTCTTATTTTGCGCGACGCACTTGGCAAAGATTACCTTTATTAATTAACTCACACAATCCTTGTTCGACCAAGATTGGAATAATATTGTGTTATTTAGTCGTCATCCCCCGAGAGTATCCAATGAGTGAGTACATGTATAAGAGCCCTTCGTTTTATTCTTTTGAAATACAGCCACGAGGAGTCCGTGGTGAATTTATTACGCTCGGATGGATTTCACATCTGTCAAACTGTAGGTATTGAAACGTATGCTTTACCTAGATCTCGAAGATATAGCTCACTTTCTTCATCCTGCCAAACTCTTATTTCCCACTCTGTTATACTTTCTTACCTTATATTGCCAAAACCTCAAGTTGCTTTATTATTACCACAGCAATAGCAGAATGAAGGAACATGGGAGGCCCCAATCATTATCTGGCTACCCCTATAAAATCGCGTGAAACTTGCATTATAATTTTTCCTGCTACAGATTGAGTTGTTATTCCATGCTTTTTCATGACTTCCTTATCACATTATTGTCTGGCATTATACCAGCGGAATTCACTACACTTTGCATCCCTGCCGCTCTATGCTTCAGCACATGCTCTTTGAATAGTTTCAACGACATGACCGCGAAGAATGCCTCGTCTTACGCAATCTATTATAGCCCCCCAAAAGGCGCGTCGTAAAGTGTGCTCGAAGCAGTCCAGCACCTGCAGGATGTGCGAATAGAGGCAATGGAGGCACGCATCAATTCCTGTAGTCTAGAAACGGCGTGTTTGATTTGTGAGATACAACATTTAAATAATATTCAGTGCAAATGGTTAATGTTGTGAGCGAAAGAGCCATTGGGCACGCTCACCGGTGAGTTGGCCATGGGTCCCTCCACTGTGCGGTGCACGTGCGCCTGCCGCCTCCCACTCTTATATGAGGTGACGCCGTGAAAGAAACGGCACACATGTCCTTTTTCCCGTAGCAGAAGGAAGTGTTGAAAGGCGTGCGCGACGTCTCCGCCTCGTACGGCAATGCTCCGACCGCTCCGAGCACATCTCGCTTTCGAGACACTGCGCCCGCTCAGGTGTGGAGTGCCGCTACTGTGACTGCACGCCCGGACGACGCCTGTCCCCCGAAATAAGCTGCCCGCCGTCGCGCTTCTTGGGAGTTGCGGACACGATTCCGGTTCGCTGCCTCTGGCGTTCGACTTGTGCTGAAGCGGCCACGTACTTGCTCATTTTAGCCACGAGTTGAAATACACGGCACCGGTGAAAAGATGTGCGAAAATTTTCATGCCGTTGCTCTTACAAAAAGCTCCTGTGGCTAAATATTTTAGGCACGGAAGTCATTTTTAGCACAGGCGTAAGCAAGGTTGATTGATATGTGGGGTTTAACGTCCCAAAACCACCATATGATTATGAGAGACGCCGTAGTGGAGGGCTCCGGAAATTTTGACCACTTGGGGTTCTTTAACGTGCACCCAAATCAGAGCACACGGGCCTACAACATTTCCGCCTCCGTCGGAAATGCAGCCGCCGCAGCCGGGATTCGAACCCGCGCCCTGCGGGTCAGCAGCCGAGTACCTTAGCCACTAGACCACCGCGGCGGGGCAAGAGTCACCCTTGTCGATGGAGCCTGAAAGTACTTCGCAGGGGATGAAAAACGAAAATAATTGATGGGAGTGCTTCTGTCACCGGCTTAGAATGTTCTTGATCAGTTGTCCTGGATCCCCATTATCTTCAGAGAAAAAAAAAAGGAAGAAAAAGTCTCCACAGCCGCACGCATTCAAAAATTACGTGAAAGGCCCAACACAACGAAGGTGTGGGGGAAAATTGCCCCCCTCCTCTTTTTTTAGATGCTCCTCCCCCATCGTACGTGCGCACGCTTGTGGTTAGTGAATAATCCCACACATAACTACATCTTCTTGGGAGAATTTATTGTGCACTACGCATATGTGGTCAAGATGCGTCAACTCACCGAAGTCACTGTACAGCTCGCTTGCTGAAGTTACAAACCAATCGACTGCCTGGGGAAAGCATATGGGCGCTGTGAACTGAGGCTGCAAGAATGAATGACACATTTCCATATAGCACGCGTCGCAGATAATTTTGGGAAGTGTGCGCAGTCACGTAAAGCATTTTGGGAAAAGGCCGAAAGTCTTTCATATTTATTTCCTATTTTATTCGTGTCATTGGTGATCAAGGACTCTCTGAAATGCAGGACAAAAAAAAAAAAAAAACGTTTGCAGGGGCATAGCCAGACTTTGTTTCTAGTTTTTTTTTTTTGGAGGGAGGGGGAGGAGTTTCAACCAAACTTTACGCTGTTCGCGTCAGAGTTTGAATGGTTGCATGCGTATATACAGATGCAAAATTGGAAAAGTTTATGGCGGGGGAGGGTGGTGCTTGCTTAATATGGGCCACGCGTTGGGACGCATAGCTATATAGATCTAATGGCATGCTACCAAAGGTGATGATACGTGAAAGAAAAAAAAAAACGAGAACGTGATCCGGTCACTGTTGGCGGACATGAGTGCTTGTTTTGTTCGTGACTAAATGACTTGCTTACTTGTCCGTTCGAAATTTCCGCGCGTGAAACTTCCCGATCACATAAAAAATTTTTAAATATTTTCTGTCGTTTTTGTAAACAGTAATGAAATTTCGGGTAATTGAGACAGAAAAATGCGACGAGAAAATAATTTGTGACGGCAGCCTTGCGACTGAGCAGGTGGCGCATCGGCTCTTTTCGTGTTCTTTGGCCTCGATTTGATCTCGGCGGGCTGTCCGCCATATTTCTATGTTGTGCGGCGTCCGACACTCCTGAACAGTCAAAATTCCGAAGAAGTACTAGTTCTCCCTGCGCTGTGATGTCGTCGTTCGCGAAACCATTCACGCACTAGCCGGTACGTTTGTGATTTTATGTTGAGACGAGCTCTAGTCAACTGTTGTGAAGCTCAGCCGTCTGAAGTGCAGCCAGATTACTGAATAAATCCGCATTTTTCAGTCCGGCGCTCGATGCCACACCAAAGCCGGTGTGCTGTGTGACGTCTTTAAAGTGCAAGGGCGACTTCTTTTACTAACTTTCCGAAAGATTCTGCGAATGGTCCGTGTGGCTCCGATTCTCGCGCTTTCCCTGAGTGTGTATTTATGCGCTGAATTGGCGTTTTACGCCTTGCAAGTGTCGTCGAGGTGCCGAAGGACTCTGTCTAAGGCCAGCCTGCTAGCCCTAACGTCCGTAAGTTAACATGTGCTTTTCAGTCGTTTTCTAAGCCTCTCTGAATGTCGATTCATTCAACGGTGTTAACCTTCAAAACAGGGTGGTGAAGTGCAACACTTGCGGCTGTGACCATTTGCAACGCACAATTTTGCTGCTCTGTTATCGTGAACATACGTGTTTAAGCAGTAATACTCCCGATTGGAAGCCCCGATAGTTTTCTTTGTATGCTAATCCTTGGTGTTAATCGACTTTAATTAGTGAATAAAATCTGGCCTTTGTGTAGGCGATCACATTCGTGCTGTGATGTAGTGTAAGATTTTTTTTGGGTATAATATGCTCGTGGGTGTGCCTTCGTCGGGCTGCGCTGTAATGAGTGCGCGTGCCACGCCGGTCACGTTTCCGCGATTTGTCTCCTTTTTCAAACATGTCGCTGAAATCGCTATGAAAACGCTGCCTTATTTTGCACTCTAGTGTCTTCGCCAACCGAAATGCACTGAAAGCGTCCCGAATAAGCGCCCCTAGTGCGACCTGTTGCAGTGTTTGCCGGCTCGAGCGTCTGATACAGTCCCGTGTACCTAACAGTTTTGTCCCAACCCTGCACCCCTCCATTGCTACTGCTTTTTTTTTTGTTCTCATTTAAACCTTTCTGTATCACCGCACGTTTGCATGTGGTCATTTGCTGAGTAGCAGCTTTTATTTAATCGACCGCCGTTGTGAAACTCTCATTCAACGCCCTTGCTTACCCTGCTGATATTCTCCCCTGCAGGAACGCTTGCCTCAAGATCTCCACTAACCTGCTGTTTCTACAGATTGGTATGTTTTAGCTCCATTGATTACTGCCACCCTTGAGGTAGTTCTTTGTTCATTGTTGACCTTTTATGGAAGCAGTCGAAGCTTTTTGTTTAGCTGAGCTTTCGTTTATTCCTTCCTTTAACTCATTCTAGCTCTATTTTTTTGCCGTTCAATTTTGTGTCTTGTAGCCATTGTTATGAAAATAATGCAATTCTCAAAGAATTCGGAATGGTTGAGTGTGGCCCTATGATACCTTTGTTTTAGCGTGTTCAGCGTGACATAATGCTTGCCATTACGTAGCAGTTCTAATATATGTGTAAAAGTGTACTGTGTGAATGTGTTTTTGGTGCTACCTCAAACACTCAAGGACACAAGCCACACAGTATGATTATTATCGTGTTTGATGAACCTGCATGACTAATGTTGAGCTTGTGAATGCTTGTAGGTTTTCATATAGATTTTAAAATTTATTATTTTGTGAGGAGTAAAAATGGTTACAGCTCGTTTGTGTGTGTCTGACCAGTTAGAGATAGCATATTTTTGAGGCACGTTATGTTGTAATGATATCCTTCATTATTGAATTGATTGTTAGAAACAGTGCTTGTGTCGAATAGTAAGATAACTTAGATGGCTCATATGATTTGTAATGCATGTGGTACCGTGTACATTGGTATAGTTGCTTGCTATCCCTAAATGTCAGACATAAATTGCATGCCGTAGAGCTGTTGTGCTTGGTCACACACATTTGTTTCGGCTTTAATTTGCTGCTTAAAAAGTTTTCTGATGTTTGTTTATTGTAATTGTTCACTTCATTTGTATATCAATTGTATTCATATATATTTTACAGCCTTGGCAGTATTTCACATGACAACATAAAAGGAAAAGTTTGCCTGTTCCCCCGAGTCGAATGTTGGGCAGTCTACATTTTCATTTAACATAACATTACTTTCCTTAAAGTCCCCTCGAGGGGGTACCTATTACATAAGGAGTAGGTTAACATATAAAACATTTTTTTTATTGCCACAAGTTTTTATCTTGAAAAATGAGCACATTATCTACCAAAAAGTGATGATGGCTATTTATTGGTGATGACATCATGGGGAAGGTCATTCCAGTCTTTTGCTTTCTATACAAAAAGGACATAAAAAAGTTGTCGTCATAATCCGTGGCTGGTAACTTGAAATAAATGTTATGTGTGGTGAGATATGCAAGCCGGTGGAGCGATGTAGGGATGACAATGTGCGGTGAAAAAACTGAGGCTAGAGATGTGGTGGCAAATGTTGGGAATTCAAATATAGGAATCTTTTTTGAGTGATGGTACACTGGTATTGTATGAGTACGAATAATGAATGAACCTGATGGCACGGCTTTAAATTGCCTCGAGTGAGTCGATCAGATAGGCTTGGTGTGGGCTCCAGACTGCAGATGCGTATTCCAATTTGGACCAGATAAGGCACTTGTAGGCGTGTAACTTTACAGTCTTAGGCGCCTGCCGGAGGTGACGTTTGAGGAAACCTAGGGATTTGTACTTTGATAATATGCCAGTAATATGCACGTGCCAGTTCAGTTCATTACATATGGTAGCACTGATATACTTGTATGGCTGCACGTGTTCGAGGGTAACGCTAGCAATTACATAAGGGAACAGACAGGAGGAGACAAGTGAAGCTAGGTCGTTCATGTAAATCAGGAAGAGAAGGGACCTGAGAACACAGCTTTGAGAGACACCTGGTACTACTGAAACGAGACTAGAGTGTAATTCATAGATGGAGACAAATTGCGAGTGGTTAATCATTTTTCAATTCAATTTACTATGTCAGGATGTATATTCAAAGATGTAAGTTTCATTAGGAGTCGCATATGAGGCACTATGTTGAACGCTTCCGAGAAATCTAAAAATATTGCGTCCCTCTGCAGATTAGTGTCAAGATTGACATGTAAATCCTGAACAAAGAGGGCCAATTGGGTTTTGCTAGAGTAACCCATACGAAACCTATGCTCTGTAGGGTAGAAGTTATTGCCATCAAGAAAATGAATGATTTGTGAAAAGATGACATGTTCCATAATTTTACAGGGTACGCTTGTTAAAGAAATGGGGTGATAGTTTAGAGGGCTGTCTTTGTTACCTGATTTGAAGACCTGAGGGACCTTCTCCAGTCAGCTGGTAAGTGGTCGGTGTGAAGTCACTGAGAATATCAGCGTCAGAATCACTGAAGAAATGCATTGTGTTTTTAAGAATTTTGGAATTTGGTCCACAACTGCTTAAGAAGATGGTTTCAATTTTTCAATGACACATTATATCTTCTGGTAAAATTGTTATAGGCTTCTTACAAGTGCAGGACACAATTCGATAATGCAGGGAATGGCATAGGGGTTTCGTGGGTAAACAAAGATGAAATCGCTGTATTGAATAGCTCAATGCTGTCAGAATTACCAATATCGTTGCCCACTTCACTTTTCAGTGTAATGCTGTGCGTTTCCTGCGGATTATTTTCGGAAATTTTTGGTGGTTATTAATAACTTTGTTAAGCATTAGAGAACAACTTTTCTCTCTTATGTGTTGCCTTTCTCAGCAGGCTACTATTCTCTCTAAATTGCACTCCCTTCTGTTGGATTCACTTTGGTATCTTTTTATTTAGAATTCTGCAAATGCGAAGCTTCTGTCAAAGACTGAATGTATCGGAGGCTTTTCAAATTGCACAGTGTGACATCTTGCACGTTGCGACTATCAGATTAACATGGTTTTAAAATCAGTTTTGCAAGTTTCAACTATGGGCTGGAGCAAATCACACAGTAGTGTCCTGCTCTTTTTCTCCACGAATGTTTGTAGTTTTGTTTTTTAACTTGCTGTTATGGAGTTGCAGTATTGGTTTAGAAACAAGTGGACTGTATAGATTTGACACAAGTGTATTGTAGACAGACAGATGAACTTTATTTGCGTCCTGGGAAGAAAGTTGCTAAGAACCCACCGAAGGCTGCACGTGCGACGGGGCCAGGAACCAAAGGTTCCCGATCGCTTCACAGGCTCCCTGGACTGCCCGGAGTTGTTTCGCAAGTTGTGGACTTGCGATACACTCTAAAAAGTGTCTCACGTGATGCCTTCTTGTTAAAATGTGCAAGCGGGTGCGCCGCCACATAAATGAGGGAAGATGGCGAGCTGATTGCATTCAGAGCAGTTAGGAGAAATGTCCGCATAGTGGCTGGTGATGGAAAGGATCCAGTTTGGAAAAGTCGGAGGGCTATCTGCTGTCTCCTTGTTAGCTCTCTGTGCGGATCTGGAAAGGATTTCCTACCTAAACGGTAGGGCGAACAAAACTCGTGAAAGGTGGTCAACGGGTCCCCATCAAAGCCATCACCATTCCCCTCCGCCTCAGTATGAGGGAGGCTCGTTAGCCCGGGGCGGAGAATGAGTCCTCGCGACCTAGTGCGAGCCATTTCATTGGGGTTGGTGATGCCGTAAACGGAGACACCCATGTGGGCGTGGGTGTCAACTCGTGAAGAAGTACTGCGCCGTTCATGAGAATTCTGTAAGCAGCCAAAGAGATTTGGTTGTTGTCAAAGGACCTGATGGCCGTCATGGAATCAGAAAAAATAGCAGACAGATCTCTGGTTGTCAGCGCTAGAGAAGTAGTGACTTGTTCAGCTACCCCGATGGACTTCGTCCTCACCAAGGCGGCATTAACGGTGCGGTCACTCATGTCTACCACTGCGACCATAAAACTATTTGGTCCCGACCGAGATGCGTCTACGAAGAGGCGTTTTTGCTTCTGCTATTTAAATTAGAGAGGAGGGCTTTAGCCCTCGCTCTTTTTCTACCCTGATTATGTACCGGATGCATGTTTCGTGGTAGTGGAGGAATCATTATTGTCAACCTTACAGTGTCTGGAAAAGAAACTGCTCTCTCTTTAGTCAGAGGAGAGGTGGTACTTGGTCTGGATAGAATTGCCTTGCCGGCTCCAGTGCACGAAAGTCTGGAAATCTGGGCAGTGCGCTGCGCTTCGATCAATTAGTCAAGCTTGTTATGAACACCGAACTCGGAGTTTCATGGTACTCGTTCAAGAAGGGAGGCCCGAAACCTTTTTGACAGTTTGTCGAATCAAGACTTCTAGTTTGGCCTTTTCGGCCGTAGTCCAAGCGTACATAGAGGCAATTTAATTGATATGACTTAAAAAGAAGGCATGGAATCGCCGGAGGAGGTTGTCCTCTTTGATGCCCCCCTCGTCTACCTGAGATCCTTTGCATAAGCTGAACGGTGGCAGCAGTGTGCTGTTGCAGCTTCTGTATCGTAGCTGCATTCCTGCCGTTCCCAGAGATGAACATGCCTAGTATGCATATAGTGTCTTTGCGGAGGATTTCCGCGCCACTCTTTGTGAACAGGTGTATGCCGATCTCCGGGGTTGGTACCCATCCGTTGGGGCATCGCCCCATGCAAATGGGTGAGTAAACAAGGAGCTCGGACTTGTTGTCTGATAGCGCGAGGTTCATACGAGAAATGCGTGCAGATTTTTGGAGCGTACTCTCTGTGTGGCCCACCGAGCCACCCCGGGACCAAAGGTTGATGTCGTCGGCATAGATGGCGGAGCCAATGTCATTGTTGTTATATAGATGCCTAGCTAGAGCGGTCATACCTATGTTAAAAAGAAGGGGCGAGATCACTGCCTCTTGAGGAGTGCCCGTGTTTTCCTAGATGAAACTTGCTGATTTCATCTCCCTTAACTTTATGGTGGCGGTTCTATCTGACAGTAACTGCCTTAGAAAATTAAAGAAATGCCTACCGAGGCCCAGCTCGGAGATGGTTTTGAGGATGTGATCATTCAGTATGGTATCGAACGCCTTTTCGAGATTCAGAGCCGAAATGACTTTTCGATCTCTGGTAGAGATGCCAATGACCTGGGATTTGATGAGAAGCATGGCATCTTGCGTTGAAAAATGTGGGCGAAAGCCAACCATGTTAGATGGGAAGAGGTCATTGCGCTCCATGTACCTAGAGACCCTATCGTTTACATGTTTGAAAATTTTGCCGGCACATGATGTAAGTGAGACCGGTCTAACATTTTCTGTTGTGCATTTTTTACCGGGTTCGGCTATCAATATGACCATGGCGAGCTTCCACTCATGTGCATATCAGCCATTTTTTCAATGTTTGTTGAATTAATTGGTCAGGAAGGTGACCGATTCATCGTCAAGGTTCCTGAGGATGCGGTTCATGACGCAGTCAGCGCCTGGCGCTGAGGTGCTGTTGAGTTTGTGAAATGCAGACCTCACTTCCCATTCCGATATGTTGCTTCCCAGCTCGGCGGAGTCACTTCCTGTGTAACCCGGTGGTGGCGGGGATGAGGTGGTATTTAGCGGGAGGTGAATTCCAGCTAGATCTTGCATGATCAAATATTCGCTACGATAAGTGAGTGCCTGGTGAGCAAGTCTCTCAATGGCCAAACTCTGAGCGACTCGAGTGTCGGTAGATTTCAGAAGGCGTTTAAGCAAGTTCCACTTGCCACCTACGCTCGTCTGATCGTCGACCTTGTCACACGTTTCAATCCAGTGTTTTTGTTCCAACACTTCAGGGTTTGATGCAATTTTGGCATTGACTTGGCAATGCATTTTCTTAGTGACTGTTGTTTAGCCAGCGATTTTTGAGACATTTTAGCTTCAAAAAGGTGCGCTATGTGGCTGTCCATGGTTGGAAAATTCTCTTCTGTTTCTATGTCCTTAGTGGAGGCAGAGACATCGGATTAGACGGTTTCTATCTGCTCTGGGTAGTCACTAGGAGGGGCTTTGTCAATTCTGGTGTAACAGAAAAGGTCCCAATCAACGATGCGCTGTATTCTGGTGCTTTTGCATTGAGCATGCAGTGTTATTTCAATGATGAGATGGTTGGAACCCAGACCTTCTCCCATGTTTCGCCATTACGACTTGCCGCCATAGGTGACCAGAGAGAGATCTGGGGTCGAGGGTCTCTTTACCGAATTGCCTAAACGAGTTGGGAAGCCAGGGTTTGTTAGTAGCGTGAGATTGAAGTCCTGTATAGCCTTGGATATTGAAGCCCCTTTGGGTGAGTCTTTAACGTACCCCACGTGTAGTGAGGCGTTAAGGTCGCTGGCTACACTGAGGGGTATGCCGGCGTCGGTAGCCATCTTTACTGCTTTACCTAGGAGGCCGTAGAAGTGCTCGTCTCGTCGTTTTGGCAAACTGTATACGTTAAGGATAAGCAATACTCTGCGCATGTGCTTTCCCGGTAAGAGTTATGTGCAGACATATTCGGCATTAGAGCATTTATCTATGTTTCTGTGATCAGTGACTATGATGCCCTTTTTGACTAAAGTAACCACGTCTCTGCTACCGTTCTTTACGCGTTCAAAAGACTCGCAACCACTAAATGTTGTGCCGGACGTGAGCGTCTCTTGTAACAAACTTGCTTGTGGTTTTGATGCACACAGTAAAAGGTATTGAGCTAACACTGCTTTCTTCTTTTTGAATCCGTAGCAGTTCCACTTCCAGACACGAAAGTCGGTGTTGGATACCGCGGCAATGATTATCGTTTAGATTTAGCAGAAGGCTGAGCCTTCGGATTGCTCTGAGGGCTCGGTATCTGCTTTTGTACAAGCTCCATCACAACGGTGGGGTCTGATATCAACTGTGATGATTCTGTTGGGAGCGCCGGAGACTCGGAGAAACCCGTCCTACGTTCAAGATTCAAGATCCTTTTGGCAAGAATCAATAAAACGATTCTGTGCCTTGACAATCACTGTCTTTGGTGATTTTTTCAAGCGTCGAAGAAATCTGCTTCAAGGATTCTTTGATTTGGTCAAGACTTTTAGTTACGTCGACCTTGGGAACATCACCTACAGCTCGGCGCTTCCGACCATTAGCACCATTTTGGTCCCCGTCTGGTCTCGCTGCTGAAACGGTGGTTTTAATCATTGCTAATTCCTTTCTGACCTCCGGTTACTCTGAGCTGAGTATCGCATTCTCGTTCCCGACTTTCTTAAGCTCCTCCGACTCCTTAGAGGTGGTGGTGCCCCCGCTTACCTGGGTAGAAAGTACAGCTTGTGCTGTGTAATGTTCTTCGCTCATCTCTTTGGAGGCCCATTTCGTGGTGACGGGAAGCGCAGATCCACGTCCTATGATGAAAGGCTGCAGCCAGCCACTTGACCATCCAGACCATCTCGGGGTCTGACAATTGTAGCGAAGCCTCCGAGCTCTGAAATGGGTCGAACTCGAGTACCTCCTAGTGGGGCTACCCAACAAGGACGCCGTTTGCGCTGAGAGCAGTGCTTGGCCGTGACTGTCGCCATTGTATATTCTCGCTGGTAGCCGGCTATTAAACGCCTTAACAAATTGGTGGAGGTGCTCGGTAGCCCCACTAGGAGGTGGCTGGTTGTGTGAGCCATGGGTGAATAAATTCGCCGCCGACACCGTGATCGTCGTCACTGAAGTAAGCGGTGTTAAATTACTTGATTTTGCCATAGATGCTTATGTTTGTTTCTGTTCTGATTAAATACTGTGTGTTCACAAGGCCTCCGTCGACGTCTTGTTCATGGGCAAGAGTGATGGCGATGGGCAAGAGTGATGGCGAGATCCTTGCCGCGCACTGCACATGCATGGCCGGGAACAGCGAAGCCTGCTCACATCCCACTGCGTTGTTATTCCACGTGGAGTACGATGCACATGCACGAGAAGACCGTTCTCAATTTTTTTAACACGGGTTGCTTGAGTGACGACGACCACGGTGTCGGCGGCGACTTTCTTCAATCACGGCCCCCACACTCGGCCACTCTTCAAAAAGTTGTGACCCTCGCGGGCCTTTCTGGACGTCATCTGCTCCCGGGTTTTCAAACTCGTTCTCGGAACGAGAAATTCATGAATATCGGAGCTGTCGATGCATGGCCACAACTCCACGTCGCTTACACGGTCGCCCGCACGAAGCGTGAATGGGTTCAGTCAGAGCACATTCTCGTGTCTTCTTCGTACCACTCGCGGTCTTTCTGGCGTAGCGCTGCGGTGTATGTAGTCTTCCGGTGAGGCTGACATTGTGCTCGACAGTTCCTGGAGTTAAATTTGCGTCGCGCTCGCACTCGATCACGCTTGCAAGCTACACCTACGCTTGGAAACACGACTGCGCTGCTGCACTCCCCGGCCGCCTCTGACAAAAAAATGGCTGCCTACCCAGAATGCATAGCATCGCCGCCGTTCATGCAAACTCCCTATAATAACTAATACTATAAAAGCCCTTCTTAACCTCTGATTCGTGCTCATATGTCAAAGTGGCACAATAGGACAGCAAGAAACAAAATAGGCATATGCTTATAATCCGTTCTCTAGTTATGACATACCAAATTTTGGCGGTCCGTGGTGTCATTATGACATCATAGTAATGTCATCGCTGTATACAGTGTTTTTTTTGCATCACTTGTGTTGGTCCTGCTGACGGTCAATTTTTGCATTTGAGGAGGAATCTAAAGCTTTCACCTCAAAGTAGTCAATATTGTTGCTGCATGGTATTGGCCTCGAGATCTTGGAGTGGCGCCCTCTCGCATGTGACGTAAGTTTGTGGACTCTGCTCTCAGTTGCGCTGCAGCAGCCACTGCTCCTGTGTGCCGATCGTCTGCTTCGGGCCGGAACTTTGTCGAACGAACAGCCTCGCGAGGGTCAACTAACGACCACTACAAATGTTTTCAAGTGAAATTAGGAATTTGTTTTAGTTGCAGCCCAATCGACAGGGCTAAAAAACTTCCCAAATTGCCGATAAGCACGCTGATGCCGTCGACCGCATCGCTAGACAGAAAGTGAAACTATCTGCGAGTTTTCTCGCTCGTCATCTGCAGTTTCTGCCGTGCAATACTACTTAGTTCGGGTGTTTTGAAATTTCAATCAGCGTGCCTACAGCATCTACAAGCATGTAGATACAGCATACGAAATGTCGCGGTGTCTCATCGACGGCGCGGTAGTTTATGACACAGGCCATGTTGAATGTGCCCAGCCGATGCCGTCAATGGAGATAGCATCACCGCGTCTCCGGTCATGAAAAACGCGTGGACTTGCGAACCTGCCACAACCTGCGTAGTGAACTTGCATAGTGATCGAGTGCTGCGCAATGATGAAGTGCTGCTCTGTGTGTCGGTGCGCTTTGTCCGCCCATAAAAAAGACGTTTGCTTTCACCGAAATTCTAAAGGACACGCCTCCCCTTTTCCTTCGGATATTTTTCTGCATTGCAATGATAGGGACAGTGAACACGAGGATATGTGTGAGAATCCGATTTCTGCCACTCTGGCATTCGTAAGCGTGAGATAATTACTGCAGAGCAGATGTTTAAATTTTTGCTTCGGCAGTCAATCGACTGTTCATGGTGTTTACTAGAAAGGCAAAGCAGGATCAGATTGCCAAATTTTAGACAATTGGGCTTGGATTGCGGTTATGGGCATTGGAAAGGTACAAGCCCATGTTGTATTGCAGTGAGAAAAGTCTAGAGGCGTAGGGGCTGATGTGGCTCAGCAAGGGGGCAAGTTCCACCTTAATACATCCCCAGCCGATGCAAATGACTGAAGTTTGTCTCAGTAATGTTTGTTCAATGAGAGCAACATCATGAAGTAGTTCATATTAAACCACAAAGCCATTGCTCGGGTGTCAGGATATAGCAAGTAGCAATCACTCATTCTATATACCACAAATATTTTGTGACAGTCTTTAGTGAATGTGCAGTAAATGACTGCAGGTTTCGCTAGTGAATTTACAGTAAGCAGTGCACTAGGCGCAAGCTTGTCTTTATGAGTAAACTACATATATATGTATGTACACCAACCAAATAAAGCTGTAGTGTCCGATGTCCTGCACTTCTCAGTCGTGCTCGCGAGGCGCGCTTACCCGAAATAATTTGGAGGCTGCGTGGTCGGTTCCCTGGCTAGAGGCCTTCGCAGTAATTTGGAACGGCACCTCATTTCGCGCAAGTCGCGTACGCCTGTAGCCTGCGTGCAATGAATGGCTGAAGTACTGGCGAGGCGCTGAAATGCAGTTGAAAGCTTACCGAAAAGTGGAGTGTTGGTCTGGTATAGGAGAAGTCACTGTCAGCGAAGTGCTTGCTGCACACAGTTGATGAAGGTGTGGGGCGCTTTCCCTCTCTGGGTTTGACTATTCCACTTTTTCCTCAGCATCGGATTCTTGGGATAGTTGCGAAAGCTAGCGCCCTTTTTAAGTGTGGGTGATCATATAGAAGCACAGAGCAGTACTGCACCATTGCGCGGCACTTGCTGCGGAGACAGGAGACTGCAGTTTTAAGAAAACAAAGTGCTGTGCTTTTAAAATGAGTGTTAAAAGCAGACACCCGTGATTGTAAGAAGTGTCTGTAGCCATCACACACAAGAGAACCAATTGAACTGAGTCTTTGCAGTGTTATACCATGATGGTGGTTTTATACAGGGCCACTCCTCGAAAATGCCTGAATCTTCAAACTGGCATCATACAAGCGCAGTTCTCAGCAGCGCCAGCGGTCACACACCAAGCCAATAGAATAGCAATAACCAGCCAAAATTGCCCAAAGAATGGTGGGAAAGAACTTTCTCGGATACATTCACCAATTTTTTTTTTCTACTGTTGAGCAAGCTCTAATATTGTCAAATGAAATATGAACAGTGGAGCATGTGGCCACACATTATTACAATCACTTCGCCTACTTCAGCAGCGGCCAAGCAAATACGGTGACCATTTTAAATGTGATGTGGCTGGTTGCCATACAACAATGGCGACGAGGTGAAGTACGACAGTTTTTTTCGTAGCCTCTTTTATTACGTTCTTAGTGTCATCACCATTGACAGAACTTGTACACCCAATAAGTGCTACACGATTGAAAGCATAAATGTGGCTCATGAGTGGTATATAATCATAATCGTGCGAAGCTGTGCAGCGTGCACCATTGCTGGCGTTTTATTCGAAGCTGATAGTATTTGTATAGTATGTGTATGTGTAATCAATTTTGGTGTGTTGGCAAATGTTCTTTCTACACAGGTCCACATGACTATTGTTGGAAGTGAGGTGAATTTTCGATCAAATTATTCTTTTTTACACAATACCAACTTTTGCGCATAAGCCATAAACTTAATCACGCTTCACTTCTAAATAAGCCTAAACTCTAACTTGCTTGGCTGTATGTTCGCACATTCATGCAGGCTTCTTCAACGCCATGTGGCCCAGTGTGTGACGATATGAACTTTGTGGCATGATCCTGGTCCTGATGACTATGGTTGTATAGTATATCTAAACAGATTTGGAACAACACCCGTGAAGCTTTACATTTGCGTTGCACATGCGTTTTGCGCTCATCTCTTTTGGGCTCAGTTGAGCGATGAATGTTATTGCTACGCCCGCATCTTCAAGCTTTGCAGACAGTATTCTAAAACTCCCTTGTGGAAAAGGGGAACTTTTTTAAGGTTCTGTAATACTAGCAGCAATCGAAAGAACTATTGTAGGAAAGAAATCCAGCAAGTAGTCGAGGGATACCGTGGGACGCGAGTGAGCTAAAACGAAAATGCTGCTGTTTCGGCCATAGCGTAGCAGACTACAAAAGCTGGCTCCAGGCTTTTGCTTCACCGGAGCACCGTTCACTGTGCTGTCATCAGTGGCACCCGAGACGAATGTTACACTATAACTGGTGTTATGACTGAGCCAATTCTGTGTTTTCTTCTTGCTCTTGGGGCTTCAAGAAAAGGGCCAGTATTTCAGAACTTTAGACACTGCTTTTTGTTTGCATGAAAACATGTGCCTCTATAAGAATGTGTGGCTTGAGTTCTTTTTTTTTTTCCCTGCTGACCTGTGTTCACAAGGAAATTCACAAGGATTTCGAAATTGCCAACACTTACAGAGACACTGTTGCTAAAACTGCTTTTAGACCTCAACATTTAGTGCTTTTTCATTTAGGATGATGACAAATTCACAATAGGATATGCTTGAGTGACACTGGCCTTTGCAGGCGGGGCCTTTGCTGCATCTGCTTGCACGGCAAAGACCCATCCTACAGCTGTCACTGTGCTTGTGCGCTAGTTTACGAAGCATCTGCAAGAGGCACTCCGTGTAGTGCTGGCTGCACGGTGTCTTGTTCAAGGTGGAAGTGGACGCTGCTGCACATTGAAATTAGCCAATTCTTTGCCCCCTCCCCCTTAATTCCTTCGTCTCTCTTTAGGTTGTCAGGGATTTTTGTGACGTTATAAATCATACTGTTATGCTTATTTCAAGTTGTTTGTGAAAAATTTTGCGCATGTTTAAGGTTCAACGGTGTGTTACCACTCCCTATGAGAGATTTCAAACATGCGGCCTCTTCACTACCAGAATTTTTACTGCTTTATTCTCTGTTTTTATTTGCCCAACTAGGGCGAATAAACATAGTGGATGCATGTGCATTCAATAAAGCATTTATTTAAAAGCACGAGCGTACATTCTTTATTCCTAGTGGCTTTTTCGCCGCCGTCTTGAATTTTGAGTCATGACCGAAGAAGCTCTTTGTAGATTGGAGATTTATCCTTCACCAGTGGGGGGGGGGGGGCTTGGAATAATATGGTATAACTATTCCTAAGAGGTCCCCGCAGGGGCGCCTGCGCAAGTAGGCGTTTGGTGTGTAGCGACACCACGGACCCGAGCTAACGGGGGAGTTTTGACTTCCTCCCACGCCTAGCCGTGCGTGGCTTTGCCGTGTCCGGGGAAAAGGGGATCCTGGGGGTTGAGCCGACGCTGGGTGATTGGACCATTAAGGCCCTCCGGCAGAGGCAACACGCCCCTTTGGCCCCGGCTTCACGTAGACGGCACCCCTGGGATGACCCACCCAGGGGAAATCGGCAGTCGCCTTTTGCTATCTCTCTCTCCCTACATCTTCGTCTTTCTTACTTTTTTAGCTTTCCTGTCTACTTCTCTCTTCTGCTTACTTCCAATTTTCTTGGCGGCAAGGGTTAACCCTGTGCAAATAGCCTACCTTGGCCTAGGCGCATTGGGTTATAGCAGAGTTGTACGGCTAACGTCTGCAAGCTTTCAGCATCCGCAAACTTGCAGCGTCCCCTCGTTGGGCTCCGTGGTGGGTGGCCGCCAACGCTGCTGAACAACATACAATTAGCATGCACAAAGCATTCCCTTTACTAAGTGGTCGTGCCTCCTCAAAGCGGGTACGCACCGAAGATATAAATTTTTTCATCCGGCCAAGACAAATCTTTCCTCATTTTCACGTTATACACTGCGAAAAAACTAACAAACAAGCCAGAACTGTGTCCCCCTTCATAGTGGCTAGGTGCTTAACCGAAACTCTCGGTGCCGGGTACAAGGTTACCAAAATGGCCAGCGGAGATCTACTCCTTGAAATACGTGACAAAGACCAATTCGATAAATTGAACACCCTCACAAAGTTTGGAGACACACCCATCAATATTATGCCACACAGGTCCATGAACTCATCTTGTGGGGTCGTATCGGACGTAGATTTGCTTGACCTAACCGAAGCTGAACTTCTGGAAGGATGGAAGAGCCAGAACGTGACCAACGTACAGCGTATTAAGATCAGAAGAGATCAAAAGGAAATCCCAACCAAACACTTAGTACTGACCTTTGCTTCGAGCGATTTGCCGGAAATCATTCAGACTGGGTACACAAAGACAACCGTGAGGCCATATATTGCCAACCCCCGCCGTTGCTTCGAATGTCAGAGATATGGCCACGGCTCGCAAAGCTGTCGTGGCCGGAAAACTTGTGCTCTGTGTGGAGTTGTGGGCCACGCGTCCGACAACTGCGAAGCACCTGCACACTGTGTGAACTGTGGTGGTAATCATGCCGCGTACTCACGTTCCTGTTCTTTCTGGAAAAAAAAAAGAGATCATCACTTTAAAGATAAAAGAAAACATTACATTTAAAGAAGCAAGAAAAAGAGTCGCCATTTTATGGCCCCACATATGCTGATGCGGCGCGCCAGGGGGCAGTGTCGCACCAGCCCTCGCCACTCCTTCGGCCTGCGCAGAGCGAGCCATTGGCTGTGGCGCCTGCCCCCAAGGCGGTAGTAGTTGAGTCTACTTCCCTACTATTGAACAGAGACCAAAGACTCCAGGGTCCTCGGGTCTCAAGGCCTCACCTCGCCAGGCGAGGCTCTAGCTTCGAAAAACCAGCTCGCATGAGCGGGCATCCAATGCCTCCGAGGAGGCAATGGATACGGCGGCACCCCTGGTGCCAAAAGAACGGCGCGGCTCTCTGGAGCGTGCCAAGAGAACTAAAAAGCTCATAACAGGGCCTGATAATGACCCTGTTACTTGAGCTCAACCTTTCAGCTTAAACAAGTCACTCCCTTAACGTACATACAGCACTACTTTACTTCCAATATGGAAACACAAATTATACATTGGAATGTCAGAGGACTGCTTAAGAACCTTGACGACGTACAAGAGCTTTTATACAAACACTCACCTCAAGTGCTGTGTGTACAGGAAACGCACCTAAAATCCTCCATACAAATTTTTTACGTGCTTACATCATATACCGAAAGGACCGAAATGATGCTGTGGCGTCATCCGGTGGCGTAGCCATTATTATTAACCAAGGAGTAGCGTGTACACATTTACCACTCCAGACATCCCTTGAGGCGGTGGCTGTTCGAGCGGTACTTTTAAACAAACTCGTCACCATCTTCTCTTTGTATGTACCTCCCCACCACCGTCTTGAAAGACGTGAATTTCAGTCTTTAATAGACGAACTGCCTGAACCTTATTTGCTTCTTGGGGACCTAAATGCACATAGTGGACTGTGGGGCGATTCTCGCTGTGATGCACGAGGTCGTCTCATTGAACAATTTCTCTTCTCTTCCGGTGCCTGTTTGTTGAATAGGAAAGAGCCAACATACTATAATGTTGCCAACAAAACTTACTCGTCTATAGACCTCAGCATCGTATCACCTTCACTCCTACCCCTACTTAAATAAGAAATCATAGATAATCTATATGGAAGTGACCATTTTCCTGTAGTGTTGAGTTCACAAACAACATATGAATGTCCTCTACATGTTCCCAAATGGCTGATAAACAAAGCAGACTGGGAACAGTTCCATAACACTACACGTTTGAGTTGGACAGACATATGTAGGTTAAACATAGATGAAGCTGTGCAGTACTTCACAGCTTTTTTAACTGACGCAGCAGCCAAGTGCATACCGCAAACATCTGGAATGCCCGGCAAACGACATGTCCCATGGTGGAACACAGAGTGTCGTAATGCGCCAAAGGAACAGAACAGGGCATGGAGGTTGCTTCGGAACTCGCCAACAGCCGAAAATCTTGAAACCTTCAAGAAAATAAAGTCTCAAGGTAGGAGAACGCGTCGGCAGGCCAGAAGAGAAAGCTGGCAGAAGTTTTTTTCAGGAATCAATTCATACACACAGGAGGCTAAAGTCTGGAACATGGTCGGTAGGATAGCAGGAAAACAAGTACACACACTTCCACTCGTAAACACTCGGGGTGATACCTTGAAAGATCAGGCAAACTTCCTCGGTGCACACTTTGAACGGGTATTCAGCTCGTCCCACTATATTGACACTTTCCAAAAATACAGAACAAGAATAGAAAAGCAGAGAACACAAATGCACTAGAAACGAGGCATATAACCAAGCTTTCAGTCTAGCTGAGCTCCGAACATCTCTAAACTCCTGCAGTACATCTGCCCCAGGTTCTGACTGTTTGGTGTATGAAATGTTAAAAAACCTACCAGCCGAAACACGAAAAACCTTACTTTGTTTGTACAATGCTATCTGGTTTTCTGGCACTATCCCTAGCTCCTGGAAAGAGGCTATTATTCCCATTTTGAAAGAGGGCTAGGACCCTTCTTTAGCTTCAAGTTATAGGCCTATTGCACTTACAAGCTGCTTGTGCAAAGTCTTCGAAAAAATGATAAACTGCCGACTTGTACATATCCTTGAAACAAACAATTTGCTCGACCCATTTCAGTGCGGGTTTCGAGAAAGTAGATCCACCTCAGACCACCTTGTTCGTATCGAGGCACAGATCAGAGACTCCTTCGTCCATAAACAATATTTTCTCTCTGTGCTCCTTGATATCGAAAAGGCTTATGATACAACATGGCGTTTTGGAATTCTAAGAGACCTGTCCCACCTTGGTGTGCGCGGAAGAATGTTTCATATAATCGAAAGTTACCTGTCAAACCGGACATTCCGTGTCCGTGTGGGCAGTGTTCTCTCCCAAACATTTGTCCAGGAAACAGGCGTGCCACAAGGTGGTGTGCTTAGTTGCACACTTTTTATTATCAAAATGAATTCTTTGCAATTGTCCATCCCCCGCAATATGTTCTATTGTACATATGTCGACGACGTTCAGCTTGGCTTCAAGTCATGCAACTTGGCAATGTGTGAGCGGCAGGTTCAGCTGGGCTTAAACAAGGTCTCCAAATGGGCAGATGAAAACGGATTTCGACTTAACCCTCAAAAAAGCATGTGTGTCTTGTTCTCTCGAAAGAGAGGCATGCACTCTGAACCTGACATTCGACTGAACGGGCAACGTCTGTCCGTCAAAGCCGAACATAAATTCTTAGGCTTAATCTTAGACAACAAGCTGACCTTCGTACCGCACATCAAGAATTTAAAAACAAAATGTTTAAAAGCCATGAATGTTATAAAAGTGTTGTCGCGTACTACTTGGGGTAGTGATAGGCAATGCCTCATAAATTTGTATCGAAGCCTCATTCGCACCCGCTTAGATTATGGGGCCGTTGTTTATCAGTCTCCAACTCAAAGTGCTTTGAAGATGCTGGACCCCGTGCACCATTTGGGCATCCACCTTTCTTCGGGTGCTTTTCGCACCAGCCCCGTAGAAAGCCTTTATGTTAAGTCAAATGAGTGGTCGCTTCATCTGCAGAGAACTTATATGTCCTTTGTTTATTTCCTTAAGGTGAAAGCAGATAAGAAGCACCCCTCATACTCTGCTATTAATGATTTGTCGAGCTCATTTCTGTTTCAAAACAGGCCTTCGATGAGGCAGCCCTTCTCAGTTCGCCTGAAGAGTCTAGCTGAGGAAACTGGAGTCTCACTTGAACACAGTTTAATGGCTCCTGTAGCATACCTGTTACCGTGGCAATGGCAGACTATAGACTGCGATGTGTCCTTTCTAGAAGTTACAAAACATGCGCCTATTGCCCATATCCGAACATACTTTCTGGAACTTCAACACAAATACACACGTCCTGACTTCTTTATAGATGCCTCCAAGTCTAACTCCTCTGTGTCCTACGCTGCTGTCGGCCCATTCTTTTCGGATGCTGCCCTCTACATCCAGGCACAAGTATCTTCACAGCAGAAGCTTACGCGATACTTGTGGCAGCTAAACACATCAAACAATTACAAATACAAAAAGCAGTAATTTATACAGACTCCCTCAGTGTGGTAACGGCTCTGCACAGTCTTAAAAAACAAAAAAACCCGGTCCTTGTCTCGCTTTACTCCATTTTGTGCACACTCTACACACTGAAACAACATGTTGTAGTGTGCTGGGTGCCAGGGCATCGTGAGATCCAAGGCAATGTGAGGGCGGATCAGCTCGCTGCATCCTTCCACAAAAGCACTGGCCCTACACCCATATTAATCCCGGCCCTTGATCTTAAGCCGTCTCTCAAACGAAACCTCAGGGACTACTGGCAGAGCAAGTGGGATATACACACACAAAACAAACTACACATTATTAAGCCACACCTTGGTCATTGGCTGCCAGTATCAAAATCGCATCATACAGAGGTAATACTAACGAGACTCAGGATAGGACACACATACACGACACACACACATCTTTTGTCCGGTGGTGATCCACCATTGTGTGAAAAATGGGGTGAAGCATTAACAGTCCTTCACGTTTTAATCCAATGTAAACAATTAGAAACTATAAGAAAACAGCATTTTCCATTACCCTACCGACAACATATACCTTTACACCCTGCAATGTTCGTTCGTAGGGAACCGCTGTTTAGTCATAAATCATTGTTAGCGTTTTTAAAAGTAATTCATAATTTTCATATCATATACCCGGGCATCCCGTAGCACGACCTCTCCAGGGAGGTTTTTGCTGCGGTGGCTACACAGGAAAGCACTTGCCTCACGGCCCTTGCACGCAAGGGTATGAACGAGTGAGGTACTTGTGCTAATGCCACACATGTCCGCCATCGTTTTTCATTATCACCAACTTTTGTCACCTATTCACACCACACATACCTTTCACGGCATGGTCATGATTTTATTACTTGTATGTTTTTACCCGCCTTACTGCGAGGAATTTTATGGCCCTTATACAGCCGCTAATCACAATCATTGTCCACATTTCTTGTCCCATGAACTGGCGCTCTTTGGCCATCAAATGGCCCTTGCGCCAAAAAAACACCATGTATCATCATCATCATATTCCTAAGAGGTAAAGCTGAACTATCATGCCATTGAGCCCCGACGGTTTTTTGTGTTCTGTGCAGGTTTGGGGCAGCAAAGGCGGCTTGTGTGAGCGATCAGGGCAACAAGGGAAGCAGTTTGGCAGCAGCAGGGGCCACCAGATGCCTTTGCCCAGCAGGTCACGTGTCTATACAGACGTCAACTCCCACAGACCGAGGGACTATTGGGACTATGAGTCACATGTTGTTGAATGGGGGTAATTGCATTTAATCTTGTCATATTTAGTGTTTTTGTTCTTAAGTTCAAGGTAATAGCTGAGGTATCATAATATTTTCATCTCTGGATAAGACTGTCTTTATAATGTAAATGTTTGTTGACTAAATATTCCTGGTGGTTTGAAGTGAATTCAGTATCATCTGTCTGGTACAGACTCCCATAAAAATCTATTGACTTTTGCAGTGTAGTGTAGGGAAGAAAGGTTGTCTAAATGAAAATGACCAAAAGTTGCCCCAATATTGAGTGTTTTGGCACACGTGCTATGGTGGAACCAGGGTGTTCGTACATGTTTGGTCTTTTGTTAGCTTTGTTACATTAAAAAAAAATCTGTTTTGTTCCATTAAAAGCATCTGTTTCTGCTCAGAAAAAAGAAAGTGTAGCAGTATTTGTTTTATACAAATGAGCTTCTAAACAGTCAGGCTAAGAATATCTAATTGCCAAGAATGCCCACTTCACATTACCTGTATGGATAGTATGCTAAGGGTTTCTTGTGGAAAGTGTACGGTTCCTGTTAGATTTCTTTCTACTTACATAAGCTATTGCTCTAGGCTCTGGCAAAATGCCTAGAGGAATATTGGCTTGTACACTAAAGGAGAGAAACACAACTGGCTGTTCCTCGAACTTGCTCTGCCTGAGAGAAACGCCAGTGCTGGTGTTTTTCCGACCTTGGTATTATTTCAGGTTACCGACATTCTCCTTGAAATGAAAAATAAGATATTTCGGTTATACTCTGAAGTAAAATAGTGTTTTTGGTTTTTATTTCATTCTGACATAATAGAGCAGCTGTGCAAATTGCAGCAAAAGCCGTCTCAAGCACATTCTGGTCTCAAATGGCTGTTGAAGGTGTTAAAAGAACCGAAAAGTGGCCGAAGCATTTGATTAGATCCTCGTGGGGGGGAAATGAGAAAACGGTGAATTATTGTGACAGATTCAAATAAGCCTTTTGTGATGAAGTAGGATTTATGTTCGAAAAATTATGTCTTGCAGCTCAGCAGCACAGCTTTTTAGTTGGGTTGTGGAGTTACCCACTTCACTGTACATTGTGTGAAGCCTGCATGCGTGCTCAAATTAAGAGTATGTATACATTTGAAGAGTATGTATACAGTGAAAGCTTGTTAATGGGAATTAAAGGGGACCAGAAAAAGATGTCTGTATTGAATGCCGAATTGTCGAAAGCATCAAGGAAGCAACAAACAACTGGCTATACCTCAATGTATGGTTATGTAGGCTATGTAACTACAGTACTTATTTTCAATTAAAGCAGTGTAAAAGCTGCAATGACTATGTTCACAATGTGACTGCGGCTCAAGACGTCTATGCCTTAAGCCCAAACGTAGGTGGAACCCGTTCCTTATTATGCGTAGTGTCTCGACCAACATTATCATGTACACGTTACGATAATTTTTATGCTCTAAAAATGGGCGCTCAATCCTCATTCGTTCATCACAATTATAGCGAGCAAGTTTTATGTCGGATTTTGAAGCTCTGCCTAAGCTGGACAGCTTCTGTCATGTTTCAGTTTCGTAACGTTGCGGGCACATTTTCTGAAGTCGGATTGAAGCTACTCAGTGCCGCATTTGCTGCTCACAATATCATAGTCACTGAAAACACGATCAAAGCGTGCACAAATTTTTTGAGGTATACGTGCGGTCTTGGTTTAAGTCGAATGACATATACTGCTGAATAGATAAGGCTCGCTAATGTGTAATCATAGCTTGTGACTGCAGTTCTAAAAGCATGTATCAAAAACAAAACTACTCGTGAAAGTTACGACTTAGTTGCTATTTACGCGATCACAGATAGTGCTCATGCAGGTCATGTGTGCTTAGTAAAAATGAAAATGAAAGAAGTTTGCCGCAGCCTCTGAAGCCTTGGTCGCCAACATGATTGTAGATGGTGACCACACCTTTCTTAAATATCTGGTGCCATGGCACCTGTTCTGTTACTCACTTGCAGCACTTCATGCCCTTGTGCTCCAAGGGTCAATCTAGGTTAACGGTGTTGCAGCCAAATATCACTAAGAGTTTGATGCCGTTGCACAATGCATAAGCTTGCTGAGAACAAAGAACATGGCTGAATTATTCAATTTTTCTTTATTAACAAGGGCTAAATTTACAAACTTCTACAGTCTACATGTACAAAATAGTTTATTGCCATAGAAACAATGCCCAACCCTGCCCTCATCTAGGACAATAAGTATACAGATTCATGTTTGTAACTCCTGGGAATGAACTTTCATGTTTGTGGATGATTATGCAGTCGAACCCCACTACAATGAAACTGGCGGAGCACCAAAAAAATTTTGTTGGAGCGAAAATTTCATTCTAGTGACATTGAAAAAAATATAGGTGACCTGAGCTAGCAAAACAAAGGAACATTGATTCCCGAAATTCAAAAAAGTGTCTGCTGCTTTTTTTTTTTTTTGCCAGCAGCATACCTGCCAGGTTTCCCGATTTGCCGTGGAAATTCCCGAATTTCGACTGCTTTGTACGATTGTACGACCGAAAAAGAAATCTTCCGGAAGTGCCCGCCCGCGTGTTTGTCCCAAAGCGGGCTCCAGTTTGGCAACCCAGCACCATTGCACCCACCCGCGTGGAGTGCCGATTTTCATCGTCATCGTTGAAGAGCTCGAATGTGCCTAGTCGACCAAGCGCAGCTGTCGCAAAAGCGAGCGAGCCTGCCAGTACTTCTCAGAGTATGTGAATGCAGCGTGGCCGCTCTATAAGCTGTGAGGCGCAAGGCAGGGTGTGGCGGCGCTAGCGTCGGATTTTACCTATTTTCCAGGCTGATGTCGCTGAGTGATAGCACTGACACCGCTGACACACCGACTTGTCGTTCTTTCTCTGAGCGTGTGCTTGTGTTGTGTCACGAGTGCTGTTAGCGTGGCTAGCGCTGTGTCGCGTTGCTGTCAGCCATGTCACTCAGCAAAGAGCGAAAAAAATATCTTCAGGTGTTCTTGAAGCAGTATACGACAGAGTTCGCTTGTGTTATCGCCTTGTGGAAAGGTGAGCAGCATGCATTCTGCACCATTTGTAAGTGTGACATCAGTATATCTCACGGCGGCAGGACTGACGTGGTTGCGCATGTTTCGTCGAAGAAGCACACCAACAACGTTCAGTGCCAGAAGAAACAGCATCGAATGCAACAATTTTTCCGTAAGCAAGACGGCGACAATGAAGTGATACGTGCGAAATGTTTGCTTGCCGCCTTTGTGCTTGAGCACAGCATTTCATCGAGTTTCTCCGACCACGTTGGACCCTTGCTGCGAAAAATGTTTCCAAAATGCGATGTTGCAAAATGCTATTGCTGTGCTAGAACTAAGACGACAATGAGTATTGGCGAAATAGCAGGCCATGCACAAGAGCGTGTGGTGAGTGCCTTGGAAAGACGAGCTTTCGCGGTTGCGACTGACGACTGTACCCCATCGTGGCCACCTTCTTTGCAGAAGAATCGGGCTTTATCGAGAGCGGACTGTTTACTTTAAGCACCCTGGAAGGCCCTTCAAAGGGGCGCAACATCGCCAAGTTAATTGGGACAGCTTTGTGTCATTGAATGTGCCATTGACTGATTGCATAGCTTTTTTGCTCTGACAATGCCAACGTGATGATGGGCAAGAAGAAGGGCATAGCGGCAGCGCTAACCGAGGCCCTTGAAATCATTGTAAAAATTGGATGCCATGCCATTTAGTAGACATTGCGGCTGAAAGGCTGCTTCTTGTCTCCCAGCGAAGGTGGACGAAGTCCTCGTGGACATTTTTTTATTTAGAAAGAAGTCCTAAAAGAAAAAGTTTGCTTAAAGAGTTTCAACGAACTGCACAATAAGGAGTTTCGCAAGATTCTAAAGCACATTCCAACCAGATCCCTTTCACTGGGAAAATGCCTGGAAAGGCTCCTATATCAGTGGCCACCACTTTTGAGTTTTTTTCTTTCAAGAAGTGAAAAGAGATGTCAGTACAGGTCCCTAATTTCTGACCTACTATGACATTCCCAAAATGCCAGCACAAACTGAAGACACTGATCAACACCAGTTCAGACAAAAGAGAAAGAAGTCTGTTAAATCAACACCTGTGCTTGTGAAAAAAGTAAAGGCTACTAATATGTGCAAACTGGATCAACTTGCATAACACGTGAGGAACGACTGTTCGTGTTCTTGAGCTCGGTGCAAAGCTTGCTGTCTGTTTTCAAATAACATTATTCCTGCTTTTGAGACAGTCAACTGCCTCCTGCAAGGACAGGCACCCCTAATACACAAGCTACGGCCTATACTTCTAAACCTCCTTGAGGACATCATTTCAAGGCCTGTGAGGCCAGCCCTGCTAAAGTAGCACAAGGACATATGTTTGATGGACTATCACAGCATAAATGTGCAAAAGGATGACCAAGACTTGGTAAGTGGACACCAAGCTAAGTGTGATGTTGAAAAGCTCAAGCCAAGTGACAAAAAGTTTTTCGAGGCTGTTGGAAGGTACATGGTTGCTGCATGCGACTGCATGCGACATGGTTGCTGCATGCTGCATGAGGTCGGACTCCACATGCAGTTTCTCCGTGCAAAAAACATTCTTTTGGCAAAGTGTCGGAGTGACAGCGGTGAACGTTGTTATGCCGGACAGTACTTGAAGGACTTCTAGAAAAAGGTGGCTTCAGCCACGTCGAAGATTTGGTGGTGGTGACCACAGCGGGGGTAGGTTGTCGGCGGTTTATAAAAACTGTACCATTATTGTGCCATGATAACTCCATAAAAATTTCATCTTGAAAAAAAGCATTGGAAAAATTCCATCCCCCCTCCCCCTGTCTCCCTAATGCCTGCGCTGCAAACCTGGCAGGTATGTAGCAGCGTCGCGACACGATTTAATTCATGTATAGCAACGCCATAGTGAAAAGCACGCTGAAACAACGCCACAATGGTTTTCGTGAACGAACCTAACAGTTGCACTGCATGTTAACATGAGCAGCTGTCTGCCGTTAAAGTGTCTGATAATGTGGTATTGTGGAGCGGTGACTTGGGCTTATTCTTATCATACAGCAGTTGCGGCTGGCTGATTTTGTTAACGCGGGCGAACAGCCACTACGATTAGTGGCCACACTTCCCCAAGTGCACAAAGAACCACAAGCATTAGCCTTCGTGATTGCACTCGTCAGCCGCGTTAGCTGCCTGTAGGGAACTATGAACCACTATTTATTCCTCCATGCTATGAACTGAGCGACTGAACTTCAGCTGTGGATCGTCTGCGGCTCGAAAGCAAGCCAGTGGCAAAAGCAGGGCTGTATCATTATCATCACTATCGAGCAATGGCAGCCCTCATGCTTAGTAAATAGCGGTGGTTTCTGGTGATGCCAATGCACAATTTTTTTATTTTTTGTTGAGAAAATGTGTTAAAATGTACAAGATTGTTTTTACTGGGCATGAATAAATATTTTGTTGAAGCGGAACGGCAGAAGAAAAAGTATTCGTTGTGTGGCGAGAAGATTTATGCATAGACTCCTATGACTTCTGACAAGGCACCCGAGAATTTTTCGTTGAGGCAGCATTCATTGTGGTGGGGTTCGACTGCATGTCAAACAGCGAATAGCGAATATTTTACACTCTTGTTTCACACTCGACATTGATATATGGTGTTTAAACAGATCACTTGGGCTGAATGGAAAAGCTTTCTGGTTATAATAATCTATTCGTGTCATGGCAGGGGCAAAATGTAGTTGCTTTAGGCCTTTGAACTGTATTTTGTGTGCCTCATGATTTAAGCAATATTTCCCTAATCCTTCAGCAGTGATGTGATTAAAAACTCAACAATGGAGCTCATGTAGTTTTGTATCTGCGTGACGCTTCAGTGAACTCTGTCATGGAAGTAGCTGCAAACAATTGGATGTTGAGTTTGTCTACATGAGGTGGTGCTTTTGGTTTCAGAGTTCAAGATGACTACCAGCTTGTCCGTAAGCTCGGTCGAGGGAAGTACAGTGAGGTGTTTGAGGCTGTTAACATCACTAACAACGAGAAGTGTGTAGTTAAAATATTAAAGGTAAGTCGTTTTCTTTCCCTTGCCTGTAAAGCCGCTCGGTGAAAGGTGGCCACAGAGAGTTCTTTTTTATATATTTAGTTAACATTGAAGGGGACAACTGCAACCACCGCAATCGTAGCATAAAGATTCATTTAAATTCATATAGGCTTCTCTTATCAAGCTCAGGAACAATTTTCTTTTTGAGGCAGTTACTCTCCCAAGTTGAGCTGATCTGTATGCTAGCAATTGGTAGTCTGAGGGTGAACTAATTGACAATGCAAAAGCCCATAAATGCTGAATTGGGCAAACTACTTCTTTCGAATCCTGCAAAAGATGGACCAGGGGTTGTGAAAGGGAAGGTTGACACCTCAACTAAGAAAGCTTTCTCTGTGAAATTCATATAGATTTCCTTATAGCACTCTGTTACAAATGGGATTTTATAATTTTTACTTTTACAATGGCTCTGCCGCTGGTGCAAATTAGGCAGAATGGATTCGTGTTACTGAAATTTATGTCAGTGGCAAGGTAAATTAAGGGGCCATGTCACGATTACTCAATTTGTGGGTTCAGCAAAAACCAGTAATAGGGGTCCGCTATGTCTATACCGTTAGAAAAAGTTGGCCGTAACATATTCGTTGTAAAACAAGCATTAAAAGTTGCCATCCATAAACTCTGCGCACCGCCAGCGACCGCCATTTTACCATGGTGCGTGTGACATCATGTATTGGGAAGAGCACGAGCTATATCTTCTACCAAAATTTCAGCTGCTGGAAATGTTCATTTTCAGTGCCAAGCTGATGAAAGCTAAAACACTGTGGGCATTTAGTATACCCATCCTCTTCACCTGTACATTATCATGTGTTGCTTATGCATCCTCATCTATGTTGCGTAGCATCATCATCCTGGTTCATTCATCGTAGCTGTCGGTCTCCTTTCCTCGGCCTAATAAAGGTCTTCCAAACCAAGACTTCATACGTGCATACATGGTGGAGCATGCTGTTAGATCCCCGTCGTCCTCTGAGGTCGCCGCTTGGGCCAGGTGTCCGTAAATATGTTGCACCAAGATGAAGTCGGTGCTGCAGCCCTTCCTACTCTACTCCGCCACCACGTGCCGCGCCTTCTCACGTCATTAACAGCCTCCAGCGTGAGCCCCATCCCTTCTCTGGTATGCGCGGGGAAGATCTGAAGGAATGGCTGGACGATTAGAAGACGTGGTTCCTCAACCACTTCATCGACATTCCTGACTGGTCTGCCTTCAAAGATCAGCTTCGCCATGTCTTTTGCATACCGGCTGTTCATTCGGCTCTAGCAAAGAAAGCTCTCGCGACTCGGAAACAACACATCGGGGAGTCGTATACATCCTACATCGAGGATGTTCTTTCACTTCGCCACCGGGTTGACACACCAATGACAGTCAGACAAGGTGCGCCAGCTTAAGGGGATTGCACCCGTCGCATTCAATGCCCTTGCAATCCAGTCCGGCTATCATTGCTGACGTTGCGACAACCTGTCGGCGCCTCAAACTTGAGTCTATGCGCCTACACAACCGAACAGTGACGCGGCCCGTATTACAACGGATCCAAACCTACGAGACACGATAAGGCTGATTATACGCGAAAAATTAGAATCAATGGGATTCACACTACCTTCAGTGTGTCCCCATTCATACCTTCAGTGTCCCATTCAGTCTTCTACGTCATTGCGGGATGTCATCAGGGAGGAGCTCATGTCCGTGACCCACATGGCCCACCTGCAGCCACTGTCGCTCGTACTCTCCCATCGTTCTCGCATGCCGCCTCCGCGCCATCAGGCACTGTCAGCTCGTCATCGCCACCACGAACGTACGCGTCGGTTACTGCCGCACCTCCTACAAGCTTTCCCACGAGCTTTCCATCATCACCGCCTGAGCCGTCATCTGTCCCCTCACTGCTCTCTCTCGCTGGTGTGTTTAACGCAAGCTACTACCCTCCTTATCGATCGACTCGCCCTACGTGCTATTATTGCGGCTATCGTGGTCACATTTCACGCTTTTGCCGCAAGCGCCAGAAAGACGACCGTCGAGGGTACTACATACGCGAACGGGACTATACCGCAGGAGCCTTGTACCAGGGCCGCCATTATTCAGCACTGCCACGTCGGTCTCCATCTCCGCCAGCATCGGTGAACTGCGCAGTAATCATCGATCAACCCGACGCCATTCCCCGTCGCCCTACTATTGCTCCTCTTCTTCTCTTCAGCCTGCTTCCCTCGCTTCTGATCGACGTCCGAAAAACTAAGCGATGCAGTTTTTGGAGGACAAACTGCATTCCAACTCAGGACTACAATTCTTCCAGTGCGCCCATACAATATGATTTCAGTCACAGTAGAGGGAGTGGACATTGATGCTTTGGTGACACTGGGGCTGCGTTTTCTGTTATTCGTGCTGATTTGTGTGCCCGTCTTCGAAAAGTCATGACGCCTTATGATGGACCAACACTGGTTACAGCCCAGGGAACAATTTTTCGCCCTTCCGCTCTCTGTACTGCCCATGTGCTAATCAACAAAATCTTCATCATATAGAATTTGCTGTGCTATCCTCGTGCTCCCACAAACTCTTTTTAGGCTGGGACTTTTTCCTCTGTTTCCGCGCTACTTGTTGTGCACAACATGTCGTCCATCTTATTGACACAGACCACTTGCTCAGTGACGAAACCTACAGGCCACTTCGACTCATCGCTGCTGTAGACATTGATTTACCACCACCACACGAACATCAATTAGCAAGTTTGTCCAACGACGTCGACTCTGGTGACATTTTGGTCACTCGGTCGCCCCTTTGCCTTAATAAAAGCATAGCTTTCGCATCAGTGTGGCTCGCTTCAACAATGGATCAGCTGTCCTCGCTGCTACGAACACCACACCCAGAAAAAATTTTACTGCCGCGGCGCACTACTGTCGCCTGCATTGCCGATCTGGAGCCTGTGTGCGTCGTGCCTCTTGCCCCTGTCTCCTCTAAAGGCCATCCTGCAGATCATGCTGCTGCTGCTTCCTCGGCCTTTACAGCAGCCATCAACAAAGACTTGACAGACTCACAGAAGCAGCAGCTGCTTGATTTGTTGGAAAGGAATGCAAACTCTTTTGACGTTCATTCATCCACCCTGGCCAGACAACCGCTACACACATCGTATTCAGACCGACGCAATATCCATTGTGCACTGCCGTCCGTACCGCGTCTCTTTAGCCGAACGAAAAATCATTGAGGAAAACGTAGACGATATGCTGCAACGGGAGATAATCCGACCCTCAACCAGTCCTTGGTCGTCTCCCATCGTTCTGGTGCGTAAAAAAGACGTTTCCGTACGATTTTGCGTCGAATACCGAGCACTCAATAAGATCACTAGGAAGGACGTATACCCTATGCCACAGATGGACGATGCCCTCGATACCTTACAAGGTGCTGAATTCTTTTCGAGCCTCGACTTGCGTTCCGGCTATTGGCAAATCCCCATGCACGAAGATGATGAAGAAGAAACTGCGTTTGCAACCCCGGATGGCCTATATGAATTCAACGTTATGCCGTTCGGTCTATGCAATGCGCCCGCAACTTTTGAGTGCATGATTGACACCGTGCTGTGTGGCCTGAAATGGAAGACTTGCCTATGTTACCTAGATGACATTGTTGTCTTTTCATAGACTCTTCAACATCTGCGACGCTTAGACGAGGGTC